>JANAVB010012198.1:36389584-36697625 GCA_029216955.1 Iris pallida | reverse complement strand
CTAAATTAAAAGCCACGCAACGTGTAAACGACGATCAAAGATAAAAGTGGGAATAATATCACGATTAATGGTCTAAGTTGACCCGAACTTGCGCGATACAAAAAGAGCACAAGGGAACGAATTCAAGTGGATAGATATATCAAAACGAAGATAATCTTGTCTACTTCAAACTCGTGAAGAGAGTTTACAGAGATTGGTATCCCTGACGCTCCAGAAATCAAAATCATGGAAAGGCACATAAATGATCTAAACAATTAAATAATAAAACATTTATCGAAAATAATCATTTAGAAAAATAAAATAAACCCTAAAATTCAGGGGGCTTACATCCTACCCACCTTACAAAATTTCGTCCTCGAAATTAAAAATCATCCAACCGTCAAACTATAATATGTAGCTGCTAGGCTACGATCTCAATCTGCTATCCTTGTAATCATCTCTTATGTTTCTCCTACCATCTTTTGGTTCAGGTTCAATCAAGTCCTTCTATCATAAAGTACGTCATATATCCTTTAGAATCTTCCATACTATCATGAACATTAACGTATACCCTAAAATATAGGTCATTCTCTGGACCTGTCTATAAGCCTAAAATGCTTAATCATCAACCATATTTTCAACCTCAATTGTAAATACTGGATTTTCTTATCGTATCCTAAGTATCTATATTCTATCAATCCACAGTTCCTTAGCATCATTTGTCGTCAATCATTTCCTACAGCTTCTCCTTGAAATCATACTTTCAATTCTTATTCTTGGCGTAGAGCCTCTTTCTTTTTACTCAACAAGTCCTCCGAATATAAATCCTCGATTTCAAACTCCCAATTTATTAATTATCAATGTACATATGTCTTTGCCTCGTTCATTGTCTTTTTAACTGATATCTTTCCTATCTCGTACGCAATACGATAACTCATTCTAACTTATTCTATATCAATCCACATATCGTTCTACCCTTTAATCACATGTAATTAGCTATAGGTAACCAACCAAAATTCTACGAATGCTAAAACCTCAAACTCTAAGCACAAGATTCTAATCCTCAATCCATAGTCATAACAATGTAATATCTCATTTCTCCATCTTTAGATACCCTATCTCGAGTCATACTATCAATGTAATCGTTCTTAAGGGTTTTCAAGTCTACTACAGTCAGTCACCCATACTTGTCCTATAAGCTTAATCTAACCAATCCCTAGGAAAAGTACTTATCACATCACACAATACATTTATAGTTATACTACAGAATCAGTCAACAAGGTTTGGCTATTTCGGTCATCTATCAAGTAGAAGGTAACAAGGCCTAAGACTGGGTCAAGCAATCCATAACAGTGTCCAAACAAGTTAAAGGTCAAGCAAGACAGGAAAGTTTATCGGAATATCTCCAAGAATGGTACGAAGACAACGAGATTTATAACGAGAAGAATTATCCAAGAGGTTAACGAAGAAAAGTTTAGTCAAGTCATAGGAAAGATGGAACATAAAAATAATTATGTCCAAAAGATAACATGAAAGCAATCATGTTGGAGAGTCCTAGAGAGCCTATAATCCTAGTTGCAGATGTAGATAGAATGGAGTTAATCAAGACGGGGAAGAATGATAATAAGAATTTATTCTTGCTCATTCGGTCATAAAAAAGTAAACCAAGTTGGGATATGATCTGATAACCATACACGTCTTCCTGAAATCATGTTGCCAGAATTTTTGCCCCACCAGTAAGCTTAGATGCAATAAACGGTAGAGTCATAACTAAGGTATACACCCTATAATCATGTTATCTAGAATCCTCGCCACGCCAACCGGTATGGCTGCGAGAAAATCTAAATTCTATGAATAGGATAGTATATCCAAAATCAGGCTCTACGTTTTTGTTATACCAGCTAATATGGCTGCGATAAATTCTAAACTCCATAACTAAAACAGACGTTTACCTTATCAGAATATATCACAATTCAATCCACAAAATTTATCACGATGCAAGATCAAAGTTAACAACAAAATCAGAAATTAAATTAAACAACGAATTTAAAGAAGAGCAAATGGAAATAAGTGGAAACTGATTTCTGGATAAGATTAGAGTGAGATCCTCAGGGGTCATCCCAAGGGTACAAACTTGGTCTAAATTGACCCACTGAAATACAAACAAGAAACTAATTATAGCTAACGGTTCTATGCTGTGATGAGTTCTCCTATGTTGCAATCCTAGTAATCCTCTAGGTGTTCTAAATGTTGTCCTAGTGTTATCAAGTTGTCCTAGATCCTAATTGCAGGCATGCTTGGTACAATAACGTAACCAAACAACTTAAGTCTGGACCTGCATGGGCCGCCACTAAAAACATGTCACGACCCGATACCCAAATTGTTGGGCCGGGCCGAGCCATGTCCAGCCTACGCTTGGTTAAAGCGCAGTAAGCTGTTCTAGAATAAACAATAAAGGATCTAAGCAGCTAACAGTTCTAAAATCACATTTAAGGTTCATCACAACACAGCATCTATAAGCGAAGGTAACATAAGCACAGACTTAATAATACACTTCTAAGTATCTAACTGGAGACAAAGTCCAGTATCCAAATATAAGTACAGACAAAGTCTAAGTCTCAAAACACAAAAAGATAACTAAGCAAGGTTCCCCGCTGGGACCTCTTCTGGAGCTAAGGCCAGGTTCATGGTAAGTAGGGCATGTATCCTCAGGACTATCATCTGTAATATTTTCAACAGGTCCAATCAGGACGGGAACGAGTACAACCCATCTAGAAAACCCAAGTAAATGACAGAGAACTCTAAAGCAGTTATAGACAATTTTATTGATGAACATGGCAGTTTTATACAGGTAATGATGGCATAGAGAAACAGTAAGATACAAGAAAAGAAAGATAACTAAAACAAGAGAAGAATCATGGCAATGAAGGCTGTAATAAAAGCTAACTGAACTAGAATATCATGTGTGAGTCCAGACAGTACGATATAAGTCTAATATAATCCCAGTGTGAGTCCAGTCCATAAAATCTGATACCAGATAAATTTTGGTACAAGATGAGTCCAACAGTGATCAATGAATCCAGGGTGAGTCCAACTATGATCTAACAGTGTGTTTTAAAATACCGAGGTCGACATGTAAACGGCTGTAGGTATCAGGCACATCTCTTACGGATCAGGCAAGAGATGGCTATGCTTTCGGTAGATTCCTGTGGGAGATTTCGGATTTGGGGTATGTCTACATGTCTTACTCAATATTTCCCCGTCCAGTAAGTGAATCCAGTACAAGACACAAGAATCGAGATGAGTCCGGCCAAATGATGATTCCAGAAATGATTCCGGAATGATTCCAGTGATTCCAGTAATAGAGATCAGTAAGTAAGGTATGTGTCGCATACATGAATCCAGAAATATCCATACGTGTTGATACAGAGAATCACATAGAACTAACTAGAACTGAAATACAGTAATTGACAAATAAATGAGAGAACTATCAGAGAATGTACTCGCCTGATACTCTGTAAAGAGTAGTATAATATCAGATGTCTGTACCAGGGTCACAATGTCCTAAAATAGAGTAATACAGTTATGACATGTCCAAAATGAAAGTAAACGAAAGAACTAATACAATCTATATGATTTCTAAGCCAATCTAGGTCAAAGTCAACTCTAATCAAACATTTTAGTCAAACTAGTCAAGTGGGGACCTAGCATAAAAAGTCTAATGTGGAGTGCCACTATACACAAACTAACTTCCTAGGATCTTTACACTAGTGCGGGGTAAGGTCCAATACGTCTATAACTCAAAACAACACAAAATATTGAAAGTCGTAACTATTTAATAAATAAATCAAACTGTACACTAAGTTCCAATAATTTTAGAGATAGACAAAAAGCTCAAATATATATAAAATAAAGTACCAAAATAATCCTTGTTAATTATAGAAATTTATACTAATTTTTCTGGAATTTATAAACCCTCATAAATAATTATTAAAAATCAGCAAACATAAATATATTGAAAATGAGTTCTGTTTTCCCATTTTTATAAAATACCAAAAGTACTTATTAAATGCCGAAAAAAAATTATAATAAATTAGCTAAATTAACATAGTATTTAAATATAATTTTTCCAAGATTTTTACAGCAATTAAAATATATATAAAAATTCAAAACCAGATAGTAACAATATCTAGAAAAATAATTAATTATAAATTAAGGATAATACATAATCAAAATCTACAGATGTTGTCGGATGATAAAATAAATATCACCAACGTATCCAGAATGGTCAAATCAGCTAGGATAGCCTACCCATAAGTCCAATTTAGACACAGGGGCAAAACGGTAATTTCGGATCAAAATGATGTCCGTCATTGGACACACTTTGCACCGAAAAGAGTGTCGAGATAGAAGTCTACAAAACCTAGCAAATTATATATCCACGAATCCAGAATGATGATACGAATCCAACGGTATATCCAAAATGGAATTCTGATGTGCCGATCTCAAAATGATACGTTGACGCGACACTTGGTATCCGGTTTGCACGGAAATGCGTGCCGGAGCAAATGTCTTCAAAACTCAGCAATTATATGTCAACGAGTCCAGAATGACGATACGAACTCAACGGTATATCCGGAAGTGGATTCCGATGAGCCGATCTCAAAGTGACCCGTTGACCCGAAAAGTGGGACCCGCTTTGCACCGAAATGCGTGCCAGGGCCCACGTAGTCATCCTCCTATATGTCGTACCATAGTACATGTCGTGGTCACATAGTCATCCTCCTATATGTCGTACCATAGTACATGTACCCTAAGTATGAATCCACATTGACTCAATCTAGATCCATGCTTAGTGTAATGAATCAAACAACAATCATTTTACCATGATACTATTACTGACCAATTACCATGACTTGCTGGAAGGTACACATGTATTGACGTATAACACGAATGATCACATAGCACGTAGAGTCACACCTCAGTGTACTCATTAAATAGCACCGCAGTGCATACTAATATTGTATCTCAATACACACTTAGAATAGGTACCAGCACGTATACAGGTAATTAGGTCAGGAGCACGGTCAAGTCAGAAAGTCACGTGGATCCCTCGAGACATAAAATTCATATATGAATTCTGGTTAAAGTGAGACATGAAGGTCCTTGAAGCCAAGACAAAGATCTACAACTTTTATGTTGGAAGTTGGGAGAAATTCTGGCCACAAATCAGACAAACAGTACATAAAACATACAAAAACAACCAAAATATGCACTATTAGCGGCAGTAGATGGGTACTCATCTATGCGGCTAAGTAAGTGGGTACCCATCTATGCGGCTAAGTGAATGAATCTCATGCGAAAAAGTGGATGAGGGTCTTATGCGGCAGTAAATGGGTACTCATCTATGCGGCTGGGTAAACAGAATCCCATATATGCGGCTAGGTGAATGAATCTCATGCGGCTGGGTAAGTGGGTACCCATCTATGCGGCTGGGTGAATGAATCTCATGTAGCTGAGTAAATGGGTACTCATCTATACGGCTGAGTAAGTAGGTACCCATCTATGCGGCTGGGTGAACGAATCTCATGCGGCTGGGTAAGTGGGTACCCATCTATGCGGCTGGGTGAAGGAATCTCATATGGCTGAGTAAGTGGGTACTCATCTATGCGGTTGAGTAAGTGGGTACCCATCTATGCGGCTGGGTGAACGAATCTCATGCGGCTGGGTAAGTGGGTACCCATCTATGCGGCTAGGTGAACGAATCTCATGCGGCTGGGTAAGTTGTCACGCCCCGCTCCCGCAGGAGCGATCGTCCTCGCTAAGGCGTGATGCCGCACGGGCCTAGGTTGCGCCCGTGCAAGGCTATTACCAGAAACGGCCGATTTGAGCTAGGCCACAGAGTCGCACAGAGTGTCCCCATTTGCAGCGGAAAGTAAATGAACACAAATTTGAAACGAATTCAATCTCTTTATTGATATTCAAGAAGTTTACAAGCGGCGCTAGGCCGATATTACAAATCGCTCAAGCTCTCTCTCTGAAACATAAAAGGCGTGCCAAGTGGCTTACAAGATGGAATGATTCATGGTGATGTTCCGATACATTATGTCCTGTATAGGGTGCTTCAGCTTCTTGCAACGTTCCAAGGCCCCAGAGTTGGCTCCGCGCCTTAGCACGTTCGATGGAAGCTCCGCACCCGCCGGCGATACCTGCATCCTGCAAGTAGACTGTGGGGTTATCAGTACATTGTTATGCACTGGTGGGGAGGCTAGCCCGCCCACAATGCCATCATTACCGAACACGTTCCATTTACTTGTGTGCATCTCTATCATTCATTGTCTTTCTAATCTTGCCTTAGGATCAATTTTATGCCATATGTCATAGCCTATCTCGTGTTACCGATTTCAGAATGTCGCATGGAAATACATGCACAACTTACCCATACTTACTGTCCGGCCTTCCCTGTTCAAGTAAACCAAGTTAGACAACAATTCATGTGATAATAACATAACGTGGGCGCGTTCCTTAACTCAGTCGTACAAGTATTCTGGATCATTTGGTGTGTTACATTCAAGCATATTCAGGAGGCACTTCATTTAGTTAACTTAGACTACTTTGATTTCAATGCAAGGACTTGCACGTGGATTGCCACCAGCAAGCCCACTTAATCTATATGCATCGATCGCTGGTACCACAAGCCATCCTGGACATTTTCCCCTTAGTATTTTCACACCTATCATGGCGTGCGGCTGGTACACCCTGATAGTATCTTGAAAAATACCCCGCACTTACGTCTCCTGGTGGCCAAGCCCCCCCCAAGCAGCCCGTAAGCCCCTTTTTGATTCCGTCCGGACCGGCAAGTCCTTCACACTTTGACCATGCCGCGGAATCCCTTTCTCTTTACGGCACAGCATACGCCACCCCTCGCTCGTACCGTTTGTCCACGACCATTTCGTATTAACTTGTCTTTTTAACTTAACGGCTGTCTCTGAGCCGTAGGCTAACCCTTAGCCTTCTTACGTTATCGACCAGGTTGGCGTCCGTGCAGCGCGGGTAGCGAGCCCCGTTGCACGTGTCCGTCACACCTGTCGCTAACCATTCTTTTCTTTCTTATCTTTCATTCATTCATTCTTTTCTTTCTTTCTTTCTTTCTTTCTTTCTTTCTTTCCCTTGTTCGTTCGTTCATTGGTTCTTTCACATGTTCATTCATTCATTCGTTGATTGATTCATTCATTCACTTATTCATTCATACATTTTGCAACTCCCTGTGCAGGAGTCGCCTTGGCGACCCATTGGTCCCATAGCCTTTCAATGTTGCTAAACTCTATATCGGAACGACTATGTTGACAGTCTTCCCGTTTCATTGTTGTAAGCCATTCATTGTTTCATTGTTGAAAGCAAACTTGTGCCTTAGCACGAGCGTGGAGCGCGGTACGAGAGTTCTCGTATTTTCCATGTTTCTTTCCATATTCTATACAAGCATACAAGATGGGATTAATCCCTTAGCTAGGTGCGTTGGGTCATTTATTAGCATGCGCAGTGTTATCGCCTAGCGATTTCAGTGATAGTGTCCGTATTATTATGTGTCTAGGCTAAGCACAGACGGGTTCATCGGAGCCACCCACCTTAGCGATGTTTGCATCGGCCGAGCGATACTCCGAGCGCGCCTTTGAAAGTCTAAGTCTGGATTCATCTTGACAGGCCAATGTAAGCCTTGCATCGATTCTTCATCAGGTCGATGCCAACTCTTCGGGTCGACGGCTCGTTTGAGTCGTTGCACTTGCCGTTTGAATCGGCGTTCCGCTAGGGCGGAGCGGGTCATTACATAAGTGGGTACCCATCTATGCAATTGTGTGAATAAATCTCATGCGGCTGAGTAAATGGGTACTCATCTATGCGGCTGGGTGAATGAATCTCATGCGGCTGAGTAAATGGGTACTCATCTATGCGGCTGAGTAAATGGGTACTCATCTATGCGGCTGAGTAAGTGGGTACCAATCTTCTCCGAAAATCTGAAAAGGATGGCCATGGAACCTACAGCTTCCAAGCTCCATAAAACCTTCACTCTAAGTCCAAATTTGAACTTCCATAGGTCAAAATAGGGTAGAACAAAATTCTCTACAACATAGAATAACTAGATTTTGAAAACAAAGAAGTTTGATAGATCAAAACTCAAGAAAATTAAAAATGGCACAAACTTAGATCTACACAAAAGTAGCCATTAAAATCAAAAACTCCAAGAACTAAACTTTTAGAGGATGATGAGAAGAACAATATAGACAAATCATATCAAAGAAAAATCAAGAAATAAAAAATACAAGAATCTCTCCATTTGGTGCAAGATGTACTTGCCTCTCTCCAATGGCTAGGGTTTTGGTGGAGGAAGAAAGAAAATGAGAGTTGTGAGGAGAGAGAAGAGAAGAGGGGTTTAAGTATCAAGTCATGTTAATCTCCCACCATCCATTTCTCGCTACACAATCTAGACCATCAATGCTTATCATGTTGAACCAAGTTAAACCAAGTTTGTTCAACATGAGCAAAATAAACCAAGAGCTAAGTAAAAGCAGAAATAAAATACAAAAAAATTAATTAGCATAAAATTAAAGAAATTAGATACATAATAAATGCATGATAAATATTAAATAAATGCATTCAAGCAGTACACATACTAAAATACGTATTCTAGGAACGGGGAGTGACACTTTCAACCGGTGGTGATGGTGGTGGTGTTGTGTTGAAATTGAAATTAGAAGTTTGGTGTTGTTGAGTGATGGCCCGGCAGCAGCGGCCGACGGTGGAGTATGACGAGTAGGGGGCTGGTGAGGGTGACGTGAAACAGGGGATGGTGAGGTTTTGGGGGTTGCCGGAGTTGGGCGCCGATAATAGTTTGTGGGTGCTGCGGTTTTAGTTGTGGTGATGATGTTGGAAGTTTAACGAGCACTACGGAGTGGTCGGATCGTGGAGGAGCGGGGGTCCTTGGTTTTGGTCGGGATTATGAGGAGGTCAGACGTGGGCGGCACCAGATTTTAGAGGAGACGGTTGTGGTGACGGGGGTTTCGATGATTATGGTGGCGGTATGGTGCCGCAGTGGCGACAATAGATTACAGTGGCTGTGGTGTTGGTTCGGCCAAGATGGTGGCGAGACTGATGAGATATTGTAGGTGGTGATGTTAGTCGGGTTATGGTTGTGTCCAGAAGATGGTGGCGGCAATATTTGTTTTCTGTTGGGTGCGGCGATGATGATACTGATGGAGGTTGTTCTGGTGGTGGTAGGTCATAGGTGTCGGGTGTGGGGCTGGTAGTGGTGTATGGCCGGGCTGTGGCGGCGACCACGGATTGCGGTGGTGGTGTTATGGTGGCAGGGAGTAGACGGGGTCGGCCAGGGATCGGGTGAATCGGGACAGGGCTTAGGATTAGATTTAGGGATTCGTTTAAGAGGTGTCATCGCGTCGGGGATTGTCCGACACGACATGGATGGACATCCGGATTTGTCGGACAGGACAAAAATAATATAGCTGTAGAAGAAGAGAATAGTGGATGGGAAGGGAAACACGGGCACAGACACGATGTATATATTTTTGGTTGTGGTGGTAGAGGAATAGTGGAATAATAATATGGATGAGTACCTCTCCTTATATAGGATGTGGGAATCCCAGTTGGATAAGGATTATGAGTAGTTTAATTTCCCCATTAAAAATCCATCTATCAATTTAAATTACCTTAATTCAATTCAAAATAATTTTTAAAACAATCCAAATCAAATCCAAATTCAATCCAATTTAAATATAGATAAATCTACCTTTACATTAGATACTAAATCCATAAATTTAAATTTGTAAATCATCATAATTAATTTAAACAAATATCAACCGTATTAAAATATATTTTTATGAACACTAAAATTATAATAATAATTAATTTCAAAAATTATATTATTATTTAAAAATAAACTAATAAATAATTATGAAATATATATGTATGCACAAATAATATTTACATAAATTTACATTTCTAGTATAAAAATAATATTTTGGTACGATAGCTAAAAATAATTATCACATATATATTTTTGAAACTATAAAAATAGAATAATATTTTTCAAAAATATGTACGCTCGCACAGTTTCGCACTCGTCGAGCAATTACGAAAAACAAAATTTTGCACGCGACGTACAATACAACTACGCGACGTACAATATAAAATAATAAAAAAATAATCAGTACCAAATTTATATAAAAATAGTAGAAATTTAGGAGTTTTACAGATGACTTCCTTTGACAAGATGAAGTGTCTGTCCAGAAATCCAAACCAACATGAGATTGGTTGTGTGAAAGGCATAGAGAAAGAGGTACAAGAGATCCTTTTCCATGATTCAGGCCAGGAGCCTTTTGTAGATCATATCCCATCTTCATCATGAGTTCACAGGATTGTTGAATATATAGATGGAAGGCTAGTTGGTAATTGGCCTCTAGCTTTGGTAGCGTTGTCTCAGAAGAAGAATTTGCCATCGAGGTGAAGGTAGCAGTTAAAAATGGAAGACAGTATTCATCCAATGAAGTCATATGACATGACTTTTATTTGGCTGCTTTTGTAAACTTTGTAGATGAAGAAGGTGCTTCAAAGTTAGCCACCAAATTAGAATGGATCCACATAATCTCCCCCTTATCGGTTGACAAAGGAATAAGACCATCAGTTCGTGCAGGTGGGAGATTGACAATCTCCAGAGTAGCTTTCGAGATAGGTATGACTCTATCCTGTACAAGTTGAGCAGGAAAATTGTCAAACTGTAGAGAAACGACATTAGCAGTTACGGTCTTCTCATCATGTTGAAGAGAAATTACGCCGAATTTGATCATCTCTTGGATTTTTCCTTTGAGAACATAGAATGCTCGAGTCGGGTGTCCAATAAACCTGTGATACACACAATATTTAGGATGATCAGTTTTACCCATTTCCTCTGGCCGCTTTGCGTCCGATAGCTGAAGTTTATTGCTCTTGATCAAGCAATCAAAGATGCTCATGACATCATCCTCGTCGAAGGAGTATTCTTCTTTAGGACGTGGTACCCTTTATAGTGGTGTCGTTGGAGTAGGTGTTGACTGACCTATGTTGATGGCTATAGCTTTTTTTTGCCTTTAACATTGATAGCCAAAGTCTCTTTGCTTTTGTGGCTATTCTTACGGCCACCGATGTTGGATGTAGCATGTTCATCTCTGTCAAGATTTGGCATCTGAATGCCTAATTGTTTGAATTTGTCGGCACTTTCTTCTGTTGCCTTGGCATTTACTATGAAGGAAGGCCAATCCTGAAACTGTGTAGAGCTAGTCCACATATTGATTATAGGCAACAAGGTTGATTTGTAAGTGTCCACAGTCAGAGCATCTAGAGTTCCTAGAGGTATTTTGAGTGCCTCACAGCGGAATCGTCCAATGAAACATTCAGTAGTTTCATTATACCGTTGTTTGATTTTGATAAGGGCTGACATAGTCATGTCATTTGTTCCCTCATAAAATAGTTCCAAGAATATTTGTTTGAATCCAGAAAAAAGAGGTTATGCAACCGTCTGGCAAACTGCGGTACCAGTCATAAGCTGTACCAGCTAAGCATCCTACGAATACGCTGGTGAGTAGAGCATCGTTTGGCTGAAGTTGATTAGTCATTACCTCAAAGTGGTTGAGGTACTGGCTTGGGGATATACTGCCATCAAACAACATAATGGTAGAAGTTTTGTATTTGGGTGGAAATTGAACTTCCTTCCACTTTATGGGATAAGGTTGTTTAATTCCAAGCTTTTGTACGCCGTCTTTCTGTTTGAAGGCTTCAAACTGAGTACACAAAAGTTTTACGGCCTCGTTAGCATCTCCCACTGGTTGTGGAGTAGTGGACTGATTTGGTGTGTTAGGAGGATGGACTGCATGATATGTACCACCCCTAATACCAGACTGACGGAGTAGCCTGGATTGGTACTGAAGTAGTATGAGGGGACTGTACCCCCAGACCAATGTTGACGGGAGCAGATGTCATTACAGGTTCTTGGGTTGGAATCGAATTTGCAACCGGTGGAACCATGTGTTGTGCCATGATCATAGCATGCATGCCTGACATTATTTTGGCCATGTTCTTCAAACTGGCCTCCAATGCAGTAATTCTCTGCTTTTGACCGTTCGAGCTAGATACGTCTTGTTTCTCATTAGTGACATATGCTGTCACTTCTATGGCCACTGAAGAAGAACTGGTAGAAAAGATGGTCCGCTCAGAACTTTCAAGGGATAGGAAGGTTCCTTTGACTAAAGGGATCTTGGTCAAAGTGAGGAAGATTCCTTTGACCGATTGTTTCTTGGTCAAAGGGAAGATTCCTTTGATCGATTGTTTATTGGTCAAAGGGAAGATTCCTTTGACCGATTGTTTCTCGGTCAGAAGGAAGATTCGTTTGACTGATTGTATCTCGGCTTCTTGATCTGGTGTGTCGGTGGACCCCTTATCGGTGTCCAAGACCTATATTATTATTGTGCATCATCAAACTATAAAAGCTAGCCTATAAAATCATTCTATCTAACCCATATCAAGTTGATATGGGTAGAGAATACACCTTCCTATAATTTCTAATTCATATTTTAGCCCAAGAGAAGTTTTCAAAAGTTTACTTTATCTTGAATTTTGGCTAGTGAACGAGTGGTCATAAATAAGATGAACGGTTCAAACTTAATGATTCAGAAGAATAAAGTTTTGTCTAAGAAAATTACAAACCAATCCGGCAGTTGGATTTTCCAAAATCTAAGTACAAATTTGCAAGAAAAACTGATTTCGGGATCTAATATAGAGTAAACAAACAATGTTATTGGTAGCTCTAATTTCATGATCTAATATAAAGTTAACTAAAGTTTACTATGGAAAGACTAAACAAAAATCCAACGGTTTGATTTTCATAAAATTGAGCTCAAAGTGAGCTCCAAAAACAATTTTAGACTTAAATACTGAAATGTTGTTCATGGAGCTCACTTTGCCCTCAATTTACATAACCCAAAACAAGTAGTTAAGTCACAAAACTTATATAAAATGATTCAAAACTTAACCAAGAATATATACATGGCACAAAAATATAAGGATATGGTATACACAAAAAATAATTCATGTCCAAAGTTGGTAAAAATAATTCCAGACTTCGTTATTTCAGTGTGCAGAAAAAATTGTGCAGAAAACAGCTCATGATGCCTACTTTGGTCTTATTTTACACTAGTAAAACTAACTATTCTAGACATGACTTAAATACATGATTGATAGACAAAATATCATACTTTACATTCTAACAAGTGGCTCAGGAAAATAAGTATTACACAGAAAGTTATGCATGTTCAAATTTGGAAGAAAACCACAGTTTCTGCATTCAGAGTTTACGAGGCCAAGTTTGAGCCTAATTTGTACTAATCAAACAAAGCATTTAGGGCATAACTCCAACAAAAAGTTTGTATAAAAAATATCTAGAATTGCATACAAACTTCTAGAATCGTAAAATATGGTCTACGCAAAAAGTTACACTACACAAAGTAGACGAAAACATAATTTTGGGAAAATAATTTTGGGATAACATTTTATCATGAATCCAAACATTTAGATACTACAATTTATTGTTTCTACCTAGGGGGATGCTGTATCTAGTTATTACCTATGTCATATAAAAATATACGATGGAAAATAAAGGTACTTACCTATGTACGGAACGTGGACCGCTTGTGTGTCGCAAAATTCAGTCTGTGTACCTCCTCGAAAAACGTATGTACAGAAAGAAATATTGATAGAACTTATAGACAATTATATACCAAAATAACGGCAATGAACAGAGGTTCGCAACGGAAAATGTTTCGTAGAGTTTTACTAAGTGGTCTGGTGTGCACACCCAATTCTTTGTACAGAATTCATGGTCAACACTAAGTTCTGGACACATCGTCGTGCGACAGAGGTTTGAGGGGTCAAAACTTTATTAAAAATTATGTAAAAATATGGATAAGAGATAGAGGAAGATTTTTCATAAAGGACTCGAGGCTTGTACCTATTATTTTTGTGGTACAAAATATTATTGAAGTCAGCACTACCCAGTAGTCCTAATCTGAAATCACCTTCAGTCCAACGAATTTGTGAGGGAGTTTTGGGATATAAAATGAATGGAATGAGGGAGAAATGACCCATAGGGCTGTAGGGGTTAAGGGGGAGGCTGTGGCAATGTTTTAGGGGAAATGGGGTAGTGGAGAGGTGGTTTTGGCAACTAAAAGTGGTGGTCACCACTTAATTT
This sequence comes from Iris pallida, assembly GCA_029216955.1. Lineage (NCBI taxonomy): Eukaryota > Viridiplantae > Streptophyta > Magnoliopsida > Asparagales > Iridaceae > Iris > Iris pallida. The sequence goes on along the minus strand of JANAVB010012198.1, from coordinate 36,683,359 downwards.
CAAAAATACATATAAATTGAAGTTGTATGTTGTCCACACACTTTTGTGTGCACCACATGGGTCAAATAAGGCTTGGTTAGGGTCTACTAGGTCTTGTGCAAGTGTAGACCAAGTTTGGGCTTGATCGGAGTTGATTTGGATAGGTTTGGGTGGCCTACACTAGTCACTAGCACCACCCTAACTAGGCTAAAATTAAACTAGCTAAAATGCACATAGTCAAGTCAAAAACCTATGTCAAACATTGTATTATCTATAAATTATTAACCTTAGACATAATACTATATATATTTATATATAAAGATGCAAACAAGTGTATATATATATATATATATATATATATATATATATATATATATATATATATATATATATATATATATATATATATATATATATATATATATATATATATATATATTAGTGGTCTTTCTCTATCATATTAAACACGATAGCCTAGGCCTAATTGGTCTCATGGCCTCGGGATATTGTTCGAAGCAATATCGCCATCGTGCACAAGTTGTCAATGATTATGCTAGACTAAAACTAATTACTCAAGTATGATCTACGCATGCATAAGAAACTTAACCATTTTTGTGTACCCCGCATTACCGTTGCATCATTTATATTATTGCTTCAACATTTGTCCAACACAGTTCTATAGTGAGAACAACATAAGTAAGCATGTAGCAGTTTCATGATATAGCAGTTCTATAGCAGGTGTATATGACAAATTGTGCAACGGTTCATTAGAATTAGGCATTTGTATCCTTGTACTACATTTAACATTTTATTCATGTATCGTCGATTGATTGGAGAACAAGTGTGCCAAATGGGAGAAGGGCCAAGCCACTCACCTTAAATGATTGAGGCAAGAGTAAGAAGGTCTGTTGCGCTAGATGGCGCCTACATGATTACTTATAATCACGTAAGCAACGAGTCAGCACTCTACCCTTCTCTTCTGAGTTGGATTGAAATGTGAAGTTCGAAGAATGCAAGCAATGAAATCCATCGAAAATATTCACGAAAATGTATTCATAAAACTAAAGCCATAGAAGCAAATACGACATAAAAAACCAAGCAGCGGAGAGGTCCCTTGAGCCTCAGCCATAGAGTTTTTCCTCGAGACGCAACCCGCTAATATGGGACTTGATTCCAAAGAAGTTGATCGATAACGAGAAAAGGATCTTGATTCAATCTTTTCCAATCAATCGATAGCGACAGTGTTCCATAATCGTACTCCCTGCGAATGAGGAACTGGGCACGATATAGGAACGGGCACTACATTCTAACCAACTAAGAAAAATTTCATCCTTGAAACATAAGAATAGAACATACCCCTAAGAAAATAACGAAGAAAACTGTTCCTTCATCATAGACTCAAGTTCGCAGGTCGACTCCTCGATCGAGTGATTCCTCTAGAGTACGAAATGAGAGGGATTATATGATTCTAAAGCAATTTGTCCTTATGCTCTAATATCTGCACCGGTTCTTCCACGTATGATAAATCTGCATTCAGTTCCAGCTGACCAAAATCTACCACATGGCTTGGATCGTACACATATTTTCGTAGTTGTAAGATATAAAAGATATCGTACACATCCAACAATGTTGGTGGTAATGCGATCTGGTAAGCTACTTGGTGACTCACTTGAGTATTTCGAAAGGACCCAAAAAAAATTCAAACTCAGCTTACCTTTTGCTCCAAATCTGGTGACTCCTCGCATGGGTATTACTTTCAGAAATATATGATCGTCTTTCAGGAACGCAAGAGGTCATCGATGAGTATCGGCATAGCTTTTCTATCGACTCTGTACCACCTTCAGTCTCTCCCGTATCAGCCTGACCTTCTGTACGGTTTGTTCCACCAGCTTCGGGCAAGAATCTGTCACTTCCCGACTTCATCCCAACAAATGGGTGATCTATACTTTCACTCGTACAATGCTTCATACGACACCATTTGGATGCTGGACTATTAGCTATTGTTATATGCAAATTCGGCCAACGGTATTGGATGTCCTAACTTGACTTCAAGTCTATTGCGCATAGTCGTAACATGTCTTTGAGAATTTGATTCACCAGCTCTGTTTTTCTATCGGTTTGGGGATGAAAAGTTGTGCTGAACTTCAACTTAGTCCCCATATTCGACTGAAGGCTACTCCAGAAACGTGACAAGAACCTCCCATCCTGATCAGAGACGATGGATACCGAAACTCCGTACAGTCAAACTATTTCAATAAGGTATATCTGAGCAAGGTGATTGACCCTCCAAGTAACTTTAATGGACAAGTAACTTTAACGGCATCGTTCTCCTACGGTGTCTTCGGCAAGCAAATAATAAAATCTATGCTGATGTGCTCCCACTTCCATTCTGGTATTGTGAGGCTGTGTATTTCTCTGCCCGGTCTCTGGTGCTCGACTTTCACCTGCTGACAGGCCATGAATTATGACACGAAGAGTGCCACATCTCTCTTCATCCCATACCACCAAAATGTTGTATGGAGGTCCTTATACATCTTGGTACTATATGGATGTAAGGAATATTTCGCGTAGTACGCCTCCGACATTATTTTCTTTCTGAGTTCTGTATCATCCGTAACGCATAGCCGACCTTTCACCTGCAATGCTCTGGTCTCATCTTTCGCAAAGCTGGTCGCCTTACCCGTTAGAATTACTTACATCGTTGATGGATTTAAAAGAAGACCTAGTTGCTTTATTTTTCTCATAGTCCGCACATACCATGTCTCTCTTGAAGGTAATTTCTGGTAATCCTTTTACCAATTTCCTCGTGGATAACCTTGAGATAGTATCCATGTTGGCATGTCCTAGTCTCATGTGCTATAGCCAACTTTCATCTTTGTTGACTAATAGGAATTTATCTGCACTGTTAGTATTTTTAGATAAATAAAAAACATAAATATTGTCCTCCCTTATTGTCACGTCCTGATCCCGCAGAGTCCTTTCGTCCTCGCTTCGGACTTGGTGAGACCGTTTGTCCTCGCTTGGGCGTGATACCGTACAAGCCTAAGTTGCGCTTACACAAGGCCAAGACCAGTAACAAGACAAGATAGACAATACGCAACGGAACATATTGCAGATATTTGAAGCAGCAGCAGACATATTGTAGAATATAATTGAACACATGGTAGCAGAAATAATCTCTTTATTGATTTTATTAGAACATATTACAAGCTCTCAATTCTTTCTGATACAATGCTTATATTCTCTTAGAAACATTACAGATTATAATGATCCCGTTCCATACATTACATCCCTTTATATACAAATCCAACTTTTTACAACAGATGTCCTTCTCTTGGCATATCTTCGGATTTCTGGCTCCTGAGGATGAGGTTCGGGCTATCGCTTCGGACTATTCTTCTCGATGCATTTTGTACCTACGTGCAGACTGATGATGGGTCAGTATATCAGCATATTGGTGATTGTGAACAAAGGGCTACATTTGTCTGAAACGGTCACTAATTCATTTAGTGAGAAAACATTTCTTGTGATGTGATCTTGCTACTTTTACCTATGTTCATTTCATCTACATATTCAGAGTCAGATTACATCTTTTTGAAAACATCTTTGAAATGCCACAATTTATTTCATTTCTTTCAAGCATACAAGGGACTAGTCATTCTTGTAAATTGTGCAGCGTGTTTCATGAGCCATAATCATTTCTCTTATTCAAGACAATCTCAGGGTCAATGACAAGCATGGTTATCAGATGTTTTCTTTGAACGGGATATAGCAATTCTTTACAACAGGTTATTCTCTTTAAATAACTATTGTTTAGAAAACTTAGCAACAAACGTATCACCATTCATTGATTCTTACCATAGCTGACGGTCCATTCCTGCATAAGACAAGGATTAGCATAAACATAACATAACCAACATTCTTATTCCATGTTCGTCTTTGCATCGTTAGCTCTTAGCAAAATAGTTATCGACACATGCAGACTCGATTGGCAGCTGTGACTCTCCGGATCAGCTCTGCACCAATCAACACTTATCTATATGATGGTCCATTGGTATTCCTATGATTAGCCGTTGTGACTCTTGGGTTCCGCTCGTCGCTAAGGACTCAGATAGCGGCTACCCTTTAACATTAGGTCTCATTTACCTCAGGGTGCTCTTAATCTCTCCTAGGCCGAGTGGTTCCAGGCGCCCCCAGATACCACCCGAGAGAAATTTTTACCTTGTACGCAAGTTATCCGAGACCAATGCATGCTCTAGCATTTCTATCAGATGAAGCAGATTTTTGATCAGATCTTTTAGATATACAACACGTTCATTTCGTGCCTTAGCAGATATACGACACGTTCATTTCGTACCTTTCTTCTTTTCGGATCACATAGCCAACAGCTTCTCTCTTTTCTCTATACGGACAAGCCGTATCATCTCTTTTCAGACAACTCTTGTACAATAGCAATCTATCCAGCATTACAATCTTTTGCAACAGTTCAATATCATTAAGCCTTAAAACATACTTGATAGCATACGATAGACATATGAAAGCATCTCATTTCTCTTTTTATTAGCATGGCAAGGTTCTCTTGATCAAGGCAACATTCATTTATTACTATCAGGCAACCATTTAACGTTAGCATGACAGGCATCATATCATTTCTTATTAGCAGGCAACAATTCTTCTTAGCATACAAGTTATCTCTTATAAGCATACTCAATGATTACCATTTTATTATTAGCAATAGCATTCAATCAAAAACTCAGATTCTTATTAGGCGTAAGCGAATCATAAAATGAGTCTTTGTCCACTCATCCAGATTAATTATCTTCTGTTACAGAGCCAGCAATCCAATCTCTCTGTTTATCTAATGCCTTTGCGGAGTGGGGTACTACATAAATATTTTTCTCTTTCATTCCTTCATAAATCATATTTCTAATTAACATTTCATATATAGAATATTTATCTTTCACAAAGTTAATACATTAACCATTGTCAGCAAGATGACTAATGCTTAGTAGGTTATGTTTTAGCTCTGACAAACATCTTTTATGACTGGGCAAAGAGGAATACCAACATTACCATTACCTATTATGTAACCTCTCAAATTTTTTTGAATGAGTCATGTCTTTCTTTCTTCGTCGATAGCGTTGCGAATAGAGATGCATCACCAGTCATGTGGCGTAAACACCCAACTATCAAAAATCTATTTGCTTATAGCATGCGAGGATTGGCCTACCTACAAAATAAGTAGGTGTGACCTTTTGTACCCATTTCTTTAAGGGTCCAGACATGTTAGTCTTTGGTGTCCAACTAAGTATTTTTATGTCTACTAGTTTTCTAATTCTGCAATAATGTGAGATGTGTCCATGTTTGCCATAATAATTACATATAGTAGAAGTGTTGGTGCAAGGTGTCGTAGCATAGATATGAATCTTATGTGTCCTCCGTGGATACTTATAGACAAAAACATGATGATTATAATATTTCGTTTGCGTGCTTTCTTTGATCATGTCCTATCATGTGTGTGATGTATCACAAGACAGATCTTTGATTGGGTAGTAGATATTACATGTTTACCCAATTTAATCTCTAATTTTTTAGAGATTACACATGCCTAATCATATTTGGCAGATTAATCATCTATCTTTGTGTAGCTATACTATACTTCTTCTCTATCTCATATAAAGCATTGAGTTTAGCATACTCTTGATCTCTTTTTTCGATGCCATTGAGAGTGTCATGTAAGCTCAGCTTAAGTATTGATACTTCTTTCGTGTTACTGATGGTAGGTGTCTTTCTTATATTATTCAATAAGGTAGACATCATTTCAATCTAAGTTGTGTATGCTTTGATCTCTTTTTGAGACTATTTGTACTTGTCAAGTACTTTCTTATGTTCAACAAGCAAGTTACTAAATGCATCCGAAAATTTATCGAAAGTAAAATCATCATACAAAGGGTTAGTAGGTACCTGATTAAATGCCATTAAGCAGACATTTACAGTATTGCTTGGTTTGTCATCTTCCTCTGAGTCACTGGCTTCACTTTTGTGCCAGATGCTTGTATTTGTATACTTTCGGGATGAAGACTTTTTATTTGATCATTCGTAGCGACTTCTCTTCTTAGCAACTGGACAGTCTATTTATCTGACCTATCTTCTTGCGTCCATAGCAAATAGGTTTTTTGTCATTGTTATCTTATTGATCTTTCTTTCGGTTTGATTTCTCAAAGCTCAAAAATTTTTTGAAGTTCTTTACCAGCGTGGCATGTTCCTCACCATCAGTATCATCATCATCTATTTTTTTCGCTTTAGACTTTCTTTGTGTGTACTTTGAAGGCTATTGATTTTTCCCTTGGTGTAGATTCTTCAAAATCCTTTAGGTCCGACTCATGAGTCATCAGCTTCCCCATGAGTGTTTCTAGCATCATGGTGGTCAGATCATTTCCTTCTATTATTTCGATAGCCTTGGGATTCTAGTTCTTGGTCAATCCCCTGAGTACCTTACGTATCTTCTCATGATTGATGTAATCTTTGCCAAGAGAAGATAGAGGATTAGTAATATCTAGAAAACGAGTGAACAACTGAGTGATTGATTCATTCAGCTTCATTCTGAAAGTCTCATACTCTTATGTCAGTCTATAATCTTGGATTCCTTCACTTGTGAAGTACCCTCATGTGTTATCTCAAGAAGTTTCTAAATATTATGTGATGTGACATCAATAGATAATCTATTGAACTCAGTCTTGTTTATAGCACAAAATAATGCATTAATTAATCTAGCATTAAGACTGGCTTGTGTCTTCTCTAAGTCTGTATATTTATTATAGGGTTTATCAATAATGTTGTTATCAATCACTATTTTAGGCTATTTTTTATAACTATCTATGATAATTGACCAGAGATCAAAGTTGGGTAATTTAAGAAAGAAGCTCATCCGTGTATTCTAATATGTATAGTTTGTTTCATCAAATAGTGGGGGTCTATTTGTGGATTGTCCTTCACTCGTGAATAAAGATTTCACGGCTAGAGGGGTGTGAATATAGTGCCATGTGTACTCTAGAGTGTTATGTGAAAATAACCCACTCTGATACTACTTGTTGGAACATTGAGCACCTCTAGAGGGGGGTGAGTATAGTGCGTGTCTGTAGCAGAAATAATAATCACCAATTAAAAAATTATGGCAGTAACTAAATAGATATAGCTAGAAAATATCCAACTATTAATAAATAAATGTGTAAAGTAAGAAGTTCAGAAAAGCAAACACAAATACCGAGGTTTATATTGGTTTTCCTCTAAGAGGACTAGTACAGTCTCAAGAAGTCTAGCTCGATGTTTAATCCACTGTGTAGTGAAACACAAGCTTTGATCCGTAGCACTTACAACTTCTTACAGACACCTCGTACTTTGATACGAAAACACGAGCAACTTCACAACGCAAGCCTTTGATACGAAGGACTCCGACTTCAAAACTGGTATAAAAATAAAGATAGTTTTCAAGCCTCTTTTACAACTTGAACCAACTTCTGGATCAAACTGAACTGACACTTGATTGGCTACGAGTCATAAGGTTTAGACTGGAAAGTGTTTTCAGCTCAGAGAACTCTTAAAGAGATATAAGAGAAGATATTGGGATGATATGAAATGAATGGAGAATTCTCCTCTATTTATAAGGTTCTGGGTAACCGAACTTGGGCAGAGTTCGGCTCCCTAACGTTCATAAATTTGAACGTTGGAGCATATTCTTCAGGGTGACCTGATCTCTAGGGTTGCTGGGTCAAGGGGACCGAGTTGAGGCAGAACTCGGTCCGAGTTTAGTTGCCCTATAATCAGCATGATCCTAGTTTGGTTTGGTTTAATTTTTGTTTATGGACAAAATAGATTTGGCTCTTTGAGTGGGCTTTTTGTTGACTGAATAGGTAGGCTTTTTGGTAGAGATATGGGAAGCTAACCAAGTGCCAATACGTCCGATGTACATTTTTTTGACTCAATAAAGTAGAAAATACATAATAAAATGGAAAAATATTGTTGTTCAGCAACTTGAGTAATTTGGCGAAGACTTATTCAAATGTTGTAGCAGAGTAGTATTCATCCTGAAGTTGTACTTTAGCAGTATATTATTTGTTGTACCGAACCGAAGTTTAAGTCGATTTATCAAAATCAGGTGTGACCATGACCTATGGGCCAACAGTTGCGTGCCCGACGATGTGCTAACACTAAGATTAAGGCCGAGCATTGTCATAGAAAATTCGTGTTCTGCGATGAACTTCGTCGATATAAAACTAGAGGTGGTACCAGAATCAAACAGTACACAAGCATGCTTATTATTGAAAAGTAGTATATCTGTCACGACTGTATATGAGGCGAATGCCTCATCTCGAGTCATGGCGTAGACACGTCCCTGGGCATTGGGGCGACGGTCTTGGCCATTTTGTTGTGCATCCTGAGGAGCTATGGGCTCCTGGTCACAGTTTTCTGGATGGTATTGCTGCTGTTGAGGGGCATTTGGGTTCGGTCTTGTGGTCGAGCACTCCACACTGAAGTGGCCCTTCTTACCGCAATTCCAGCATCCACCCTCAAGAACTTGGCAGTCGTTGGCAATGTGTCTGAAACGGCGACATCTGGAATAGTAAGGTCCCGGGTACCGCCCTTGGTATCCTTCTTGGTAGCCGTTGTTTGGACACTTTGCCGTTGTTTGGAGGGTACTGGCACTCAAGGCGGAGGGCATGATTGAGAGACTCGCCCATTGTTTTGTACTCCAAAACTGACACGTGGATAAAAGATAGAGGGCCGCTGACCCACTTCGTATCGTCTAACACGACTCTCCGCAGTAGGCAGAAGAGCAGCAACAAATTTGGATAATTTATTGAACACTGTCGTATATTGTTGCACTGTCATGTTCCCTTACTTCAGACATGAATTTATTTTCCTTCTCTTGATGAACGGCTGAGGGGAGGTACTCGACTTTGAAAGATTTACAGAACGTAGCCTAAAGATCGGGCTGATTGGTTGTCACGTCGGATCGCTCATTTGTGCACGACCAACCAGTCTTACGCGTTCAAACATAGTTGAAGTTGTGTGCAGGAGACTTGCTTCGATTCTTTAATATCAAAGTGGTCTTCTAGCTCTTCCAAACAGTCTATTGCCAAGGAAGGGTCTTCAGTGCTGCAGAAAGAAGTGTAGAACGCCTTCTTGAACTCGGAGATCTCGAAGGTGTAGCTTCTTTACGGTGCAGGTTGAGGCTCGGGCTCCTCCGGGTCGACTTCGATGGGTCAGACCATAGGCTCGGTAGTAGCATGGGTTGTTGCGGAGTTGTTATTGGCCACAACTGTCTGGACGATCTATTGTAGAGTATTAAGCTACTTTGTTGCACCTTGAATTGCGCTTCAAAGCGAGCTTCGATTTGGTCTTGTCGTGCCTCCACTTGCCAATGTTGGTGTTCGGTTTGACGCTGATGCGCCACAGCTTGATTCTGCTGTGCCACCAACATGTACAACATATGCTCCATTTGATTGGCAGAAGGTTTGGCCCGCAAACTACTCGAGCCACTTGATGCACTCACTTCGTTCATGGTTGCAGCTTCTCCAACTTCTGGAATTAAAAGGCAACTCAAATTAGTTTCAGAAAAAATTACGAACTCATTGTATGGAACAACTCATCTCATTGACACGAGGTTAAGGATTTTTGAAACTCGACTTAAAACCAAAAGCCAAAGGACGTAAAGTCGTGCTCTAATACCATTATGTCACGCCCCAATTTTGTAGAATTGATAGTCGTCTCCTGGACGTGATGCCGTACAAACCTAAGTTACGCTCGCACAAGACACAATTATAAGGTTATCCGAAAAACAAAAAACTAAAATAGAGTAATTTGAATAATGCATTACCTAGAAGGAAACTTTTGCTTCATTGATAATAAACATCATATTACATGACTCGATTACAAGGGTTGTCGCATGGGCTTACAAACTGACTCAAACACGAACATTGATGAGATAGTAGTTCTATACATTTATATCCCCTTATACAAAACCAAAACATTGCTTGGACCTTAAATGGGGGAGAGCTGAGCCATATCCCGTTAGACTGATGTAGAGTCTTCAACAGAGTTGATTCAAGCCTTTGGCACACGAGCAAGGCTTCCCAAAATATAAGAGCGTCGTTTTCATCTATGTGGCACACCATTCCTGATTTGTAGCACCTGTGGAGAACGAGAATCAGTACATTATCGTGTACTGTTGAGTGACTAATTAAATTCCATGCTCTCATTTAGATCAAGAAGTTGTGTTGAAGCAAGTAATATTTTTACTGGTCTTTCTAGCCGTCCTAGTAAATTACATGTAACATATCACGACCCGCACCCACTGTTAGGGTACGAGAACGTAACAACGCCCAGCCTACGCCGCAGTGTCGGCGGTAGAACGCTGTCCTAGGTCAATCATCTATCAATACCAAGTACCTGTACAGTTTATACTCTCCGAATGGAGGTGACATAACAATATACATCTCAATCACATCTAGGGTAGAAGAACGAAAGACAGATAGATAGATAGTAACTCAAGAGAACTGTATCATAGATGAATAAGTCTAAGTGTCTAGTACATAACATCCAGAATGTCAACTCATAATACAATAAGTCTAAGAGTCTATACATCTCCACATCTCAAAATACAACTCAGAATGTGAGACAAAAAGTAAATATAGAAAAGACTGCCTAGACTAAACTGGTCTAGACTACTGGAACAACATCCTCAGCTGCAGGTGGATCCTGCTGAGGGTCCACAACATAAGTGTCATCTAGTCCTGCTCCATAATAGGTAGACACCAGGGCCTCCTCCTCATCCTCTGTAATATTTTCAACAGGTCCAATCAGGACGGGAACGAGCACAATACATCTCACGCAGTGCATATCAGGTTAGGAAATACGATACAGGCAATAGAGTAAGATACATGAACTGCTGAAAGGAAATATACGCTGTAAAAGAGATAGCTGTAATGAAATATCTACTGTATATAGAGGACTATAAGTGACTAGTGATGTAGAGCACAAGATAGGCATGTGAATGGCTAGAATTTATACATGATTACACTACTGAGTTTGCACATGATTACACTACTTTGGAATTATTCACATGTCCACTTCTACTCCCCCGTTACCCCAATCAATACACAAGGATCTATACAAGTTACGTTATTGTACATGATATCACATGGGGCCCATGAAAGGGTACACATGATAGTATACATGAGGGCTCAGTAAACATGAGAGTACATGATCACATGAGTGCACATGAATAATGGAAGCATAGGAGTACATGATGATAGTGAAACACACATAACATGAAGTACCCGATGCTCCCGAGGGGGATAACATCTCATGTAAAGATCCATATAGTACCAATCCGTGTTACCAACGTGACAGCATCAAGTAAAGTAATCTAGAGCGAGAAGTAAAGCCTGAACAAGTATGAAACGGTCAGAGAATGTACTCGCCTGATAACTGAATGTCTGAAGAGGATATACTGTCTGAGGAGAGGTGTATGGCTCCTAATCAGAGTAATACAAGTCACAATATATCCACAATGGTAAAAATAAAGTATACAATGCACACTACATGATTCTAGGTCAATCTGGTCAAAAGTCAACTCTGGGTCAACTCTAATAGTCAAACTAGGTCACATGAAGTCATACTAGATCACAGGGAATTTAACTAAGTCAAAATAGAGTCAAACAAGGTCAAACAAGTCTAATCTAGGTTAAAGTCAACTCCTGGTCAACACTCTAATCAAACTAGTCAAATACTAGTCAACATGATCAATCTGGATCAAGTCTAGATCAAACTTAGACCAACTAAGGTATTGGTCAAACAAGGACTAGTCAGCAAGGTGATTAGGTCAATGGTCAACTATCTAAGTCAATACCACAAGGTTAAGGTATAACCAATACCTATACAAGCATACCACACATATATATACATATATATAATACCAACCTTAATCCTATATTCAAGCTAATCCCACATTCCAATCTCAAGTCATGACTCAACTCTAAGTATCTAACTTAACCCCATACATATCTTAATCTACATAGGTCTTCCATAAAACCCAAGTCACAATAATATACATATATATAGGTCAAACCTAAACCAACTAGTTAATAGCCTAGGGTTTAGTCAAATCTTAGTCAATAAGTCCTTCTATGTTCATCCAAGCCATTTCTAGGTCAATTTGGTCATGGTTGACCTAAGGTTGACTTTGGTCAACCCTTAGTCAATAAGGGTCAACAAGTGGGGTTTTGGGCCATTAGGGTTAGCCCCAAGCCATAGGCTAGTAATCTTGGCCATAGGCTATTGGCTATAGGTTTCCTCTAAACCTATACCTTAACAAGTTATACACATATATATATATATATATCTATATATATATAGATATTCCCATATATCTAATGCCTATACATATACATAGGCCATAATACATATATATATACATATCTATAAAAAAAAAAAAAAAAAAAAAAAATATATATATATACATATCTATAATATATATATGCAATACCCAATATATATATAGTACTCACTTGTATACATAATATATATACATATATATATAGCTATCCTATAAACATATATATATATATTCCACATATATATATAAACCCATATATACACCCTTAGCTATATATACCAAAATATATATATAACTATACAATATAATGTATATATATATATATAACATATATATATATATATATATATATATAGAGGGAATTAGAGAGAGAGAGAGAGAGACATAGAGAGAGGACAGAATGACTGATCAGTGATAGAGGGGGGGGGGAACTGTTCTCAGTTTCCTGAGAACAGGAAATCAAAGCCCCCAACACAAAACTAAAACACACACACACCCTTCACATATACATACATGTATATACACATGTATATACATGTATACAACCCAAAAACTCACCCACACACTCTCATACACATATACTACCCATACACATACTAAAAATATACTAATACATATATAAATCACATCAAAAATCGATTTGAAACTCACCCTTAAAATCTGGAAATAAACCCCAAAACAGGATACTGTGGACTGTGCATTTCGAAAACAGGGTAACTCGATTTACACCCTCTAAAACGAGCTAAGACTCGATCCTATGGGTTGGTAACTGGAGCCCCACTGATACCCTAGTGTCCTAGGTGCCTGACACAGAGTATAGACACGACACGACGTGTCCAACTCACTGGAAACCCAATCGAGTAAATACTGATACACTGTGCAATGTCATAGCGTTGTGCACGCGTGCACTTAGCTCTAGGACACGACACACATGTCTAGAAGTCTCGTGCACGTGTGGGTAGGTTCGCCTAGGGTTGGTCTAGGGTTTAGGTAGCCTGTCTCGTGTCCACGTGTCCTCAGGACACGGCACGAACTCTATATCAGTCGAAGAAAATCGACTAACACTCAGTGTTCTGCACCGCGTCGTGCATGGGTTCTCGTGTCTCGTGGACACGACACGAGCCACGTAGGGCCTCGTGGTCATATCCACGTGTAGCCCACATGATGGGCTACACACTCGTGCAAACACGAGGTGTCGAAGTGTCGTGTCCGTGCGATACGAGACGCGCGAAGTGGACTCTGTGCGTGCGTGCACTGTCAGTGCACGACCAGTGCACGTGTCCTCGTGTCCTCGATACGACACGAGGTGTCCTGAAAGTTTAGGGGTGTGTGCGCAGACACAGCCCCCTTGTGTCCACCAATTTTGGTGTGTCCTAGTGGCCTGTGTAGTGAGAACTAAGGGGGTGGTAGCAGGGGATTTTCTGTGACAGTGTGCAGTGCAAATCCGTGAGCTCGTGTCCGATTTGGACACGAACACGACACAGTCTTGTGTTCAGTCCAGTGGGGTTGTGACCTAGGTGTCTAGGGCTACCCAAAAACATATTTTGTTTCACATAATAACAAGGTTTAATCCTAAGTGGCATTTCACCAAACATAGGTTTTCAAACATGGATACGTGTCCGATACGGACACCAAACCGACTCTAACCTTCACCAAATTTTACTCACAGTACCCTAGTACCTAGATGCATGCATACATAAAGAAAAATCAGAGTTTTAACTAAGTTTAAGAGCATTTACCTATTGATGCAATTTCCAAGGAAAACTCAATAAGAGGGGGGGTGTCCTATCCACTTGTTGGTGTCCAAGTCCTTGTGTCCAGCTTGCTAGCCTCCTTTAGCACCCTCTAGGTTGTAGGAACCCAATGCAAAAGACTAGGGTGAATTTGGATCAATATAGCTCAAGTTATGTAGGTTTGAAGAGAAATGGAATTTCTAGGAATTAAATTCATGTAAATCATTCATGAATTAATTCAATGGGATTTTATAGGTTTGTGGGCTGCCAAAGGGGGGGTCCTTGGCTGCCATGGGGGGGTAGGGGAGGTGTCCTTGGCTTTCTTCTAGGCTAAGGCTTGGACTTGTGTAAAGGGGTTGGATATTTTGAGTGTTTTATGGAAAATATCCATAAAAGCAAACTAGATATTTATCCTACTTTAACCATGACCAAATATCTATCCCCTTAGTCATTCTAGGTTAGTAGCTAACCTATGGATTAGGGTAAACTAGGTTAGGGGCTCTCATGATACTTAACCATGATTAAACAATAATAAAAACACATGGATCTAAATAATTCCAAATAATTTCTAAAAAATTACCAAAATACCCTTTAGGCTAAAAATCACTAATTTGGTGTTCTAAGCCTATGGCTAAGCTCTCATGGTCATGGCAACTTCTAGGTTAGAGAAAACTAGGGTTTACACTAAGTTATACTAACCAAAATCACAAAGTCATAAGTCATGACTTAGCATGACTTTAGAAAATGGTTTAACTTAACTAAAATCACCAGAAAATCATACCATGACTAAAATACCACTAATAAATAATAAAAATAATAAATTTTCAAAAATCCCCAATTTCAGAAAACAGGGTGTTACATAACATTTGCTAGGCATAATAACATAAACTATGTTACAACTTACGTAGTATAAGCTTACCATTTTTTTCACTGTCATATTAATAATGTAAACTAAAATAGCGTATATTCGTAGAGATCACTGGCATGACAAGCCATCCTGGACATATAGCTTGGTTTAGACGATGATCCTTCCAGTGTCGGTAGTGAGCCCCGTTAAAAGTCCCCGAATACACGCGGTACAATTCAGCATAGCTATTGTGTTTATCCTAGGCCGAATCGGTCCTGTGGCCTTGGGATACCTGATGGAACTAGGGATTCCCAGGACCCCTAGTTTGGTGTGCATATTGATCGATGGAAGTTTAACAGATCTAAGACGTGTTCTAACCCTTCATAGCAGAACTAGGGTTCACGAATTATACCTGCGACGGGAAGAAGAAGACACTTTCCAGTAACCTCGAGTAGTCACGACCCCAAGATCTTCTGTACGTATTCCTTTCTCGGGTTGGACATCGTGTGGGCGATGATCTCCCAAGCTTTTCTTCTCCTTGGCAGCCCTCCCTTTCTCTCCCTACGTGAATCACAAATTTAGAGAAAGCTTCTTATTTTCGATAAGATCATGACAGCCGAAGAATAGAGGATATATATAAGGCTATGGCAGGGACCATGAGGAGAAATTAGGGTTAGGTCTCCTAACGGATATGGGTATCCCGTGTTCAGCCCGAACACACAACTCAGGCCCATTAACAATAGCTCGGTCCACTAAAGAGCTATTGTTGCACTACCTTCCTAATTCCAAATTATGATTGTGGCTCCTTTTATTATATGCTCATTTTGCTCCCCATGTTAAGATATCGAATGTCCGTCGATCAAATTAAGTTACTGACAACTATATTGATCGACATCTTTTATCCTTAAGTAGTACCACTCAGCTTTATTTGTCATGTCGTATATAATCCACCTGCAAGGTTTATATGACAATCCTTATGAGCTCCTTAAGGGGACATCATCAACCCAACGTATCAGGACATGAATTCCTTTTATAATCAACAGCCCATCAAACATACAATGTTATTACCCAATTCATAGAGGTTGTTGACCCATAATGAATCTCACTCTTTTATGAGTCAAAGTAATGCACACTACATATATGTCTGTTATTATATCCGGATTAAGAGCACAAGCATCCATAGTAACAGAGGTGTTTGTTCACTTATGTAGTCAGTACAAAGAGAACAACCTCAAGCGGTCTTGTTCAATATACACAAAGTGTACTAGTGTAAACCTATAGTCAAGATAGACTAATACCAGATTACACTATAACATTTCCAATGGATTATCCAAGTCCATCTAGGTTGTGAACTATTTATATTTTCCATAGGGAACTGATAATATGATCTTCTATGTGACACCACAAACTATATTACCTACAATATAGAATATCAGACACTTGCATTAACACTTGCAACAAATACAATATGTAAACATTTGCCCATATGATTCTCATTCATAATTTAAGGAAATAAAGTTAATACAAAAGTGATGCTTTTAGTATATAACCCTAACAATCTCCCACTTATACTTAAAACCATGCTGCTATACATCTGACTCCCATTCCCTCAACATGACTATTAAAAGCCTTAGCTGGTAAGCTCTTTGTAAAGGGATTAGTTAGGTTGTCGGCTGATGCTATATTGATCACAACAACTTTTTCTTTCTTTACGAAATCTCTTATCAGGTGGTACTTGTGCTCAATGTGTTTGCCTGTCTTATGGGCTCGTGGTTCCTTCGAGTTTGCAACTGCACCACTATTATCACAATAAAGTGTAATAGCCTTAGGCAAACTATGTACCACATCCAAGTCCAACAGGAAATTTCTGAGCCAAACGGCTTCTTTGGCTGCCTTAGAGGCTGCCACATACTCGACTTACATGATTGAATCATCAATACATTTTTGCTTCATACTCCTTCACACAATGGCTCCACCTCCCAAAGTAAATACATAACCTTAGGTAGATTTCCTGGAATCCCTATCTGCCTGAAAATCTGGGTCTGTATACCCCAAAGGAACTAAATTATCTGCCTGGTAAACTAGCATATACTTTTTAGTCCTTTTCAGGTACTTCAAAATATGCTTTACGACAGTCCAGTACTCTTGTCCTGGGTTAGATTGATATTTGCTGACCATGCCAACGGTAAAGCAGATGTCTGGTCTCGTATATAGCATTGCATACATTAAGCTTCCTACTACTGAAGCATAAGAAATTAATTTCATGTTCTCTCTTTCTTTAGGTGTACTCGAACACTGCTCCTTTGATAGAGCAATTCTATGCCTAAAAGGTAAGAAACCTTTCTTAGAATTTTGTATGCTAAAACAAGTTAGTATAGTATCGATAGAGGAAGCTTGGGACAAGCCCAACATCATTTTCTAACGATCTCGTAGAACTTTGATTCCAAGAATGTGACCTACTTCTCCCAAGTTCTTCATATCAAACTGTTTAGATAATCATATCCTTACATCAGATAACATCTTCACATTATTTCCAATGAGCAAGATGTCATCTACGTAAAGTACTAGGAATACCACCACATTTCCATTACACTTTCTGTATACACATGATTCATCCTAGCATTGATCAAATCTATAGGATTTTATCACCTGATCAAAATATATGTTCCAAGATCTGGAAGCTTGCTTAAGTCCATAAATGGACTTCTTGGGCTTACAAACAAGATGCTCTTGGCCCTTTTTAATGAACCCGTCTGGTTGCTACATATAGATGTCTTCCTCAAGACTTTCATTAAGGAAAGTTGTCTTAATATCCATTTGCCAAATCACATAATCGAGATGAGCTGCAATAGATAAAAGAATCCGGATAGACTTAAGCATGGCTACTGGTGAAAAGGTTTTCTCATAATCGATACCCTCTCTTTGAGTAAAACCTTTTGCAACAAGTCGAGCTTTAAAGGTTTTAACCTTACTGTCTGATCCTCTTTCTCTCTTATAGACCCACTTGCATCCAATGGCTTTTACACCAACGGGTGGTTCTACAAGCTCCCAGATCTGATTGGAATCCATATATTCTATTTCAGATATCATTACTTTTTGTCAAGACTCTGCATCTTTATCTTGGAGTGCTTCGTTGTAGGTACAGGGATCATAATCTTGTTCCACAGGGACGAAGTCTGACGACTCTCCCAAGAACATATATCTATCAGGTTGTATCACAACCCTCCTACTACGATGAGGCACTATCAGTTGTGGTGTAACATTTGTGACACATTGTGCAGTTACTTGTGGTTCATCCTCTTGTACTATTGGTACTGAAGTACTTGGTGTCTCACCTCTCAGTTCTTCTAGAACAACTCTACTTGTGGGTTTATGGTTCATCACATAGTCTTCCTCTAAGAATCGGGCAATTGTGCTGACAATGACCTTCTGATCCTTAGGACTATAAAATAAACCTCCTTTTGTTCCTTTTGGATAGCCTACAAACAAGCGTACTTCTATACGAGATTCCAACTTATCTGCTTTCCCATTCAGCACATGTACTAGACTATCCCAAATTCGAACATGTTTCAGACTAGGCTTACGCCCAATCCACATCTCTATGGGAGTAAAAGGTATTGACTTAGAAGGAACCAAGTTCAAAATATAAGCTGCAGTCTCTAAGCAATATCCCCAAAATAAATATGGTAAATTCGAATAACTCATCATTGATCTAACCATCTCCATAAGAGTTCTATTCCTTCTTTCAGCTATACCATTCTGCTGGGGTGTTCCAGGTGCAGTCAATTGGGATGTAATCCCAGTCTCCGATAGATAATCCCTAAACTCTCCAAAAAGGTACTCACCACAACGATCTGAATGTAATGACTTGATATATTTTTCATGATATTTCTCCGTTTCAGCCTTGTACTCTTTGAATTTCTCAAAGCACTCGGACTTACGGCGCATCAAATTTATACCTTGAATAATCGTCAATAAATATGATAAAATATTCAAAGCTACTGTAGAAGCATGAAAAAACCTCAGCTGATGATATCCCTTCGCCATAGAGCAGATGATACAAAGGCTCAGTCCAAGTGCTAAAAAGACAAAACAGAGGATATGGAAAGAAGTCCCTTATGTGTCATGTCTACCAAAGTCTAGTACAGACACATCGAGACTACACAAAAAGGACTAATTATGTTCGTCTACAAAGGATCTGGTATAGATTCGACAGAGCCAGAAGGGTCTACAAGGGATCTGGTCTTCGTCAAAGCACAACCCTTCTTCTTCATGCCAGATAATTGACCTCCATCAAGGCGTATTCCAATCGTTTTATGGGCGCAGCCTCCCAGAAGCATATCAGCCACTCGGCCAAAGCAAGCAGCTTCCTGAAGCAGTCATTGGCCCGAACCTTCAAAGAGCGCAGCAGATCGCGAAGCCCTGAATAGGAAGGACATAGCACAAACCTGTGGCTCTTCGGGTTGGCTATCCACCCATGACCTAGGTTGTCAGGACCTCGAAGATCCCTCAGACGTCGCCCAGAGTTGAACTCCCTAAGGAGGACATTTACATACTCCTTAAGGGAAGTGATGGCTCCTTCTTCATAGAGTTCTTCTATAAGAACATGGCTCATATAAACGAGAAAATCCTCAACCAGCAGCCAACTTATACAAGGCCGATCGCCACTCGAAGTTAAGTTTTGATCTCGCATGGTAGTGAAGGATGTCAAGAAGAAGACAACGACTCTTCAGAGGAGAACTTCCCCTTTTATAGGACCGAGAATGGCCTAGAGTGCACCCCATATGGCTGACGGTCAGAATTTTTGCATTAATGGGATGAACCTAAGACTCAGAACGATGAGTGTCAATCTTAGACCCTTGGAATTCCTCATATTACGGTGGCAATTAAGAGGGAAGTTCTAAAAGAGCGGGTATTTGTCGCTCTTTACTTTAGAAGCCAAAGCCTTCAAGTCAGAGGCGCAGCTACTCGCCTACGCCAACCTCAGAAGCAAGAGGGTGGTAGGCTCCGCCCTTTTCTTTACTTCAGAAACCAGTGTCTTAACTCTATAGGCGTAGCTACTTGCCTGCGCCAACCCCAGACACACAAGGGTGTTATACCCTTTCCTCCAAAGCCAACGCCTTCAAAGTTCAGAGGCGCAGCTACTTACATGCATCCATATGAGGTACAGGATGGTGATATGCTTACACCATCTCTATTCCCACGGCACAGTCATCTGCTCTGATCTAGAAGCTTAAGTCACTTCTCTATAAGAGACTTGGGAACTCCTACTGCAACGAATGCAAGTCAGCCTGTCGCTCCAAAAGCACAGTAACCTCGCCAACCTGAAGCACAAGCCTACTCGTCGCCTACAGCATAGTGACTCTGTTGCTCTGAAACACAGCTTCATCGTTGCTCTAAATGCACAAAAGTCTCATCGTCTTTCGAAGCCAAGTCCACTCGTCGTCTGAAAGCACAGAGGCTCCGTCATCTCCAAAAGTACAGTCTACTCGTCGCTCCAGAAGCACAGCATTACTTAGTCCTCACTAGAGGCACAGGAAGCATGGGTCCACCCTAATTGGTTTATTTAAACCGCCTCTTATAGAAAAGATTGGGATTAAATCATGATTAATATCATATCAGATTGATTTAAATCTTAGACAAGGATCAATTAGACTCCAAATCTATGATGAAATTCCAAGATTTACTAGGTTGTATCCGAACAAGCAAATCGGCACACGCCACGTGTCACCTCCTTCGGTTATGTTAATAACCACTAGAGATCTCGATTGAGACGAATCTCGATATCCGCCACATGCCAGCGACACAGAAGCCCGTACCATACAATGACGGTAGATTCTTTCATATCTCAAGAACCCTAATGTACATCGCATATATGCTCGATTCTCTATAAATAAAATAAGAGAACCTTCATCCAAGAAAAAAATAATCCACCAACCAACCAACAGAAGAACAACCACCTCCAAGGGATCTTCTCCTCCAGACAGCCTCTTGATTGGTGACCCCAGAGTTCCATCAAAGGCGCCAAAGAGCCAGAGCAATGTTAATTTGTCGTTAGATCGTCAACGAAGTAAAGGAGCCGCTACGGTGCTGATCTCCACCATCACATTTTTCCAGAAACCTCTTCTCCCTGTACTTAAAATATCCTATTTAGGACTTCCTTCTTTGTACATAGATACCTTATACGTTCAATAAAGCAAAAAGTTCGTTCAACCTTTTGTTATGTCGAACAAAATGGCAACTCTGCTGGGGATTACCTTCTCCTCCAACGAGAAGGTGGTAACGTAATCTGATGACAACTTGCTGGGATCTTTCCAAGACATACTGGTTGTATGCTTCGACCAACAAGCTTTTGAAGATCTCCTCTCTAATGAAAAGTCGAAGACTTCGAAGCGGTTCGTACAACCGAAGAAGACTCGACATGTCTGGAGGCCTAAGGCGGCTGCAGCCAGCAGCATGATAGCGGGAACTTCGTTTCAGGACCCCCTCAACGTCGAAATGACGGAGAAGATTTCGGCTGGTACAGCCTTATCCCCTCGCCCGATTCCAGTCCTAGGAAAGCATGGCGAGAAAGATGGTGGTTCTATGGTTGATCTGACGAAGGCACGATGCCAAAGGAAGCGCACACCGGTCCTAACCCTCACCATGGGAGCATTGCCAGTAAGAAGATATATCTTTGACAGAATCATTTTCCTTTCAGGCGAGCCTTCGGCGGACTCTGAATACTACTCACCCGCTGGAGGTAGTAGGAAAAGATCCCAGGTGGTTCATGCTTCGTGCAATAAGAGCACGACACCTGTGGCAGACCAGAGGCCCGCATTGACGGTTACACGCGCGTGTTGGCCCACTGGTCATGGTCAAACCTGATTTTAAGAATTGATCAAACTATGTCTCGATATATGGAGCTACTAAGATGTTTACTCAAGACATTTTGGATACTTGGAAATGGATCAAGATTGGATATCTACTAAGTTCAAGACCGAATTGCCACTCGAGACTGTATTTCTTTATGTAATATAATTTTTTACTTTTATTGAGTCTAGGAATACATTGTACACCGAGTTGTACTTGAAAATAGGCTATCCAAAATTGTTTTCAAAACTGACCTATGTTTTTAAAAAACATCCCTTATTTACAAAAGCTTCTGAAGGATTTCAAAAAGCCCAAAAATTAATTTTCAAATAACCCTGACCAACCCTGACAGAACTCGACCCGAGTTAGGCCAGAGTTCGGTTAGTGACCGTTTAATTTTTGAACGTTTGAAAAACTTGGTCTTCCTTCAGTTGCGGATTGTTATATAGAGTTTTGTCCAAATTCTGCCCGAATTCTGCCAAAGTTCTGTCTTTGGAAAACCTATAAATAGAGAAGAATTCTGATTATTTCGAATCACTCATTCACTTTCATCTCTTCTCTTCTAAGCTTACATTTACTTCCAAAGAGTTCTAAAAAGGTTTTATTTTTAAATCCCAAGCCAGTTACAATTCTCTAGTCAATTTGCCGGTACGGTGCGGTATAGAAGATTTTAGAGAAATTGTAATTAGAGGCTTGATTGAAGAAAAACTCTTCAAAATTGAAGTTGGTCGAGTTCTTCGTATCAAAGCTCGTGTCTGTAGAAGTTGTAAGGACTTCGTATGAAAACCTGCGGGATTTTCCAATATTGGATTCAACTGGAAGCTAGAGTTCTTCCGACTGGACTAGTCCTCACAAGAGGGAAACTAGTATACATCGCTGTATTTGCGTTTGTCTTCTGATATTTTTTTAAAATTATTGTTTTGTGATTATTGATTTAATTCTGTGATCTAACTGCTAATAAGTTTTTAATTAGCAATATTCCGCTGCCTACTCTATTCACCCCCTCTAGAGTATTCTGCTTTATGACTTCGTTCCTATAATTGGTATCAAAGCGGGTTATACAAGTAAAGCAAGGTAAAATTGCAGTTATATTTAATTATTTTATAGATCACAGCATTACACATGGCAACTGTAAAATTCACAAGTGAAGGCCAAGCCACAAATAGACCTCCACTGTTTGACGGCATAAACTACACTTATTGGAAAACACTGATGAATTTCTTCTTAAAATCTCTTAATTTTGACTTATGGTCTATAATTATTGATGGCTATAAAAAGCATCATCGTATTACTGTTGAGGGAGTTTTAGTTGATAAACCCCATGATAAATGTACTGAGGATGAAAAAAAAAGGTCAGTCTTAACGTACGTGCTATTAACGCTTTATTTTGTGCTTTAGACAGAACTGAGTTTAACAGGATGTCGACTTGCAAAACATCGAATGAAGTGTGAAAACTTCTCGAAGTAACCCATGAAGGAACAACACAAGTCAAGGAGTCAAAGATCAGCAAACTTCCTCAAGAGTACGAGGCATTCAAGATAAAGCAAAATGAATCCGTCACTCAGATGTTTACGAGATTCCTGGATATTGTAAATCCTTTGTCTTCATTAGGCAAGGAATACAGTAACCATAAGAAGATTCATAAACTTCTACGAGCTCTCACGAAGAATTGGATTCCAAAGGCTACAGCAATCATTAAAGGAAACGACCTCTCAACAATATCTCTGGAAACACTCATGGGTAAGCTACTCACTCATGAGTTGAAACTTCAAGACTTTGAAGATGCTACACCAAAGGAGAAGTCAGAGAAGTCGATCACTTTCAAGGCTCAACAAAAAAGAACTGTCGAAGATGATTCTGATGACAGTGACTCTGACTCTGAAGATCAAGCTCTTCTGGTAAGAAAATTTAAGAAGTTCATGAGATTCAACAGAAGAATAAAAGATAACAACAGCAACAACAACGAAGAAGATCCTATTTGCTATGGATGTAAGAAGAAAGGACATATGAAGAAAGATTATCCAACAACATCATCATCAACAAACAAAAGCAGCAAATATGACAAAGGCTACCTGAAGAGATCTACATCAAGGAAGTACGCCAATACAAGCATATGGCATGAGAGCGAAGCCAGCGACTCAGAAGACGAACAATCGGATGACGCTGCAAATGTATGCTTGATGGCTTGCGATCAGGTAACCATTAATCCTCTATTTAATCCTTATGATGATTTTACCTTTGAGTAACTATGAGAGGCTTTCAGTGACCTATTAAATGACTACATAAAATTGCATAGTAAATATGAAACCTCTAAGAAGGTACTTAAAGAGTACAAAGGTGAGATATGAAGACTTACCGACCAACTAGCTGATGTTAGAAATAATGTTTCTTCTATTGAGTCTGGTGAGCTTTCTTCTATTAAGCTGTTGTTACACGAGACTACCAATTTATCCGAAGAAAAAGACCAAACTATCATCCAGCAAAAGGAAGACCTATCTAAGGAGAGAAAGAATCTCCAGTGTGCACAAGTCAGAATGGAAACACTTACATCTGACTATACTAGATTATATGACACCTCCAAAAAGTTGGAAACTAGTTTAGAAAAACGGCCTGAAGTTGTTGCTTCCTATTCTAACACGTGTCAATTACTAAATCATCGGAACACACCCAAACCAAACACTGTCAGACCAAACCATACCAAACCACTGCCCAAGAAGACTAATAGGCATACATTTTTCTATACTAGAAAACCAAAACCTACCAATCATGTACCTCACACAACTTTCAACACTCAACATACAAAATGTCATTATTGTGGCCTCATTGGTCATATATCCTCTGCATGTAGAATCAGAAAGTTAGTAGATTTAAATATTTATACATGGATACTAAAGACTAACATGTCAGGACCCTACAAGAAATGGGTACCAAGAGTTTCATCTACAAACTATTTTGTAGGTGGGACGTCCTTTACATGCTAGAAGCAAATGGATCCTCGACAGCGGTTGCTTACGGCACATGACCGGTGATGCATCATTATTCGCAACACTGTCGAAGAAGAATAAAGAAGGATATGTTTCATTCGGTAATAATTTGAGAGGGTACATAATCAGTATCGGTGACATTGGTAAGTCTTCCTACCCTGTGATTAAAGATGTTTGTCGAGTTACTGAGTTAAAACATAATCTGCTCAGCATAAGCCATTTAGTTGATCACGGTTATGGTATTAACTTCGTCAAAGACAAATGTACTATAGTTGATAGCGCAACTGGCAGTACTATCTTTGAAGGTATCAGAAAAGACAACATATATGTTTTCTATCTGTTAGAAGATGCTAACAAAGCCGGTAGATGCTTGATGGCCAAGGGCATTGAGAGACAACTATGGCATATGAGACTCGGTCATGCAAATATAGACACAATTTCAAAATTATCCACATAGAAGTTGGTACGCGACTTACCGGACATATCTTTCAAGAAGGATATGGTATGTAGCGAATGTGAAAAAAAAAGCTACCTGATCCGTCTTTACGTCCAAGAACGTTGTAAGTACCACTAGACCTCTATAATTATTGCATATGGATTTATTTGGACCTAGTAGAATTGCTAGTCTAGGTGGTAAGTTATATGCATTTGTTATTGTAGATGATTTCTCTATATACACATGGGTATATTTTCTTGCATGCAAGAACGATGCTTTGTCAGAATTCGTCACCTTTTGTAAGAAAGTACAGAATGAAAAAATGATTCATGATTACTCGCATTCGTAGTGATCATGGCGACGAATTTGAGAATGCAGAGTTCAAGCAATTCTGTGACACATACGATTATTTGCATGAGTTTTTCTGTCCTAGGACTCAACAACAAAATGGAGTTGTGGAACGTAAGAACATGACTCTATCTGAAATGGCTAGAGTAATGTTAAACCAGTTTAGTCCACCTAGATACTTTTGGGCTGATGCTGTCAATACAGCGTGCTATATTCTCAATAGGCTTCTGATTCGACCTATATCGAAGAAGACTCCCTATGAGTTATGGTTTAATAGAACACCCAATGTTTCATATTTCAAGATATTTTGTTGTAAATTCTTTATTCTTAATACTAAAGACAACCTGAGTAAATTTGATGAAAAGGCCGATGAAGGTATCTTTTTAGGTTATGCGGCAAAGAGCAAAGGGTACAGAGTCTTCAATAAGAGAACCATGATCATCGAAGAATCAATTAATGTCAAGTTTGATGAACTAAATCAAAATTCAGTCGACGACGAAAATGAAGACGTAAGTACACCAAGTACAGTTACTGCAAAACCTTCATACAAAGATGCAGAACCTTCAAACCAAGCACCAGCTGAGTCTTCAAGCAAATCACATACAGAACCAGAAGCCGTAACCAGCGATCCTGAGGATATGCCAAAAGAGATGAGATTCTTAGCAGTCATCCAAAGGACTTGGTAATTGGTAAGATTACCAAGGGTGTAAGTACTCATTCCTCTAATAAAGATATAGCTTCCTATGTTGCTTTTATTTCACAGCCTGAACCCAAAAACATTGAAAAAACATGTAGTGATAATTTTTGGTTAGATGTTATGCAAGAGAAATTAAACCAATTCGAACAGAATCAAGTTTAGAAACTTGTTCCCAAGCCCATTGATCATCCTGTCATTGGCACCCGTTGGGTATTCCGAAACAAACTGAATGAGAATGGTTTAGTGACTCGTAATAAGGCTCGACTCGTAGCTCAAGGATACAATCAAGAAGGTATCGACTATGATGGGACTTATGCCCCAGTTGCGAGATTAGAATCCATTTGCATGTTATGTGCATTCGTATGTTTTCATAATTTCAAATTATTTCAAATGGATGTTAAAAGCGCATTTTTAAATGGCTTTATAAAAGAAGAAGTTTATGTAGCTCAACCTACAGGTTTTACTGATTTTAAAAATCCTGATTATGTTTTCAAGTTGAAGAAAGCCTAATACGGTTTGAAACAAGCCCCTCGTGTTTGGTACGATCGTCTGAGCTATTTTCTACTTGACAACGGTTTTTCAAAGGGAAATGTTACACTACACTGTTTATAAAATCTTTGAATAGCAATCTTCTTTTGATTCAAATATATGTAGATGATATTATTTTTGGATCCACTGATGAATTTCTTTGTCAAGAATTTTCAAAGTGTATGCAGAATGAGTTTGAGATGAGCATGATGGAGAGCTAAAATTCTTTCTCGGACTGCAAATCAAACAAACCAATAATGGGACATTCATAAATCAAGTAAAGTACACAAAAAATTTATTAAAGAAGTTCGACCTGGAAGCAGTCAAACCACTTAGCACTCCAATGGCGACTTCAACCAAGCTTGATATTGATGAACAAGGTAAACCCGTCGACATATATAAGTATCGAGGTATGATCCGTAGCTTACTATACTTAACTGCTAGTCGACCTGATATTATGTTTAATGTTTACTTGTGTGCACATTTTCAAGCCAATCCTAAGAAATCACATATGTGCGCAATTAAACGTATCTTTCGATACTTTAAAGTCACTTCTTCTGTCGGCTTATGGTATCCTAAAACCACGTTGTTTGACCTAACCGGTTATTCTGATGCTGATTTTACTGGATGCAAAGTAGATAGAAAAAATACCAGCTGCACATGTCATTTCCTAGGAAAAGTCCTAGTCAATTGGTTTAGCAAGAAACAAAATTATGTCGCATTATCAACAACTGAAGCTGAGTATATCGACACAGGACGTTATTGTGCACAAATTTTGTGGATGAAGCAAACTTTAGAAGACTTTGGATTACATTTCACACACATACCCATTTTCTGTGATAACACTAGTTTTATTAATTTGACTAAGAATCCAGTATGTCATTCTCGTACTAAGCATATCGAGATTCGACATCATTTTCTTAGAGATCATCAATAAAATAGAGATATAGACCTTGACATTTTCACAAAATCTCCAGCGGAAGATCGTTTCAATTATTTACGTCGAGAATTAGGAATTTTAGATGTCAATAATATTAATTAATTTTGTTTTATTAATTAATCTTTTTTCAATACTCAATTACTGTTTTCGAGACAAGCCTATAAAGAGTCTGTCTGTCATCACGACTACGGTCGAAGCGAAGCGGTACTTAATTGTTCCCCGGTGAACTCCCGTTAGCTGGAACAATACTCCTACAGCTAATCTAAAACAGACGCTGAGTAACGAAAATTAATTTATAAAATAATATTAATTATATTATTTGAAGTTTAAAATTACTAAACTTTGAATTAAATATTTGAAATGAGTTGATGAAAAAGATGTGGCCCACAAATTTTATTTAAAAACCCAAGAGAACCCTAGGCAAATTTGGCCCGAGTTCGGTCCGAATTCGGCCAGAGTTCTGTTGGTGTTGTAAGTTTTTAAGTCAGAACCTGAGGCCCCCTCCTCTTCATCTCTTCCAAATTACATCATTACAGCAGCAGCAGCAGCCGAAGAGGACCAAACCCTAGCTCTTCTCCACTCATTTTCTTCCAATCTACGTGGAGAAATCAATCCAAAATTTGGATTCGTGCGGAGAATCGCATCCTCTACAACACACTTGATTCTCGAAGGTTATAACTCCTTCTTTCCTCTACTTTCAAATTCTTAGGGTTATCTAGTTTTGGGAAAGAATGCCTAAGGGATTCAAACCTTCCAAGAGGAAGAAGACTAATGCCAGTGAAGAGGCGTCATCTTTCGATCCGAACACGGATTCTCTCTTTTCCTTGGTCCAATCAGATGACGGCGTGTTGGATGAGTTTTACTTCAAAACTCATGACCAAGCTTTGTTATGGTATGCCGACTTTGCCATGCGTACAATATGCACAGGCGCTCTGATCAGATGGACTGTATTTCCAGATCATCGTCCTTTGTTTGAGGCATTAAGGTTACACCATCTCGTTACCCAACAATTCCCTATAGCTACTAATGCCCTTCGACTATTTTACTGTAACTTCGTGTTAGATACTTTTACCGTAATAACTCGTGTTGGCGGAATCGATATCGAGTTCGATGATGTGTTGCTAGCAAAAATACTTTGTATTCCAAACGAAGATGCCCCTCTCGATGACATCATCGACTTTGACTTTTCTGAGGGTACGACTCTTGTTATTTTCAAGAATGAGCTTTGTGCGCCATCATGTGCTCGTCCTGGAAAGTTCAAGGCCAATAACTTGAACTTGTTTAACTACGAGCTACATCGCATCATCTATTCCACTATTCTTTCGAAATCTACTTCGAAAGATGATGTCACTGCACTAGAGCTATCTGCCCTCTATCACATTCTTAAGGGAATTCATGTTTCTGCCCCTAAAACTATCATCCAGATAATGAAAAGATGTCGCGGAAGAGACCGCAATCTCTCTTATGTGATGCTTATCCCTCGCATCTTTCAGCATTTTGATATTGATTTATCCACTTGCGCTCTGGACCCTGAGCCCAAGTATCTTCAGCTTTCTCGTCATAGCATTGCCACTACTCTTGCACCTCCTACTCCTTCTCCTACGGCACCTGTTCCTCCTCAGACCTACCCTATGACTTTTGAGGGTATCCATCAGCACATTTAGGATATGCGGACTTTTTTTGTTGACACTTCCAAGGAATATGAGTTCCGTGACGTGACTCGGATCCAGGATATTGCCAACTCGTTTGCCGATATCCGATTTGCTCAGACGGGTCATTATGCTAGTTCTCTTCTTAGAGACCCAGCTGTATCTGGTTACCGGATTGAGGATGAGGCGGTCCATTCTCTGTTCCAGCCAGGGAATGCTTATGATTGGTACAGTGACTCGGGTGCTACTCCACACACCTCTGGAGCTGGTCCATCCGGACATGGTGGACGTACTGGCACTGCAGATGATGATGATGATGATGAGGATGATATGTGATGTAGACATTTTTTTGTCTAGTTGTCTTACTATTGAGACTGTTTCTATTGTCTTTGTTACTTGGAAATGCTCCGACATTCCAAGCTAGTATCAATATTCTTATTATTTGCATGTGTGGTTATGATTTCTTTTGTGACTTTTGTCTGATGATCATTTTTTTTATTATTCTATACTTCAGAGATTTATATCAGTTTAGTTTTATTTAGCATATTTTTTATTTATCATGCTTTCATTGAAACTGCCTGTGAAATATTTTCTGCTTGTCACATTTTTTTATTGTCTGTGACATTTATACCATGCCTATGAATAATATCAAACTGTCTGTGATAAATTTTTCATATTTTTTTTTGTGTTTTTTCACTGATTGTTGCTTATGCATATATTGCGGGTGAACTTTCTCTTTTGCAAATATTTTGCTAAGTGACAACGGGGGAGAAATAAGATCTAACATCTTATGCAGGTACAGGAATATTTTTCAGGATATAATACAATTTTGATTATCTTTCAAATCTTATTGATCGAAGATGTTATATCGGTCAACGTTTGTCAATTATCAAAATGGGGAAGATTTTTGGCCCATTGGTCATGGTCAAACCTGATTTTCATAATTGGTCAAACTCTGTCTCGATATACGGAGCTACTCAGATGTTTACTCAAGACATTTTGGACACTTGGACACTGATCAAGATCGGATATCTACTAAGTTCAAGACCGAAGCTATGTTTGCCACTCGAGACTGTATTTCTTTATGTAATATAATTTTTACTTTTATTGAGTCTAGGAATACATTGTACACTGAGTCGTAATGGCAAATAGGCTATCCAAAATCATTTTAAAAAATGACCTATGATTTTGAAAAACATCCCTTATTTCCAAAACCTTCTGAAGGATTTCAAAAAGCCAAAAATCAATTTTAAAATAACCCTGACCAACCCTGACAGAACTCGGCCTGAGTTCGGCCAGAGTTCGGTTAGTGACCGTTTGATTTTCGAACGTTTGAAAAACTTGGTCTCCCTTCAGTTGCAGATTGTTACATAGAGTTCTGTCCGAATTCTGCCCGAATTCTGCCAGAGTTTTGCCTTTGGAAAAACTATAAATAGAGAAGAATTCTGATCATTTCAAATAACTCATTCACTTTCATCTCTTCTCTTCTAAGCTTACGTTTCTTTCCAAAGAGTTCTAAAAAGATTTTATTTTCAAATCCCAAGCCAGTTACAATTCTCTAGTCAATTTGTCGGTACGGTGCGGTCTAGAAGATTTCAGAGAAATTATAATTAGAGGCTTGATTGAAGAAAGACTCTGCAAAATTGAAGTTGGTCAAGTTCTTCGTATCAAAGCTCGCGTCTGTAAAATTTGCAAGGACTTCGTATGAAAACTTGCTGGATTTTCCAATAGTGAATTCAACTGGAAGCTAGAGTTCTTCCGACTGGACTAGTCCTCACAAGAGGAAAACCAGTATACATCGCTGTGTTTGCGTTTGCCTTCTGATCTTTTTTTAAAAATTATTATTTTGTGATTATTGATTTAATTATGTGTTCTAACTGTTAACAAGTTTTTAATTAGCAATATTCCGCTGCCTAGTCTATTCACCCCCTTTAGAGTATTCTGCTTTACAACTTCGTTCCTACAGCGCGGCCGACGGAAGGCTATACAAGACTAGCTCTCGTGCTCCGACACCTCGACTAGTCGAACCCTCCTTCCGCTTGAGTACCCCTGTACGAGAGCAAAGCCAGGTGGTACGTCCTACGGAGAGAGAGCCACGCGAGCAGCGTTCTCGCAGAAGCGACATGAGGCTTGATCCCCGCCAGACCCGCTCTGGCCGTACTTGCGTTCAGCTTTCCTACACGTACAATAGGGGTTCCATGGTGGAAGATCCAATCCTCTCCAAAGCGGAAGAAGAATCTGTGGCGCAAGGTGTGCCTAAATCAAGACACTCTTGTACCCAGATTACCATCAACTGCTACTGCTAGCAGACGGCCGCACCGTCATCGAGCCGGCGTTCCGTCTTCTAGAGACTTTCACTCCACGTCGACCCCATGCCAGAGGCTCAATAGGGGGTCGGTGAGCCATAGAGAAGACGAACCCCGCATCACCACATGCTACGTAGTACAGGGTTTTAGAGCTTTCAAGAAGCCCTCCCAGAATCCTTCTGTGTTGGTCTCTAAATCGAAGAGGAGGCCGAAGACTAGCAAGCTAAGGTACCCGATGCAAGTGTGTTCTAAAGCACCCATTCCAGATCTGCATTGGGTGCCATGCCAAATACTGGGGGTAGCCAGCCTCCTACCATGCACGACAACCATGTGTTCCGATCTGAGAAGGAGCAACATGACACGGATGCCTCCATCGGCACAGCCAGTCACCAGACTGGGGGTAGCAACCGTACTGAGTTCGAGGAACATCACAATCTTACGGTGTATCCTCAAGACGGCAAGGATCAGGCGTCTGAGCCAGAGAGCAAAGGATCCACGGTTCTTTCGACTTATCCTCACACTTGGTCCGTGTTCATGGCCGATGGCAACGAGGAAGACAACAACAAAGGTCTCAGACGTATCGAACCCCTCGAGACAAAGTTAGATACGCTGATGGACACCATGATGACTCTATCCTCGGTCATAATCGACCTCAGGAGCAATATAGCCCCCATTGACTCTATACCTGCACTTGATCCGCCAACTAATGACGGATCCAACAGGCTGTCTACCGCCCACCAAGCAGGACCCTCCTCGTCTACTCCATCGGCTACAGGTTCTGCAATGTCGGCCGATATACAGCAGGCCATCAAGGAGCTGTATGTTTGTCATGATGCCAAGGAGAAGCAAGCAGCACTCCGAAAGATGGGTATCCGGCAACCATACCCTGCCGAATGGGACAACATCCTCTACCGACCCAAATACAATCCGCAGACGCTTACACCCTACGAAGAGAAGGGGTCCCCTCGACAATCCTTGAGGTACTTTGCCTCGGTAACTGGGCACCTGCCAAAGGATGACGCCCTCCTATCCAACATATTCATAGGAGCCCTGCAGGGGGTAGCTTATGAATGGTTTTGCAGTCTTTCGAACGATTGTATCTTGTCATTTGAAGACCAGAAGACTCTGTTTGTGGACCGATTCTATGAAGGAGGGATGGACGTGACGATGTCGACCCTCATAAAAATTGTCCAGATGGAGAAGGAGCCTGTCCGCGCATACATCAAGCGCTTCTGCCAGGCAGCCCTCAGATTACCGCCCGGCATGCCTGAGCCCATGCTTATGGACTCATGTCGCAAGAACATGCTACCCGCAATCAAATTGTGGCACACTGCTCCCTGCACGGAGTGGACGCCTTTTATTACAAAGGCAAACACCGCTCAGAGGAAAGCCCAGGACGCACAGCTCCTGGGGCTACACTTTCCTGCAACTGAAGACAAGGGGAGACGCTCGTCCAACAGCAACCGCAAAGACGAAAAAGACAAACAGGCCATGACCGTCAACATCTCCAAAGGTTCAGCATCCGTGAATCCCAAGTTCATAAAAACGCAGAGGGCGAGGGAGACTTACTCCTTCAATAACGAGAATACGCTAGAGCTCTTGGAGATGCTTACGAAGAGTGGCAAACTGTCCATCTCGGCACCCAGGCGTCCTGATGAAGTAGGAAAGGTGGACCATCCCAAGTACTGCCATTACCACCAGTACGTCCACCACTCAACACGAGATTGCTACATGTTGAAAAGAAAAATCTAGCACCTCATCAACGCCAACGCCATATCGTTGGATTGAGGAGAAGACCATCACGGCCAACGTGGTTACTCTCCAGTTTGGGAGTTTTTCAGCCACAAATGTGCAAGACGGCGTTGTCCCCATTCCAAAGGCGACAATGGAAGTAGTCAACCTTCCACCAGCACGGGACAACGCTCAAGGGCTCATCCCGTTCTCCATACCTCGAGGCAAAGTTAAGTGGATTCATCCTAACTTAGTCCCTGACATGGTGGCACTAGTTGTGGGGAAGCCCTTCCTGCTATACGTCCGAGCCATAGATCATTCTCTTGGTACCTTATTAGCTCAAAAGAATAATCAAGGCCACGAGCAGGTGATATATTATCACAGTAGGACCATGGTTGGAACCGAGCATCGGTACAACCTTGTCGAGAAGGAACGTCTCGCCCTTTTCTTCACCATTCAGAAGACACGACACTATGTGATCGGACAGAAGATCCACGTCGTATCTAGAATCAACCCCTTCAGAGTCCTTATGACCAAGCCAGGGGCATTAAATCCACGACTAGAATCCTTCTGACTCCCTATGACATGGTGTTCGTCCCACAGAAGGCAGTCAAAGGCCAAGCATTAGCAGATTTCTTGGCAGCACGTCCGATGCCAGAAATTTCAAAACTCTACGAGGAAATCCCCGATGAAGTGTTGGAGTCCAACGCAGTCTCGGACGCCTCAGTATGGCACATGTTCTTCGATGGAGCCTCAAGAACGGGGCCAAAGGATGAAATCATAACAGGGTTCGGGATCGTCCGTGTTACTCCCAACAGCCTAGTTATCAATTATGTATATTCTCTCACGGAGTCATGCACCAACAATGTTGCAGAGTATAACGCCCTCATCATCGGGCTCCAACTCGCCAAACAGCTGGGGGTTAACTACATCGAGGCCTAAGGAGACTCAAAATTGATCATCAACCAGGTTCGAGGAAAAAACAAGGTCCGACATTAGGACTTGATCCCTTACCACTAGGCGGCAATCGATATTATCTCCACTTTTGTAGAACACTTACAAAAAAGAGAAGAATCACTGTCTTTTTTTTATTAGCGCAAGGAACCACAAATCGAGTACACTTGAGAGATCCTGCACTGAGAATCCCCGAGTACAAAAAGATTTTTGGAAAATAGGACGATGGAGATCGAGCGGCAGTTGCTCCTTTACTCCGTTAATACTTCGATTTACAAAAGTGGGACAAAACCTAAGAAAATTACTAACTCTCGACTCACTGGAAAGAAGGGCAGCAATTTGGCTCTGAAATGCTCTTTGTTATGTCCATTTGAAGAGGCATATGTCCTCTATTTATAGTTGTTTTGCACTGAAATGACTATTATGCACACACATGTGGAGAATACACTGATCTCCCTGTGGGCGCATAGTATTGCCTTGCTCAGGGTGATCAAGGGTAAGAAATAGAGCTGGATGTCCTCCTGTATTTAGGTACATGTTGGTTAATTTCTTACAACCCTTAATTATTTATTTAAAGCTAATTGTAATATAACATCACTAATCTTATTTAGGACATAATTATTCTCAATAATGGATATTCAACTAATATATAAACACCCAGCACTGGCCTAGCTCCCAAGACAAAAATGTATACCAATCCTAGTTATATTATGATTTATTCAAGAATTTTCATGCCCCACATTGCTGCTGTTAGCTTGGAATGCATAAACAACAATATTAAGCCCAACTTCAGTTAAGTGAAAATAACCAAAGTCTTAATAAACCCAAAAGTAGAATTTGCATTTATCAATCCCCTCTCCAAAAGCTAGCAAAACTATGGACCAGATCAACTAAACCAGCATAGGTTTGACACATTAAATCCTTAGTCAACTACTATCAAAAATGTATTTGAACTCAGCAAGCTATACATGCAGGTTTTAAGATCACTCACCATTTGGCTTCATACAACCAAGAGTCCACGGTATGACATAGTCCAAATATAGACAAGGTTCAAAGAAGATACAAAATCCTATCCTAGCAATATAGCTAACACAACCCAAGCTTCGGTTCAAAATAAGCTAATGGTCCTACCAAAACCATTTAAGGAAAACTTACGATCAGAACCCACCTCATATTGTTTAGCCCAAACTATCTACAAGAAAAGCTCAAACAAAAATTTAGATCCACAAGGACCCAACTGTCTTCTTGATAGTTCTGTACAAACCAAATCCAAAGCCACTAAATTCTATTTATGACACAAGTCCAGTTCTTGCAAGAAAAAGAAAGAACACCAATCCTGACAATTGAAAATAATATCACAGTCCATGGTGAAATAGCATAGCAGTCTCAAAACAAACTTCATTAACAATTTGAGATTGAAACTTCCTAAATAATCACCCATTCAATAACCTGACATGATTCTCAACCAACAACAACACCCAACCTATCATCTGAACCTGTCATCCAGACACAACACTCTAATTAAATTGCACCAACTCAAAACATGATTTAGAACATTTCTAGCAAAAAAATCCATCCACAATTATACAACTATATTGCAGGACATTACAGAAGTATCAAAAGACGATGAATGAATTTAGTCGACCGCAAGACACATTTATCCAATTACAATCAAATCTACTAAGAATGATACGCAAAATAAAATCAAGGTGACTGCAGTCATAACTCCCAAAGAATTCTGCAACAATGAATCAACCTAGACTTGATGGAAAACCTGCATTCTGCTACTCTATCCATTCGAACACGAATAAACATTCGGAACCCTGGACACAATCTGATCCAACACCAATATGTAGAACTCGAACACGGATAAGTCTTGGACACGCACCCTGTACATTGCTATAGCCAACACACGCCACACCACTGACTAGCACCCACGGACACGATCTCACTTGGACACACCACTGGACACACCAAGCCAACTCAAAATCGAAATAACACTTCAATACAAGTAACAGAGGGGAAAGGATTACCTGCAGGAATTTCTTCCAAAATTAAGGGACACAATCAAGGGCAAAACACCGCTACCAGGATGGAGCCAAAACAACACTCTTGAGTACTCAGATCCTTCACAGCACTGGTTTAAGCATATAAACAAACAGTTGATGAACTACCAAACAAGGAGAGTAATCGACCTAATTATGTCCAAGAATCTGCAGGAAATGAGCAAAAAGGAGGTTGAGACTGATACTCATGAATTTGGAAGGAAATTATGTCCGTCTTCGAATCCTAGCAACTGATCCTAGCGAGGCTTGCTCGATCAGTATTCTGACTGTCAATTGATGTCAGGAACTGGATCGGATTGATCTGGAACACTACTAATCCATTGATCGGAGGAAATTTGCAAGACTATAATGAATGATCGAAACAACAGAAATATTCACCTGTAGATGTTGAGTTCTTGACCAAACAGTGATCCCTAGCCGATCGAACCCATCAATTGCATAGATCGGAACTCAGGAACGGTGGATCACCGCCGATAGGATGTGAGGAAGTCCGTTGAGAAGGAGGAAGCCCTGTGCCACCGCCAGAATCGAAACCCTGCTGTTACCGTCATGGTCGTGGGGGAAATCGATCAAGAACCGCCGTCGTCGTGGAAGTCGGTCGCCGAGAAACCCTCGTGTCGCCGCCGGAGAAGAGAGAGTCGCCAAAGAGAGCTCACGCCGCCGAGAGGATGCTGGCCGTGCTCGCCGCCACTGCCACGTGGAGAAGACCACCATGGCGGGTTCCTAAAATTAGGGTTAGGGTTTATGTGAGATGAGATTTGGGAAAAACATAGGGAGAGGAAAGCTCGGCTTGAGCTCCTGAGTGAGAAATCAACTTTCTCTCTCTCCATTCCTAATTATACAGAATGGAAGGAAATAAGACATTTGCAATAAAGTTTTCCACAACTTATTATTTACAACATTAACCCACCAGTTTGTTAAGGTGGTTAGAAAAGTTCATAACACACTTGAGGGGCCACACTAGTTAGTTACTCCCAAATGATTAATTAATTAACCCAGATATTTAAGTAAAACCTTTTCCTATAAATATATAATCATGAATTATAAATAGTAAAACAACTTGAATATGATTTTATTCAAAATACTAGGGATTTCTAAGATTTAAAATTTGAGGAAATGGAAAGTGGGGTTACAAATCTTTCCCCTTAGAAAAATTTTGTCCTCAAAATTTCAAGGAGTACGGCACGATACGGAAATGACGCTAATCTCAAAATTGGTTGAGTACAAAATGAATCAAAGTTTAATTAAGACCAACACGATAATTACATACAATGAGTTGAAGTAACACGATTTTATCATTGATTGAAAATTATGCACGAAGTTGAACGAATTTCCATACTTAGAGGGGTAAATCATAAGGGCACAACTTCCTAGGCACGATCAAAGTTGAAAGTTTGGCACAATTGAACTAGAATAGATTTAGTAAAATCATGCATGATTAAGGTCGAAGTTAGACAAATACGATCAAATATAAGTACGATTTAACCATCTAGTGAAACAGAATCAAAATCTAGAAATGTGTTTGAGAAATCGAATAATCCAATCGATAAAATGCAAGATGGGAAGTTGCAAGGATTAACTGAGAAAACTTATGGAAGCTAACCAGGAGGTATCAGTATCAAATCAAGGTGAACACACAAGAATTTATGATTCTCGAAAATCAATAGTCATATGAGAAAGGAAATATAGTTTCCATGGTACCCGAAAACATATAGGTATTTGAAATTATTGTGCTTAGAATCCCTACCCGCCAGCATATATCTGACTGCAGTGGACTTTCAGTTCCATAACTCCAATAACAATATGTCACTGAATATTCTGTCAACCTTATCTATTTTCCCACAATCATTGACGAAACAACCCAAGAGATGAGAAATTTAGGACAGTCTCAATAATACCCGAAAACCTATGAATGTCTGAAATCACTTCAACTTAGAGTTCCTGCCTCGCCAGTGCGCAGCTGGCTGCAGTAAACCTTCGGTCTCCATAATCCAGATAATAGCTGCAGCGCACAACTGCCCCGTCATAATAGGTAGTCGAATATTCCCTCAACTTTATCCATAGGATTTCCAAAGGTTTCATGATAATTCAAAATAACTTCCAACAGTCCAAGTCATGGTAAAAGGTGACGTTGTCTGTCTTTTAGAAAACAAGGTTTTTTTTATTAGGTACTAAGAAGCAATAAAGAATCCATCAAGGAGTAGTGGTTACTAAAAAGGACAAACAATAAGATTTTAAATCTCGAACAGGGAACGAAGTTTCGAATAGTAACCGAAATCTCAAATGAAATCTGGGATGGTAACAAAATTCCGTATAGGGAACATAACCCCGGATGGATAACAAAGTCTCGAAGGTGGCAGAGAAGCAAGGAATCGGATAGAAGATAAAGTCCCAAAATAAGGACAAAGTTTCATATCGGAAACAAAGTTCAACGAAATCTTGAATAACAACGAAATCTCGAAGGAAAAATAAAATCTCCAATAGGATACAAGTCTCAAATAGAAAATCAATATCAACAAAGTCGTGAATAAGAAACAAAATCTCGAATAGGAAATCATGACGAGAAAACAAGGTTTCGAATAGGAAAAAAGGTCTCAACAAGTCATGAGTAGGAACTGAATCTTCAAAGTCTGGAATAGAAACCAAATCTCGAATAAAAATCTCGAACAGGAAACAAGGTCACGAATAGCAAATAGAAAACAGAGTATCAATTAGTGAATAGGAAACAAGTATCGAATCGCGAATATGAAACAAGCAAAATCTTAAATAGAAAACAAGGTCGAAACAAAATTACGAATAGAGAACAATCTCAGATAGAAAACAAAGTCATGAATAGAGAACGTAATCTCATATAGAGAACAAGTCGAAATCTCAAATAGGAAACAAATCTTCAAACGAAGTCTCGAATAGGGACTGAATCTCAAACAAGTCTCAGATAGAAGTGAAAGCTCAACAAGGTTTTGAATGGTAACAAGTTTGAGTAGGAATGAAATTCCGAAATAAAATCTTGAATAGCAACAAGATCTGAATAGGGAGCGACATTTCGAATAGAACAATTCTTGAATTAGGAAACAACAACATGGATAATGAATATGAAGGAGGTTATCGAACAATGAACAAAATCTTGAATACAAGCAGAGTTACAAACAAGATTCTAGAATCGGAAACAAGAAGGTTTTGAGAAACGATCTAGGTGCTAAGAGAAATCTAAGGGAAGACTAGATTGCGAATCAAGATACATGGTTTTCTCCAACCATGCAAAAGAAGCCTTCTTCTTTCAGTCTGTCTTCATTATTTCTTCGGGACTGGAATCACTTCAACTTCTTCAACAGTACTGACGTAGACTGGTCCATGCAGTAGTGCTCCATATGATCGCTGCATCTGGAGAGGTGTGTCCCCTTGCTGTAGTCCTGGTGCTCCTCGTGCTTATCCTTGGGCAGTATAATCAACGGTCTCCGGACAATCCTTGACTTAGTGGCCAGGCGATCCGCAGTGCAAGTATAGGCTCAGTCTCTTGCGCCACTCGTCGTAGTGGTGTCCTGAGCGGCGGCAGAAGTTGTAAATGATCGTCAGCTGGATCTGAATCTGAATATAAATCTCCTGCTGGGACTGAAGTACAGGGGCTCTGGTAGAAATATCCGGCTGCTGGCGTGTTGGCCATTGAGATCCTGATGCTCCTTGGCCATTGTAATTTATGACTTGCTGACAATCCTTCATTTGATGAGCAGAAGATCCGCAGTACAAACAGAGTCCGAGCCTCTGATGATGCTCCACCCGAGTGCTGCGACACTTTGCGGGTCCAGGGTAGTGTTATCTTCGTTATAAGTCTTCATATCTCTCTTAGGTTTCAGCTCCATGTCTAGTTCTTTCATCTGTGCTACATTCTGGATCTCCTGACTAGTGGTTCCAATCTTTAGAGGAGTTGGGTCCTCGATGACTTGGATGATTTTCAATGGCGGCTCCAGGTTCTCGATCTGTTCCTCGGTGCAAGATATGCGTTCGGTGTCGAAGAAATCCAAAGGTTTGAGAGTCTGGAAGTCAGAAGTCCTTCTTGGCTCGGAGAGTATATCCACAAACCTGGCTTGGAAAAAAGAATAGCTTGATCCCTCTGGCTGTCAAGGAACTCTTGAAACGTCTCCGTCACTGCATACTATCCATGGGGATAGTGGGGCGATAGAAAGTAGTGGAGGCTCGAAACCTTAAAGTGTAGGTGGATCAACTATTCCAGTGTTGCGTGCTTGAACTACTGAAAAACAAAAAACTGTTAAAATATCCTAAACCTAAAAACAACATGTGTTTATAGAATATCAATATACCCGATGTACCCAATTTCCTATGTTGTGATCAAGTTTTCCTAGTTTAACAAGTCCCCCAATAGTACTCTAATACCTAGGTGCCATTAGGACAGATCTGCATGGTCCACTACTAAAAATATGTCACGACCCGCTCCCGAATAATTGGACACGAGTCGAACACGTCCAGCCTTCGTCGTTAGACACGACGAAGTAAGCTGTCCAATATAGGGAAACTACAAGGCAATGTAAAAGTATACAAATCACAGCATCTCTATAAACAATCCCAGAATTCAAAGTACAATTTAAGAATTATTACATTCATCCAGAAAGCAAGGTAAAGTCTGAAGTCTCTAATACAATGAAAGTAAAGTGCTAGAAAAGGAAAGATAACTAGGCCTCCTCGGCCTCTAGGTCTAGTGCAGCTCCAGCTGGTTCTAGCACATCAACAGGCTCACGGCCATAGTACGTGTCACACATCGCCTCCATTTCTCCTACAACATATCTAATCAGGAGCGGAGCAAAGTACAGTTCTAGGTAATGAACAAGAACAACATGATATGAAATAATTACATGAGAACATGAAATATAAAGTACAGGAAAGAACATGAAAGTACAGGAATGTAAAGTACATAAAATAAAGTACAAGAATATAAAATATGAACCTGAAGTACAAGATATGACATGTGCACAATATTTGAAATACAACTAGCCTATATGACCGGCTGGGGTGAGTACAGGAATAAGTACGGGAGTACATGAATATCGGTACGGCTTAGGGCCCGCGTGCACGGTGCGAGGCCTAAGCTATCTACATGAATATCATAACATAGGTTTGGTCACATAGCTAGTGTATTTCCCCTCCCCGACTATAAGTAAGTACAAGAACATAAAGGTACAAGAGAACATGATATCGTATCACATCGTGTCATCAAGAGAAGTACAAGATATGAATGTAAATGCACAAGACCATATAACCTTGCTCAGGGTGATCAAGGGTAAGAAATAGAGCTGGATGTCCTCCTGTATTTAGGTACAAGTTGGTTAATTTCTTACAACCCTTAATTATTTATTTAAATCTAACTGTAATATAACATCACTAATCTTATTTAGGACATAATTATTCTCAATAATGAATATTCAACTAATGTATAAACACCCAGCACTGGCCTAGCTCCCAAGACAAAAATGTATACCAATCCTAGTTATATTATGATTTATTTAAGAATTCCCATGCCCCAGATTGCTGCTGTTAGCTTAGAATGCATAAACAGCAATATTAAGCCCAACTTTAGTTAAGTGAAAATAACCAAAGTCTAAATAAACCCAAAAGTAGAATTTGCATAACACTTATCAATCCCCTCTCCAAAAGCTAGCAAAACCATGGACCAGATCAACTAAACCAGCATAGGTTTGACACATTAAATCCTTAGTCAACTACTCTCAAAAATGTATTTGAACTCAGCAAGCTATACATGTAGGTTTTAAGATCACTCACCACTTGGCTTCATACAACCAAGAGTCCACAGTATGACATAGTCCAAATATAGACAAGGTTCAAAGAAGATACAAAATCCTATCCAAGCAATATAGCTAACACAACCCAAGCTTCGGTTCAAAATAAGCTAATGGTCATAGCAAAACCTTTTAAGGAAAACTTATGATCAGAACCCACTTCATATTGTTTAGCCCAAACTATCTACAAGGAAAGCTCAAACAAAAATTTAGATCCACAAGGACCCAATTGTCTTCTTGATAGTTCTGTACAAACCAAATCCAAAGCCACTAAATTCAATTTATGACACAAGTCCAAATCCTGACATTTGAAAATAATATCACAGTCCATGGTGAAATAGCATAGCAGTCTCAAAACAAACTTCATTAACAATTCAAAACTGAAACTTCCTAAATAATCACCCATTCAATAACCTGACATGATTCCCAACCAACAACAACACCCAACCTATCATTTGAACCTGTCATCCAGACACAACACTCTTAATTAAATTGCACCAACTCAAAACATGATTTAGAACGTTTCTAGCAAAAAAAACAACAACAATTATACAACTATATTGCAGGACATTAAAGAAGTATCAAAAGACGATGAATGAATTTAGTCGACCCCAAGACACATATATCCAATTACAAAATCAAATCTACTAAGAATGATACGCGAAATAAAATCAAGGTGACAGCAGTCATAACTTCCAAAGAATTCTATAACAATGAATTAACCAAGACTTGATGGAAAACCTGTATTCTGCTACTCTATCCATTCGAACACGAACAAACATTCAGAACCCTGGACACAATCTGATCCAACACCAATGTGCAGAACTCGAACACGGAGAAGTCTTGGACACGCACCCTGTATACTGCTACAGCCAACACACGCCACACCACTGACTAGCACCCACGGATACGATCGCACTTGGACACACCACTGGACACACCAAGCCAACTTAAAATCGAAATAACACTTCAATACAACTAACAGAGGGGAAAGGATTACCTACAGGAATTTTTTCCAAAATTGAGGACACAATCAAGGGCATAACACCGCTACCAGGACGGAGCCAAAACAACACTCTCGAGTACTCAGGTCCTTCACAGCACTGATTTAAGCATATAAATAAATGGTTGATGAGCAACAAAACAAGGAGAGTAATCAACCTAATTCGATCCAAGAATCCGCAGAAAATGAGCAAAAAGGAGGTCGAGACTGATACTCACAAATTTGGAAGAAAATTAAGTCCGTCTTCGAATCCTAGCAACTTTTCCCATAAATATATAATCATGAATTATAAATAGTAAAACAACTTGAATATGATTTTATTCAAAATACTAGGGATTTCTAAGATTTAAAATTTAGGGAAATGGAAAGTGGGGTTACACATGTGGGCGTATAGTCACTTCTTTATGTAGGCGCATAGTATGGATATTTTAATGCTTCTACAAGACCCCGTTCAAAGTTTTTGATACTCGAACGAGTTCGAAATACTTTAAAAGAAGCATGGGAGACTGTCTTCTTATGGCTCTGTGGGCGCATAACAGACCATCCTTTTGGGCGCATAGATGTTGCCAGGCTGTCAAAGATGACTGTTGAGATCTTCCTCAAAAATATGAACTGACAGATTCATTGGAACAGAATTTGAAGGGGTCCATCCTTTACGCGATGTCTACGCATAGTCCATATCAGCAAAATAGTGGGTGCATAGTATGCCAAGAACGAGTCTTTGCGTGGGCGCATAACTTCTCGTTCGTGCCTATAAATAGGCCTTGAGGAGAGAGAAAATTCATTCTCCTCTCTTTTTCTCAAAAACTTCCAAGAGACTTTTTATTTCTTTTCTGCAAGAACATGTCTCCCAAGGCTGTCAAGAAGTCTACGAAGGGCAAGGAGGCTGCACCTGGCGATTCTCCTCCTTCGACAACATCTCTGCTAGTCCAAGACCCCATTCTGGGTGAGGTTATGCTTTAAAACAAAGTCTCGAGCGTTAATTTGCAACGCACGGACTTCTCTGTGCTTGGGCGCATATCCATTGATATGCGCCCAAAGCAATATACCTCTGTTCAGCATTCTTATGCACCCATAGAAATATGTGCCCATACACTTGTTATGTGTCATGCGTCCACACAGAACACTTCTGTGTTTGAAAATTCTTATGCGCCTACAGGATGTTTGGACGCATAGAAATTTTTCAGCACTTAGCTCTTTTTCTGTAGATTCTAAGTCTGACTTTTTCCTCTATTTTTGTAGTTGACATGGTTGTCCCAGAACTCGGTAGAATTACTCTCAGCTCTACTCGCCAAGCTCTTGGTTCAAGCCTCGTCACTACCATGATTAGGAATGTTCAGGTTAAGATCAGCTAGAACTAGCCTTCAGTGTGAATGATCGCTATGCTTGAACATGATAAGATATTCCTGAAGTAGATGATAAATAATGAGAAGTTCTTGCTCGAAGGGTACGGAGCTTTAAGAGACCGTACTTCTTGTTTGGCGACAGCCTGGGGTTTGAGGACGGTGAGACGATACGCCTGAAAGACCCTCTGGTGGTCAGGTTA
The DNA here is from genome assembly GCA_029216955.1 of Iris pallida. NCBI lineage: Eukaryota > Viridiplantae > Streptophyta > Magnoliopsida > Asparagales > Iridaceae > Iris > Iris pallida. The sequence continues at coordinate 36,638,556 of JANAVB010012198.1, read as the reverse complement.
AACAACCTAAGGATATGGTTGCCGTCTATGGATCGCCAATATCCTCTGTCGGCATTCACCGATCTAGCTGTACGGAGACAGATGAAATAGGACCAAACCCCTGAACTTCATGGGGTTGTCTTCGAAAAGATACACTTTAACTTCGATGATCGGAAGAAAGACACTTTTAAGTGTGTCAAGGGCTCAACGTCCTATTCCATGAGGGGGCTGCACCCTGGTGCCGTAATAAACAATATTCCGACCGACCTTTATCCTTATGCTACCGACATCCTTTCTAATCTAATGATGTCGAAGAATAGGTCATATTCCGTAGGGAAGCTGCGGATGGAAGGTTGGAGGTACCCTATTTTGTTTTGGAGTGACCTTACTGAATGGGTGCTTTCAACCTATGAAGCCACCCTAAAGGTTGTCGACCTTTTTCATGCCATCAGAGCCACTCAATATAGCATAAAGACAAATTGGCCTATGTTTGTCTCTTTGGCGGAGTTGTACAATCATCACACATGTACCATCTTCACTCCAGGCGGGGAGATGGGTCTGGCTCTTCATGAGATGTAGGAGATATCGAAGCTTCCCTGGGGAACAAAGCCATACAAAGAATATGTCCCTTGTGATGAAGAACTCTTGGACCTGGAGAGAGAAAACTCCGAGATGACGGACATGTATAAGGAGTTATTCTGTCACTTCCTCATCTGTCACAAGATCACAAAGAAGGGCAGGACTGAGAGGGCCAATCCATATACAAAATCTTGGACGGGATATATTTTTGTTAAAGGAGAAGGTCCGGCCTCCTTTTCAATTTGTAAGCCCCTGACGAATTCCAAGATAGAGGAATTGATGACAGATCATGGGGCAGCAGATACTGATGATAGTAATGATCCCGAGGGGAGCTCCCCAATTTATCACTTCTTCTGACAAGCTGAGTTTAAGTTGTCGGAGAAAGCTGTGCTGGCAGCTTTTCTGATGATCTGGATCCGCGACTGTGTAGTCCCTGGTGGTTCAGGGTCTATCGAAAGGATGAACCGGAGTATGATACTTCCAGCTGTGAAGCTGGCATTCGGATACTGGCTTGTCCTGCTTCCTGCAATAGTCTGCGCCATCCAACGAGGTCTGCAAGATTTTATTGGAAACGCGGTGACCCCCGAAGGTAGAACAGACTTTGCTAGGACCGAACTCCCCTTTCATTACTTGATTTGATGGTTGGTTTTGTACTGTTCCAAATTGATGAATATCGGGCTGGTGGAGGACTCTTTGGCAGGAGACGCCTTTCTTCGAAGATTCTGTGACGCAAACTGGGTCGTCACTGGAATGCCTACTTATAGAAGGGCTTTGAACTTCCTTCAGAACTATGAGTTCTTCAGAATATCCCCTCCATCTGGCAGTAGCAATGTAGGGGACACATTAGTAGATGAGGGAGCACACACTACTAGCTTGACCACTGGAGCATTCCATTGGCTCCAGTCTATCAGGACCACTTATTTAGCTCAGGAATAGGAACCACACCTTCCTGGAGCCTTATCTACCAAGCCATTTCACGCGGCAATTTGGATATAGTCAGCTTCTTCTGGAAAATCCTAGCCCTATTCTGGAGTTGATAGAAAGCTTGATCGATGGGTTGCGTGCATGGGTTTATTACAACGCCGAACACATGGAAGCGATTTTTACACTGCTCGAAGATAAGCCTGAGACCCATCTACTCTATGCCGCTGCAACGTTTTATACTCAGATCAATACCCTTCATCCTCGGTATGATCATGAACAGAGTTTGGTATTGGGGAATAGGCTTGCCCTCACTCCTGCAAATATGGAACGTGCCCGAAAGATGCTGAAGGGCAGCAGAAAGGAGAGTGATGCTCCAGCCGTCGAGCCGACCGCAGCACCACAACAGAGAGCTGCTCTTGAGGAGCCGACTGCTACAGTGCCTCAGAGAGAGGATATCGAAGATGACTCTGCTCTCCCTGATCCTCCTTAAAAGGGAAAAGTTTCAACTGAACTGGCCAACAGTCAACTTTTAAGAGGAAGAAGAAGACTGTTGCCATAAGAGGGACAAAGAAAGCCAAGGATGTGGGTGCCGGCTCGCCTCCTCTAAGAAGATCTTTTCGGTAGACTGGAAGAGGTAGAATGGCGTCGCAGGCTATTACCATTCAGGAAGTAGATCCCTTTCTAGACTCCATAACTGTTTTGGTTAAACCAATACTTGTTCAGTCTTCAAATGAAGCTTTCTCACCCTTGCGTTTGTCCTTTGCACAGGACCTCGAAGTTGCAACCGAGGCAGGTGCCTCTTCGTCTGAAGAGGTGGACGTGACAATAGTGTCCCCCACTCATCCTCAACCGGCAAACAAAGGTCGGCCTTCCCCAGTTAAAGGGGCTGAGCAAAGGGATGATCAGGGCGAAGGCCCGAACTATGATGGCGAACAGAAAGCCAGTCCCTCCTATGACATCTTTTTAGGGGATATGTCTGAGATTGGAGCTTTAATAAAGGAGTTGGACGAGAATCAAGTCCAATCATCTCACCCTTCCACGGGTATGTTATCTTTGCACCTTACTTCGGATGAGATTTTTTGACTTTAATTTTGCGTACTCCTCGCGAGGCTGACTGCCATCGTATATTCCTTTGTAGACAATGAGAGGGAACAATGTACAGAGGTTGCCCAAGACACTGGGGTAGGACAAGAAATTGTCCCTGGTTCCACTGGGATTGTTGGTGCAAAGGAATTTGTCAGTAAGCCGGTATCGGCTGGGGAAGGAGAGGTTGAACAACGCACTAAGGCGGCTGTTACTGAATCTGCTCCAGGTCTAACTGGGGCCATGGAAGATATACAGCTTGATGTTGGGAATGCTCGGGGCCTTGACATTGTCATTATTAAGCAACCTGGGCCTACTCTTGGTTCCCTTGTAACCAGGGCTGATGACCTAGTTCAAGTTGGCACTGAGCAAGCAGAAGGTACAAAATTACAACTCTTTCGCACTCTTTTTTCTTTCGGTTACTGATATATATTGTTTTATTGTCAGGTTCGACTTCTTGTCAAGTATCTCTTCCTAGAGCGAAAGATCCCCATCAAGCTCCCTCTCCAACGACTTTCTCTGAGGATGAATTCTACTCCATTCTGAAAGTAAAGCTTCCTGGAGTCTTAAACCAGAATGCTGCCTTTGGACCTGTAAAGGCTATTGCCGGATGCCAAGTGACGGTCCTTGAAAGTATTGCTGGCTATGAAGAGCGGGCCAATGCTTTAAGGAAAGTTCTAAATAACTTGGAGGACCGAGTGGCCAAATTTTGGGAAGCCAAGCAACGAAGCCCAATATCGTTGTTTCTTGAAGAAGACGAGGCTTTGGTTGCGACTCTTGCAGAAGAGGAAGCTACTTTCCAAGCAAGAAGGGATGCCCTTGCTAAAAAGATCAGTGAGTTGGCTGATCAATATGAATAGTTCAACGCTGTGAGCAAGGCTCGTATTGCTTCGAAGAACAAGCTGGCCGCCCAGATCACCGAAAAGTATAACCACATTACGCAGATCTACAATAAGATTGCCCAACTGGAGGCCAACTTAAAAACAGTTGCGTCTAAGCAATAAGACTATACAGTTCAGGCTGCTGTGACGGCCACAACTTCAGACCAATTGAAAGAACAGCTGGTGAAGTTAGAGGGGGAGCACGCAAAACTGATCCCCTTCAAGGATGAAGCTGATCGACAGGAAGAAGCGAGTCGTCGCGCCACTGTCAAGTCTCAGACTGAGATTACGGCTTTAAGGGATATCATCAATCGGTTGTATATCCCTTAGGTCTTCCTTTGTAATTGGCTCATTTAGCCATAAAAACTCTTGTATCTTTTTTCTTTCTCTGCTTCTTGAGAAAAGTTAGTTATAAAGAATCTTTTGGCTTTCAAAACTCCTGAATATAGTGTGTGAAATATCAGAACTAGAGGTAACGTGGACGTAGTAGGGATATTTCTGGTGGGTATTCCGCTGGGGAATTTGATGAGGACTTATTATCCGTTTTATATTCAAGATTCTTGAACATAGATAATAAGTTAAAAGAAACTGCTAATAGAGGTAGTGTGGACATAATAACATAGGATGTTTTATATCTGACCAGAGGTAATATGGACGTGGACGGATATATAACATTAAGTAGGAGTCGGTAAATAATTCAGAGGTAATATGGACGAGATTATCTTTGACGAGTGTTTTGCTCAGAGGTTATATAGACGTGACAAAACATTTCTTAATTATCCCACTGGAGAATAATTATCGGAAAACAGTTCAGAGGCAATATGGACGTGACCGTTTTCATAAGATCAAGTTTGGACAGAGTTCAAACAAAGATAATTCCACTAAGAATCTTTTTAGAGGACCTATTATCCATGGCGTATTCAAGACTCTTGAAATATGGATAATAGTTAGATGATTTTTCGAATCACATAAACATTACACTGTACATTTACATGATTAAAACAGAGTATCTGTGAACTCTGTATATAAAGGTAACATATAATATTTCTTCAGGAACTTGTCGTTGATCAGCATCATAAGCAAGTCACCATCAGGCTTGGTTAGTCGATACGCACCGTTAGAATACACCGATTCTATAACGAAAGGACCTTCCCATTTAGGCTAAAATTTTTCTTTTGTCTTGTGCGTCATGACTATTGGTCTTCTCACTGCTAAGACCAGATCACCAACTTGAAAGAATCTTTCCTTCACCTTCTTATTAAAGGCTCTAGAAATGTGTGCTTGATATAGCTCAATACGCTGTTGAGCTAATAAGCGTTTTTCATCTAGCGCTTCCAACTCTTGTAATCGCAGACGGTAACTTTTTTCGGCAGTCAACTCACTGGCTAAGGCTAATCGAAGAGAGGGAATCTAGATTTCTAGGAGAAGAATTGCTTCACTTCCATAAACCAGAAAGAACGGTGTACTGCATGTTGGAGTCCGAACCGTTGTGCGGTAGGCCCAAAGACATTCGTCGAGCTTCTCATTCCAATCGCGCTTGTTTGAAGACACGAACTTTTTGAAAAGTTTGATGATAGTCTTATTGAAAGCTTCTGCTAATCCATTAGCTGCTGGATTATAAGCGGTAGAGGCTACATTCTGAATTCAATTCTTATTGTAGAACCGATAGAATGCATGGCTCACAAAATTGTGGACCATTATCATAGATGATCCTGCGAGGTAGGTCGAAGCGGTAGATGACGTGATGTTTGACGAAACTGATCATGTTTAATGTTTTTACTTTGATGAGCAGTATAGCTTCTGCCCATTTGGAGAAGTAATCGGCTATAGCCAGGATAAACCGATGTCCTCTGGAGGATGGTGGGCTGATTGGGCCGATGACATCCATACCCCAGGCTTCAAAAGATGCTGCCGTCGGGTATAGAAACTCCGAAGGTTGATGAATAAAATCAGCATGGAATTGACAAGCCCTACACTTCTTTGTATATTCAACAGCATCTGCTATCATCATGGGCCAATAATAACCCATTCGTCTGAGACGATCATGTAATTTGGGGCCTGGTTGGTGTGCACCACAAATTACGTCGTGAGCCTCACATAGTGCACGTTTGGCTTCTGTGTCTGATAAACATCGTAACAGTAACCCATCATAAGAAAGTCGGTATAATATTTTGGTAGCTATATCATAGTAAAATCTGAGAGATCACCGTTGGATAGATACTGCTTCCTTCAGATCATCAGGGAGGATTCCGTAGACAGCGTAGTCTATGAAAAAGAAATCTCCAATCTTTGATGTCGACGTTCGTCTCTGCTGCATAGCTGTGATGAATATGCAAGACATCTTTCGCACAGAATAATTCTCGACCAGACACTGTGATCGGATGTTGAGTATTGATAGGAACGGTCAAAGAAGCAGCCAGACCGGCTAAAGCATCTGCTTCTATATTCTATAATCGAGGTACGTGCTCGATGAAGAATCCAACGATGGTAGAAGCCAACTCAATCGTCGCTTTGTGATATGGGATGAGATCTTCATGACGAACTTCATAATCCCCTCGAATCTGACTAACTATTAGCTTAGAATCACCATAAGCTTCATGATAGTCAAATCCCAGTTGTTTTTTCTGTTGAAGGCCAATCAGTAGGGCGTTATATTCAGCCACATTGTTGGTACAAGGCTCCATGAGAGAATATGTACGGTGTATAACCAGATGATTGGGTGAAACAAGTACGATCCCTACTCCGGCCACAATATTTACTTTAGGTCTTGTTCTTGACGTACCGTCAAATAACATTCACCAAATGGGCATTTTTTCAGTTGCAGTGTTCGACTCAACCACTTCATTTAGGATTTTATCATAGAGTTTGGAAGATTCAGGCACTGGATGAGCTGCTAAGAAGTCAGTTAATGCTTAGCCTTTTACTGCCTTCTGAGGAACGAACAACATATCGTATGAAGTCAACAGCATTACCCATGTAGCTAAACGAGAATTAAGAGAACCTGGTTTAGTCATGAGTATTCTGAGAGGATTGACTCTAGATATGATATGGATAGTCTGTCCAGACACATAGTGACGTGTCTTTTGGATAGCAAATACCAGTATGAGACATTCCTTTTTAATAGGTGTGTATCTGTGTTCGGCACCAACCATCATGCAGTTGAGGTAATAGATTGCATGTTCATGACCACCTTCATTCTTCTGAGCTAATAAGACACCAAGAGAATGATCCATAGCGCGAACATATAACAAGAAAGGCTTTTCGACTATCGGAGCCACCAACACTGGGGGGCTTGTGAGATACTTCTTGATGTCATCAAATGTGCGCTGACGTTGTTCAGTCCAGACGAAAGATACTCCTTTTTTATGAGTTGTGTAAACGGTTGACACCTTCCAGAAAGATTTAAAATGAATCGTCTGATGTAGGCTAACCTTCCTTGAAGTCCGCGTAGCTCTTTGAGATTTCTTGGAGGACGTATATCGAGGATAGCTTTAACCTTCTTCGGGTCAAGATGTATACCCTTTGAAGTGATAACAAAACCAAAAACTTGTCGCTGGAGACTCCCAGAAAAGACTTGGTTGGATTCATCTTGAGTTGGTATGTATGCATCAGTTTGAACACCGTTCTCAAATCTTACCGGTGGTAGCCCTTGAGATGACTTTTAACTGCAATATCATCTACATAGCATTCTACTGTTTCGTGCAAATGATCATAAAAAATTGTGTTCGTAGCTCGTTGGTATGTCTCACCCGTATTTTTCAATCCGAAGGACATCACCATATAGCAGTATACCCCCAACGGTGTTCGAAAAGATGTGTATTTCTCATCATCGGGGAACATCTTGATCTGGTTGTAGCCTGAGAACCCATCCATGAAGGACATTCGCTCGAAGCCACAAGTATTGTCGATCATTACATCGGTGATCGGTAAAGGGAACTCATCTTTTGGGCATGTAGAGTTTAAATTACAGTAATCAATACAGACTCGAACTTTACCGTTCTTTTTCATGACCGAAATAATATTAGCGACCCAGTCAAGGTGTTGTTCTTTACGAATGAAACCACTTGAAATAACCTTTTTGACTTCACTTTCGATGGCCGCATGATATTTGGTCGGAACCGCTGTTGCTGCTGCTTCACTAGCTTAGCTTTAGACGAGATATTTAGGCGGTGCATAGCAACTTTAGGGTCTAAGCTTGGCATGTCTTCATAGCTCATTGCAAAGACATTGATATATTCTCTTATAAGCTGTATAAGAGATTGATGTTCTTCACCAGACAGACTTTTGCTGATAAAGATTGGTTTAGGAGATGATTCATCTCCTAAATTTACTTGGACGACTTCGTCTTCAGTAGGCAGTTCATGTTGTTCAAAACGTAACTCCCATCTGGTGTCCATCTTTTGAGCCCATTGTTCGAGCTCGATTGATTGGACATCTTCTGCAATTTGGTCAACTGACACCATGTTAACAGATATAGTTGCTTTGAACATGTCTCAAATGCTGGAGTCTGAATCCCAAAGAAAGGAATCATAAGAATGAGAACAAAGATCAAATTCAACGTCTGATCCTTGAGGAGTTGTTGAAGGAGTAACATAACCCAAACCAATACCGCTTCGTTGATAATAGTTCTCGAGTTTACCGGGAGGAGCAAAGTGACATATTGGCAATCGTCGTCCTTTATCGTGGTTTAGTCCCTGGTCACTTTTTATATCATATCCAATGTTCTGGATGATATTCTTGGCCTGCCAACTATATCGGTAAAGCTGCATTGTACCTAAATTATAGTCAGCTTCGGCGTTGTAATTGGGAGTAATAAAGTCCAAAACGAACTTTCTTTCGCTAATTATTCGACCGAAGATGATTAGTTCTTCACCCTTCTTTCTTGCTGGAATGATGAAGTAGTAGATATCCTCTGGCCAGACTGTTTCCCGCAGACGGGGTGTCGTGACCGACATGCAGAGATGTGGTCTTGTGCCATGCTCTAAGGCGTACAATGTATCTACGTACTGGTTTACAGACTGGTAGACATCAGAGTAATTCAAAGATAAACCTTTACTCAGAAAATATGCAAGTTTTTCTTCAGGGATAACAGCATCCACTGAAGGTACATTATTTTGAGTATTGATATACTCATTAATGGCGTCATCATCCGGGACAGGTAACAGACTTGGTCAAGTTCACTACGTTGGGTAACTCATCAGGATTGGGAGGATGGGCTTCAGCAGGTTTCACCCGAGTTATTTTGTGGAGAGTAATGGTCAATGGTGCGGCAATATCAGGATGCTTCATTTTGACCCAGATTGTGAGAGGATTTAAAGTACGTTTTGGAGTAGTACGTCCTTTGACTTGGATAACCAGGGGACCATCACTGGCGGATGAATTAACTTCAGCTTCATCGTCAGCTTCGTTGTCGTCATCCTTGGAAGGCTGAGATTGATAGAGTATCGAATCTCCATAGTAGGCTTCAATACCCTTTAAAGGACGACATCGGCAAACTATGTTTTCACGATACCATCACTGTTGATGTACTTAAAGCACTTGTGAAGGGTAGAAGGAACAATCATGTTCTCGTGTATCTACGAACGTCCTAACAAGACATTGTAGAAAACATTGGCATTGATTACATAGCAAGCAACCTCTGTTCGGAGATCACTAATCTGGCACTTGAGACGGATCTTGCCCAGAGGATGACTTCTTCCAGCATTGAAAGCCATGATAGTTGTATTGGTTGTAGAAAGCTTGTACAAAGGGATCCCTAGAATTTGGAGAGTAAACTTCTAGGAATGATGCTGAAGGAGGAACCTGGATCGATATACATCTGATCCACCTTAATCGCCCCGATATACCCTGTATAGTACAGAGGTATATCATGATGATTATTTTTTAGCAACATGTCCTCTTGTGAAAAGGAGATGTTAGGAACCACTTCCATAGTACTATGGCAATGAGGACAAGAGATCGGATCTTCAGCGGGAGCTTTGACTTCGACGAGATAAGAGTCGACATGTAGTAATGCCTCACTTAAAGCTTTCTCTTTGGAGAGCCGCAGTAGATCGAACAATGACAATCTGGCAGGTGTATTGGCCAGTTGTGCCAGTATGTCAAAGTTGTAAGGCCGATCCATGCCTTCGAGAGCTGGTGACTTCAGTGATTTGTCAAATCGTGTCTCCTTCTGCTTAGCTTTGTCGGCAGTTGAGGACTTAGACGGAGCAGCTTATGAACTTGTGGGGGCAGCAGGAGCTTAAGAAGGCATTATGTCTTCTTGTGCGGGGTCATAAGTACGCAGGTAAGTCTTGTCGGATCGTGTCTCACCAGATAGGACTTCATAAATAGGAGAAGACACCATATGGCATGACTTGTATTTCTTGCCCCTCTTTGCTTTGGAAGACACTACCCCCTGCTTCATTTCTTGCATAAGGTTGGGATAGACCCACATATTCTTACCACATTCCGTCGTGAGTGGCACCAGAGTTGATGTTGAATCGTGAGCTGGCGGCAGGTTGATGACTTCCATTATTGCCTTGGGAATTGGAACTACACCTCTGGAACTTCTGTGGAAGAAAAGTCACCAAATTGAAAAGAGATCATATTAGAAGACACGACCTTGTCTTTAGCTTCGAGGTTGATAACTTGGCTGTCGATGAGGTGTTGTATTTTCCTCTTCATGACGATGTAATCCTTGGTAGAATGGTGCACGTACTGATGATAGAGACAGTACTTGGGGTTGCTGAGTCGGCTTGCCTCCTCAGGACGTCGTGGTGGAGGCAATACCAGTTTATTACCCTTCATCAACGTGTTGAAAATGGTAATAACATCATCCTCATCAAAGGAGAAAGTCTCCTTGGGTCTATCAGGAGCACTCTGAGAATTGGAAGCTCCCTTGGAAGTGTCAACCTTCAAGACTTCTTTTCCTTTACCCCTACGGATAGGGATAGTTTGGGGGTACTTGCCTTTATCTTCAGATTTGGGTGTCTTCAACCCCAGTAGTTCCAGATTAGGAACGTCATTTCAGCAGCATCAGCGGCCCTGATGAAAGCGGGCCATGTATCATACTTATGTATACCCAGACAGAACTTTACTGTAGGAAGGAAGTTATGCCGACAAAGTATCCATAAGCTCCTAGTCTAGTATACTGAAGGGCATCTTCAAGGCTAGTCGCCTGAAGCGTTTGATAAAAGCAATAACAGTCTCACTCTTTCTCTGCTTGGTCTCGATGAGGGTGGACATACTAACATGCATGCCACTCTCGTAAAACCTATTAAGGAATAGTCTTTCCAAGTTTTTGAAGGAGTTAATGCAACCGTCAGGTACACTGCAAAACCATTCAAAAGCTACTCCCTACAAGGTGCTGATAAATAGCTTTGACAAGAACACATCGTCTCTCGGTAAGTGCAGCGTCTGCGTGTTGAACATGTGTTGGCGAGGAGAAGTCATCCCGTCAAACGAATTTAGCGTCAATGGCTTGTAGTTAGGAGGACAAGTGGCATTCTCCCATTCAGGAGGATAAGGTTAAGATATCTCCATCTTTTGAAGCTCATCTTTGTGTGAGTTAGTATCGAGACGGGCAACAAGAGAATTAATTGCATCCTGCTGATTGAGCAGATGTTGAAAAATGGCTATTGTACGGTTGTCAAGTGCTGTCGGCAAAGGACCACCCCCAGCATTTACGGGATTTGGAGGTGCAACGGAATGGTACTCCCTTTGTAGTGAAGAAGGGTTGTTGCTACGAATTGGACTAGCATGTGCCGAGGCATTCGGTTGAAGTGGAGGAACAACCTCAGCAGTTTGGATAGCCATGATGCTGGTAAGCATGTCAATGATCTTGGCGAATGCCATTTCAAGATTCTTCAGCCGCTTATTGGTTTGATCACTGGCTTCTTCAGTCTCTCTCCATCTGTCATGTACGCAAATAGCATGCTAGAAGGAATAGAGGAGACAGTACAACTGGTGCTGATGTTGTCTGTCGATGAGTTGAAAAGGCCTTCATCTTCAGGTAGGGGAGGTAGATAGTCACCATCGGACTCGAAGAGATCATCGTCATCTGGAAGGCTACCCCCGGCGTGGAGGTCGTCTACTTCAGATTCTGAGGGAGTACTACCCCCAGCTTGATATTCTGAGGGACCACCACCCCCAGCTTGAGAGTCCTCGCCATCTATTAGGGATCTTGTTCTCGACAGAGTACCCCTATAGACTCCTTCAAGTGAAACAGCTCGTTGGCTGTTTTCTGGTAGACTTCTTCTAATCATGTTTGCAGAATTAAAAGAAAAGGTGGATTTGTGGTCCACCTTCTTTGATTGGGGCTCCCGTAGGGAGGACCCCATGAAGCCATGTTGGATGAAACACATAATGGCTCTTCATCATTAGAACGTTGTAGTCGTCGAAACACGGAATGTCTTGGAGGAACTTTCGTTACTTTTGAGCAGCAACAGTTGATGATAATACTAGTGCACAGACGCTCTTGTAGAGGCACCTCATGAGTCACAGTGATCTCTCCCGCCTTACGCTTATGATTTATTATGTCGCGCAAATCGGCGAAAGGGAGCTTTGCCTTAGAACCTATTTCACATGCATTGCCTCGCTTTACATATGGGTTTATAAGGGAAATCGGCACATCCGGACTTAGTTCATGCGCAGGGGCAACCCCCACACCTAAGTTTCGTGATGACCTTGAAGACAGCCCCGTGCTATATGCGTTGGGGTTTGTCTTTTTGTTGTGGGCGCATAGACCCTGGAGCATGCCCTTGGGCGCATGCTTTCCAGAAGTTTTGGCAGCATGCTTGGCCTTCCTGGCTGTGGGTGCATAGAATGGATCATCAGAGCCTGGGCGCATAGTGGTAGACAGTCTATTAAAGACAGAAGTCTTCTGACCAGAGTTATGTGAGAGTTATGTGCCCACACCATCCTTTGGGCGCATAGCCCTGGGCACATGCTTTGGGAAACAACATTGTTTTTCCCCAGTTTCGTACTCTTCGTTTGCAAGCTTCGATGAGTTTACCCAGAGTGTCGAACACTTCGATTCTTGGCATTGTAGTATTTTCCTTTGCCAAGTCTCGAGAGTTGAATACTCTGTTGTTGATTGAACAAGAGAGAAGTCGCTGGCTAGTAGAGCCCTAAAAAGTATACGCCTCCTTTGCATTGGGAGCTTCTGTGGAAGAGTTATGCGCCCATGTGACAGAGTTCCCCTTTGGTTGCACATCTTCTACGGCACTGGCAGGATATGCTGCACGAGCCTTCGGAAGCCAAGCCTTGCGAGACTTGTTTCGCTTCACTAATTTTGAGGGAGTAGAGCCATCCCTCGAGAGCATCTCTTCGAACGCTTGTTGATCGAACTTCACGATCAACATCTTCTGAGTGCTCCCCACTTTAGCGGTATCGGATTACGTCACCACCTTCTCGTCAGAAAAAAAAGGTAGTCCCCAGCAAAGTCGTCATTTTTGTAGAACACTTACAAAAAAGAGAAGAATCATTGTCTTTTCTTATTAGCGCAAGGCACCACAAATCGAGTACACCTGAAAGATCCTTCACAGTGAATCCCCGAGTACAAAAAGAATTCTGGGAAATGGGATGATGGAGATCGAGCGGCAGTTGCTCCTTTACTCCGTTGATACTCTGATTTACAAAAGTAGAAGAAAATATAAGAAAATTGCTAACTCTCAGCTCACAGGCAAGAAGGACAGCAATTTGGCTCTAAAATGCTCACTATTCTGTCCATTCGAAGAGGCATATTCCTCTATTTATAGTCGTTTTGCATTGAAACGACTGTTATGTGTACACATGTGGAGAATACACTGATCTCCCTGTGGGCGCATAGTATTGCTTTGGGCGCATAGGATGTAGGCGCATAAGAACTGGATGATCGTGGATAGATCGTGGGGTTGACGTGGCCGCATGCTTCGGTGCACGACTGCTCGTGGGGGCTGACGTGGCCGCATGTCTCAGCCTATGACTGGTCGTGGATGTTGACCGAGTCGTAGAGTTGTTCTATCTTGGGCGCATGGTACAGGAAAATAACTATGCGCCCACCTATGGAGAAGTCATGTGGGCGCATAATACTTTGTTACATGTGGGCGCATAGCCACTTCTTTATGTGGGCGCATAGAACTGCTACATGTGGGCGCATAGTCACTTCTTTATGTGGGAGCATAGTATGGATATTTTCATGCTTCTACAACTCTCACAGGATTATTTATAGAACATGTGCCACGATTGCAGAACTTGGAAGCCGACGCACTAGCCGATCTCGCTGCTTCTCTGGCCGCCCCTGTTGGATCCCAGAGTACTGTCTCAGTAACGGGCTGAGAGTTGGTCTGTCCAAAGAATGTCCTGCGCGCGTGTCAAAACTACTCACTACAAGTAGGTACTGATGAAGGCACTCACGATTGGCGATTCCCACTTATAGACTATGCAGTTTACGAAATCCTACCTGAAGACACAAGAGAAGCAGCTTCTATCAGGAGGCGCTCACTTCGTTTCTTCTATGACACAGCCACTAAAATGCTATATCGTCGCTCATACGACGGACTTCTGTTACGCTATTTTTCTTGTACAGAGGTACAAGAAGCACTCAGAGAAGCACATGACAGAACCTGCGGAGCTCATCAGCCGGGCCCCAAACTACAAGACCGACTGCACCGTATGGGCCATTACTCGCCCACTATGATGGCAGACGCCTTTGAATATGCAAAGAAATGTTGGGTGTGCTAGTTTCACGCAGACTTTATCCATCAACCCTTAGAATATTTACACCCTACGGTGGCCTCTTGCCATTCGAAGCATGGGGAATGGATATCGTGGGGCTAGTCAGCCCGCCCTCCTCCAAAGGACACCGGTTTATCCTCGCCATTACGGATTATTTCACTAAATGGCCAGAAGTAGTACCATTGGTAGAGGTAAAGACCTCCAACGTGATCAGTTTTTATCAAACATCACGTCATTTACTGCTTCCGAGTTCCTAGAAGACTTATTCACGATAACGTCCCTCAGTTCGTGAGCCATGCATTCCATCGGTTCTGTGACAAAAACTGAATTCAGAATATGGCGTCAACAGCTTACAACCCGACAGCTAATGGACTAGCTGAGGCATTCAACAAGACCATTGTCAAACTCCTCAAAAGGTCGTCTCCTCCAATAAACGCGACTGGAATGAGAAGTTAGGTGAATGTCTATGGGCCTACCATACGACAGTTCGTACACCTACAGGCAGCACACCATTCTCCTTGGTCTATGGAAGCGAGTCTGTCCTCCCCTTGGAGATTCAAATCATGTCCTTACGGGTAGCCATTACTAACCGCTTAACCGTCGAAGATAATCAGCGCATGCGGTTACAAGAGTTAGAAGCGCTGGATGAAAAGCGCTTGCTTGCGCAGCAAAGGATCGAGCTTTACCAAGCCCGCATCTCTAGGGCCTTCAACAGGAAGGTCCGCGAAAGATCATACCAAGTGGGCGACCTCGTCTTGGCAGTACGAAGACCGATGGTAATGACCCACAAGACGGCTGGGAAGTTCGAGCCCAAGTGGGAAGGACCGTTCGTCAGAGAAATGGTATACTCCAATGGTGCTTATCGGCTAGCTAAGCCTAATGGTGACTTGCTAATGATGCCTATCAACGACAAGTTTCTAAAAAAATATTACATCTGAAGGCGGAACCAGCATAGGCGCCCACGTCCCCTGAAAAGGGTGCCTATGTGTTTTGGTAAGGGGATCTCCCTTTCTCTCATATATATTCTCTCAAGTAGATGAAGCACTTCACGTCCACATTACCTCTGGATTGCTCCTCTACACCTGGAAGATGCGGCTACCACGTCCATATTACCTCTGAGTAGTCATTCTTCTCGCATCAGTTCTATGGTTATTTCGGTGGTCTAGAAAACAGTTCACATCCATATTACCTCTAGATTGTTGTTCTATATCCCGGCAAAGATTAAGCCTACCACGTTCATATTACCTCTGGTCAGACAAATCCCTGGTGAAGATTCCCTCTTTATTTTGAAGACAAAAGCAAAGGGACAGGAAAGCTTCTATATATAAAAATATGTGGCTACAAAGACCTATTACAGACTCTTCGTAGTTATATACACAAAAGTAAAAAATGCTAAAATTGTAGTACAGGCTCTCAATAGCGCGGGCGAGGCGGTGACAGAGCTAATCACTTCCTGGTTAAAAGGAAGCCACCGCCCGAAGCAGCTACTGGCCTGAGCCGAGGATGAAGACCAGCACAGGACTCCTCCTATCTCTCCAGCTGGGCATGGGAGCAACCACAGCTGCAGGCCTTGCTATTCCTCGGAATGGCAAGCAATCCAAACCCAGGAAGTAGAGTTCCAAGATGCCATTGACGCCCATGACATCCAGAGCGTGGGGACGTCTCAAGATTACCTTAAGGTAATGTTGGGATGACCAACATGGAAGATAAGATGGATTAGATGCCCAAGAACCCTAGATTTCTTGTTTGGTAAACTCTAGATAGGATAGTATCTAGCTACTCTAAGGAGCCTAGGCTAGTATCTTGAGGATTAGTAGGATTTCCCTTGTAATGGGCAAGGTATTGGTATTTACCTTGTGAAGGGTAAATATAGGTAATAGGGTATTGTTAAGATATTAAGTGTGGCTTCTAAGATGGACTTAGAAATAGGTTGTCTTGGTAGGTAATGACTAGATGAGGGTAGTTTAGGCTAGTCTTGACCTCCGTTGACCAAGAGTTGACTTTTTGACCAAAAGTCAACTTCAAGTCAACACTTGACTTAGAATTGATCGAAACCAAACCAGAGTTGACCAGTTGACTGAAAATCAACTGTTAGTCAATATTTGACTAGTTTGACCTAAGGTTGACCCAGGGTTGACTCAGTATTGACCAGAGTTGACCAGAGTTGACTTTTTGATCAAAAGTCAACTGTTAGTCAACCCTTGACCCAGATTAACCTAGTTTGACTTGGATTGACTTCCTGTGATCTTGTTTGACCTTGGTTGTCCTAATATGACCCATTTTGGCTCAGTATGACCTAGTATAACCTATTTTAGCTTGGTGTGACTTGGTTTGATCTAGTTTTGACTTAGACTTGCATATCATGACTAAATTAGCTTTTCTTTCATTATTAAACCCTGTTTGGACTCATGACATCTCATCTATAGGTCTGTGATTACTCTGAGCGTCTGTTCACTTTATCAGCTTAGGACCACAGGCGAGTACATTCACTGATAATTTTTATTGTCTTGATATCTGCTATATCCGATTCAGTTGTAGTGTCTTACTTGATTTCCAGACACGATATTTCATGGACTAGTATATGTCGGATCCTGTCATAGATGTTATTCCCGGATTACTTGGTATATTGGTACATGACTCGATTTGTTACTTGTACTTGTATAGACATGGACTTGGGAGTGGGATGATCACCTACTTTTGAATCCCGTGTTATGACGTGTTATGTCCGGATCCTTTATACTATTTGGGGATGGGGAGTTATTAGTGGTTGTGTGATCAAAATACCCACTTGTTCTTCACACTTGTACTCGACACTTGTCCATAGCTACTTGTTCACAACTTTCCATGGTGACCGGGCTTATCTTCACACTTGTTGCTTCACACTTGTTATTTGTTCGTAGCCGGTCAGATGGGAAGCCTGAACATGTTTTTCCAAGCCGATCACATAACGTACTAATAATTCAAGGCACCTTTTATATTTATTTATCCTAGGAGGCTAAGTTCTGTTCGGAAGAAGAGTTACAACCCCGGTCTTCGTTTGGTTTAAGGGTTGTAACTCGGCTTCCGTATAGTTCCTAAGCAATCCTACATACATATTGTCATCATATTCAGTACTCACATCTTGATATATATTTCCTGTTGATTTTGTCTTGTATTTTATTACACTGTCTCTTATAGAATTTGTCAATTCATATGGAACTGCTGTTGGTGTTTGTACTTGCTCATTTTCCTGACATGATACCGTTGACATATTACAGATGATTCTGAGGCAGATTGCCCGACCTATTATGGGGTCGAGTCTGATGGAGTAGATCCGGGCTGTGGTTTGTTAGTAGAGCCACTAGACTTTGCTCACCCTGAGTAGCATAGCTTAGTTAGGTTTGCCTGGCCTACGAGCCAGCTAGTACTTTTTAGACTGTAGTAGTTTTTATATATTATGTGATTCTCTGGGTTGTTTGTGTATAGCTCTGGACTTGTGTGGATCTTGGACTTATTTCCTGTTCTCATCATTCGTATTTTCCTTTCCATACTATCTACCTTAGTTTTACATTTGTGATTGAGACTGTATTGCTATGTCACCTCCATTCGGAGTGTATATACTGTATATGTACATTTATCTGTTTAGTTGTAGTATTTATAGATGACCTAGACAGCGTTCTACCGCCGATGCTGCGGCGTAGGCTGGACGTAACCACGTACTCGTGCCCCTAATCAGGGTGCGGGTCGTGACACATTTTTGTGGTGGCCCATGCAGGTCAGAGTCGCAATTAGTGCGATCTCGTAATGATGCTCGACTTAGAGTACTAATTACGAGCCTGCGACTAGGATATAGGATATGAAAGGAGTTACTCAATCGCATTTTAGGAAAATTCTGATCTTTTGATTACCATGACAACTCTTCTTGCATTTGAATTCAATTGTCCTCCTTTGATAATATCTTATCTTGTGCCATATTGATCTCTTGGGTTCAATTCGTCTTCAAGATGACAGTGACTTGTTTTCAGGCAGTAGCAGAGCAGATAGCAGGTTCCAATCTTTCGATCTTATTTACGTATTTGCTTTCTTATAAACTGTCTTGAAATTCAATTCTATCTGTTCCTTGATCGTTGGATAAAATTTTGTTCTTGTGATGTGATATTCTTCTGAGATAAGTCGTATGGGCTAGGTCGTCTTGATTATGAGATTTTAGAATCCTCTAGGGTCATGCTAGCAGGCATAGTGAGGACATATAGTCGGATTATGGTCGTATTTCTCGGGTGTGAGAATTTAAGGTTTTCGCTGCCAAGCATGCGCCAATGCGAAAATTTTAAATACCATAATTCTAGAGGTATGTACCATAGTCAAGGACTCTGTGATTATCGTAGCCTTGGTCACTGACATGACGGAGATTCTGAGTATCATGATTTTGGACAGACGCATACGATTATCGAATTGCATGATTTTTTCTGTGGTTACTTTGTTTTAATTTTTGAGGATGATTCCTTTAAGGTGGATAGACATGTAGCACCTAGTTTCTATTTGAGTATAATTTTAAAATGCTATAATTTTAGTCATTTAATTAATGTCATTTAATTCATGCTTTGATTTTGGAGATTTTAATCATTTTAAATTTTTAAGCCATGACTTGTGATTTTGATGTTTTACTAGTGAAACCCTAGGGACTGTTTGACCTGGAGCCTAACCATGTGATTAGGATACTTTCAGTGTTATTTCTGGCCCAAGGGTATTTTGGTCATTGGACCTCTTTGATTTATTTTGATATTTTGCATTGGTGATTGCTTGGTTTTAATTTCAAGGACGAAATTTTTTTAAGGTGGATAGATTTGTCACCCCCAGTTTTCAGAAACAGGGGTATTTTTGTCATTTTGCATTTTTGAATATTTTTAAAATTTATTTTATTATTTATGATATTATTTTGGGGTTGAAATTTATTTTATTATTTATGATATTGTTTTGGGTTTATTTGAGTCGGGTTCGAATTTCAACTCAATCCGACTTGAAACGGGGACCCGGGGGCTAGTTTGACTCTAGTGGGACCCACACACTAGTTAGACATGGCCCACATGATATTAAATTTAGTCCACATGATATTAATTTTAGTTAGTAGTTAGACTAATTATTTATGGATAGGTTTAGTTTAATTAGAGACTTAAAACTAGACTAATTTGACCTCAACCTTTAACCCATTCTTATTTTAAATCAAATAGATTAGTGGAGGGCATTTTGGACATTCAAAATGGGGACACCTCACCCTTTTTGGACAGCCACCTATGGGGGGATAAGGAGTGAGTCACCATCTCTTCCATTTCATTTTATTTATCCATTTTCTCTCTCTTGTTCTTCTCCAAATTTCTAGAGAACAACTCCATTGATTTCATCTCCAAATCCACCATTTCTTCCACCAAATCTTCTTCTCTTCTCCTCTACTCCATAGTTAGAGGGTGCTAGCCAAGTTTGGAAGGATTCGGAGCTCGTTCGTGTCCTTTTGGAATCTCTACGTGTCGGTGTCGAGTCGAAAGGCTTTTTCCTTTGAAGCTCTCTCCCGGAAGGTATAATCTCTTCTCTAATCCATCCCTACATGCATATAGGAATATTTTGAACCCATAAGAATGACCTCCATGGTTGTATCTCCATTTGTGTCCATTTGGAGGTCATAGGAGTGTCCTTTGTGTTGTGGTTGTGTCCTAGTGGAAAAAACCCTATTTTGGACACTTGTATGTATATATATATTGTAGGAATGATTAATTAGTATTTTAATCTCAGATTTATATTTTTAGAGAGTGGATTGATCTTATTTAGGATGGTTAGAATAAGTTTTATTTAGATAGCTATGTTGGTATCCAAGTATTTTGGCCTACATGTGTTTTTTGTCCAAACAACCCAAATTCGTCATAATTTTTATCCACGTTTTTAGTAGCTAGAGCAACTTAGAAATGTCATAACTTTAAGCTCATAACTCCAATTAACCTTACATTTTTTTAAAAGAAGTGTATCGAAGTTAGCTTTCCAAATATATATATTTAATAAGGCAAATTCGTTTTATAACTTTCTGTAGAATTATTTGATTGTCAGCTATACGAAAGATGAACGTGTTTCGGTGTTTTCGCGATTCCGGGAGCTTTAGGACACGAAAATGTGATCCGTTTGAAGTTTCGGAAAGCTAACACGAAGAGCTATAACATAATTTAATCCTAGAATTTTGTGAAGGCCCAATTGGTACAGTATTGGTTTTAAGTAGAAGAGTGACTATGCGACGTAGGCATTTTGTGTAACCTATGAGCCTAGTATAGATATCATGTGAATGTAGGTATCATAGATTGTCAAGAATATGTATGATATAGTATATATATCTATCTATCTATATATATATATATATATATATATATATATTATTGTTATATAATATATGTTAGTATAGTGTGTGTGTTTGAATGAGATAAGGATGTGTGTGGTTAGTGGAGAGAAGTGAGATTGATAGAGGATATGTGCTAGTGTGTGTTTGATGTCGTATAGATGGTAGTGTAGTGTGTGTGTTGTGAAGGTGAGAGAGTTGGGAGGATCATGCCATCCTATTTGACTTGAGGCTAGTGTAGTTTATTGAGTAATTTGTGTTTTGATTGAGTGGTAGTGTGTTTGTATATAGATGTGTGTAGGTGTGTTAGAAGAGAAGGGTGGTGGATTTGGTATATGTGTTTGTGTGTGTGGTTAGATGGTTAGAGAGTGAGAGAATGAGCAGTAAGCAGTAAGCAATAAGCAGTAAGCAGGAAAAAACAGTAAGCAGAAGCAGTGCAGGATGGTTTTTTGGGATTTTTGTGGTCTCGAAACATCCCCTTTTGACCCACCTTAGCCCCAAATACCTACCCACACTTATCAACCACATTTAGTACTACGAAACCCCTAAGTTAGAGAGTGTTTTTAGTATGTTAGATGGTTAGTGGAGTAGTGTTTATAGTGGTAGAAAATAAGGTTGGTCATGTTGTGTTATATGTCATGTTAAGATACATAGGGGGGTTTGTGGTAGTTGTTTGAGTTGGTTCTTGAGAGTTATTCTAGGAGTAGCATTCTAAGTTAGATGAGGGTTAGATAGATGATGTTTGTGAAGGAGAGTGAGTGTGGTTTGGAAGAAATGGGTTATGTTAGATGGGGTATCTTGATATCTCAAGATTACCTTAAGGTAATGTTGTGATGACCAACATGGAAGATAAGATAGATTAGATGCCCAAGAACCCAAGATTTCTTGGTTGGTAAACTCTAGATAGGATAGTATCTAGCTACTCTAAGGAGCCTAGGCTAGTATCTTGAGGATTAGCGGGATTTCCTTTGTAATGGGCAAGGTATTGGTATTTACCTTGTGAAGGGTAAATATAGGTAATAGGGTATTGTTAAGATATTGAGTGTGGCTTCTAAGATGGACTTAGAAATAGGTTGTCTTGGTAGGTAATGACTAGATGAGGGTAGTTTAGGCTAGTCTTGACCTCCGTTGACCAAGAGTTGACTTTTTGACCAAAAGTCAACTTCAAGTCAACACTTGACTTAGAATTGACCGAAACCAAACCAGAGTTGACCAGTTGACTGAAAATCAACTGTTAGTCAATATTTGACTAGTTTGACCTAGGGTTGACCCAAGGTTGACTCAGTGTTGACCAGAGTTGACCAGAGTTGACTTTTTGATCAAAAGTCAACTGTTAGTCAACCCTTGACCCAGATTAACCTAGTTTGACTTGGATTGACTTCCTGTGACCTTGTTTGACCTTGGTTGTCCTAGTATGACCCATTTTGGCTCAGTATGACCTAGTATAACCTATTTTAGCTTGGTGTGACTTGGTTTGACCTAGTTTTGACTTAGACTTGCATATCATGACTAAATTAGCTTTTCTTTCATTATTAAACCCTGTTTGGACTCATGACATCTCATCTATAGGTCTGTGATTACTCTGAGCGTCTGTTCACTTTATCAGCTCAGGACCACAGGCGAGTACATTCACTGATAGTTTTCATTGTCTTGATATCTGCTATATCCGATTCAGTTGTAGTGTCTTACTTGATTTCCAGACACGATATTTCACGGACTAGTATATGTCGGATCCTGTAATAGATGTTATTCCCGGATTACTTGGTATATTGGTACATGACTCGATTTGTTACTTGTACTTGTATAGACATGAACTTGGGAGTGGGATGATCACCTGCTTTTGAATCCCGTGTCATGACGTGTTATGTCCGGATCCTTTATACTATTTGGGGATGGAGAGTTATTAGTGGTTGTGTGATCAAAATACCCACTTGTTCTTCACACTTGTACTCGACACTTGTCCATAGCTACTTGTTCACAACTTTCCATGGTGATCGGGCTTATCTTCACACTTGTTGCTTCACACTTGTTATTTGTTCGTAGCCGATCAGATGGGAAGCCTGAACATGTTTTTCCAAGCCGATCACATAACGCACTAATAATTCAAGGCACCTTTTATATTTATTTATCCTAGGAGGCTAAATTCTGTTCGGAAGAAGAGTTACAACCCCGGTCCTCGTTTGGTTTAAGGGTTGTAACTCGGCTTCCGTATAGTTCCTAAGCAATCCTACATACATATTGTCATCATATTCAGTACTCACATCTTGATATATATTTCCTGTTGATTTTGTCTTGTATTTCATTACACTGTCTCTTATAGAATTTATCAATTCATATAGAACTGCTGTTGGTGTTTGTACTTGCTCATTTTCCTGACATGATACCGTTGACATATTACAGATGATTCTGAGGCAGATTGCCCGACCTATTACGGGGTCGAGTCTGATGGAGTAGATCCGGGCTGTGGTTTGTTAGTAGAGCCACTAGACTTTGCTCACCCTGAGTAGCTTAGCTTAGTTAGGTTTGCCTGGCCTACGAGCCAGCTAGTACTTTTTAGACTGTAGTAGTTTTTATATATTATGTGATTCTCTGGGTTGTTTGTGTATAGCTCTGGACTTGTGTGGATCTTGGACTTATTTCCTGTTCTCATCATTCGTATTTTTCTTTCCATACTATCTACCTTAGTTTTACATTTGTGATTGAGACTGTATTGCTATGTCACCTCCATTCGGAGTGTATATATTGTATATGTACATTTATCTGTTTAGTTGTAGTATTTATAGATGACCTAGACAGCGTTCTACCGCCGATGTTGCGGCGTAGGCTAGACGTAACCACGTACTCGTGTCCCTAATCAGGGTGCGGGTCGTGACACAGAGTTCTTCTATAAGAACATGGCTCCTATGAACGAGAAAAACCTCAACCAGCAGCCAACTTATACAAGGCCGATGGCTGCTCGAAGTTAAGTTTGGATCTCGCATGGTAGTGAAGGATGCCAAGAAGAAGACAGCGACTCTTCAGAGGAGAACTTCCCCTTTTATAGGACCGAGAATGTCCCAGAGTGCACCCCACATGGCCGACGGTCAGAATTCCTATATTAATAGGATGAACCTAAGACTCAGCACGACGAGTGTCAGTCTTAGACCCTTAGAATTTCCCATATTACGGTGGCAATTAAGAGGGAAGTTCTTAAAGAGCAGGTATTTATCGCTCTTTACTTCAGACGCCAAAGCCTTCAAGCCAGAGGCGTAGCTACTCGCCCGCGCCAATCTTAGAAACAAGAGGGTGGTAGGCCCCGCCCTTTCCTTTACTTCAAAAACCAGTGTCTTCAGTCCAGAGGCACAGCTACTTGCCTGCGCCAACCCTAGACACACAAGGGTGTTATACCCTTTCCTCCAAATCCAACGCCTTCAAAGTTTAGAGGCACAACTACTTACATGCGTCCACATGAGGTGCATGATGGTGATATGCTTACATCATCTCCATTCCCACGGCGCAGTCATCTGCTCCGATCCATAAGCTTAAGTCACTTCTCTACAAGAGACTTGGGAACTCCCACTGCAACCAATACAAGTCAGCATGTCGCTCCAAAAGTACAGTAACCTCGCCAACCTGAAGCACAAGCCTACTCGTCGCCTACAGCACAGTGACTGTGTTGCTCCGAAACACAGCTTCATCGTTGCTCTAAATACACAGAAGTCTCGTCGTCATTCGAAGCCAAGTCCACACATCGCCTGAAAGCACAGAAGCTCCGTCGTCTCTAGAAGCACGATCTACTCATCACTCCAGAAGCACAACAGTACTTAGTCCTCACCAGAGGCGCAGGAAGCATGGGTCCACCCGAATTAGTTTGTTTAAACCGCCTCTTGCAGAAAAGATTGGGATTAAATTATGATTGATATCACATCAGATTGATTTAAATCTTAGACGAGGATCAAATAGACTCCAAATCTATGATGAAATCCCAAGATTTACTTGGCTATATCCGAGCAAGCAAATCGGCACGCGCTACGTGTCACCTCCTTCGGTTATGTTGATAACCACTAGAGATCTCGATTGACTGGAATCTCGATGTCCGCCACGTGTCAGCCCCGCAGAAGCCCGTACCGTGCAATAACGGTAGATTCTTTCATATCTCAGGAACCCTAATGCACATCGCATATGTGCTCGGATCTCTATAAATAAAAGGAGAGAACCTTCATCCAAGAAAAAAATAATCAACCAACCAACCAACAGAAGAACAACCACCTCTAATGGATCTTCTCCTCCAGACAGCCTCTTGATCGGTGATCCCAGAGTTCCATTAAAGGCGCCAGAGAGCCAGAGCAAGGTTGATTCGTCGTCAGATCGTCAACGGAGTAAAGGAGCCACTGTAGTGCTTGATCTCTACCGTCACACTTTTCCAAAAATCTCTTCTTCCTGTACTTAGAACATCCTGTTTAGGACTTCCTTTTTTGTACACGGATACCTTATACGTTCGATAAAGCAAAAAGTTCGTTCAACCTTTTGTTATGTCGAACAGCCACCTCTAGCCTGGATAGTCATGGGTCCACACAAATCAGAATGAACCAATTCCAACACATCTTTGGCCCTATACCCCTTTGTCGTAAAAGGCCTTTTGGTCATTTTACCTTCCAAACAGAATTCACAGACTGGTAGTGCCTCCACTTCCAATGAACTCAAAGGTCCATCTTCAAGTAGTCTTTGAATCCTTCTTAGGTTAATATGTCCCAGTCGCAAGTGCCAAAGATATATTTGGTTCATACAAGAAGGTTCTTTTCTCTTATTTAAGTTAGATGACATATTATTCATTTCTATAAGTTATATTATGGGTAAAATAGGATTAATGACATACATATTATCAACTAATGCATTAGAACAGATAAAATGCTTATTCTTTCTAATAACAATATTGTCATTAAAATAAACTGAATATCCATCATTATCTAAGTGCATACCATTACTTAATACTAAGTCCATTACCTTGTAATGAGTTCCTTCTGATGGAGAAGTGAACACATATTAGGTAACTTTCTATAATTATTCCTAAGAAAGTTTGTACTGGTGATCCATAATTATACTCATCCGATATGGAGGAAGGCACTAAAGCCAACATGCAAGTATAATTACATCACCTACAAATCAGTAATGGAGACCATGGGATTTATACTAAATAAATTCCCTCTCATACTTAGTTATTTAACAATGAGGATTTTTCTACTAGTTGATATTATGTCCATGTTGTCAATTATTAATGCAGGCTTAGTTTTTAATAAAAAAATCCACAGAATAATAAACATGCATAATCAGAAAAAGCAAAATGACAATAAACAGAAAAAAAATCCAACTATTATGGTCATCTTTCCTGCTCCGTCCTCAACAATTTGAATCCAAAATCTGGCGCTGTGCAGACTTATTCTGGGTTCGACATGCTTCTGATTTTTTTAGGTTTTGGCTGTCTATTCCTTCATCGAAAATCATCCGTCTGCCTCTGGACTACTTAAAACCAGCATCTCGTCCGGCGTCAGAAACAACCACCACCGCCATCACGGTTGATCAAAAAATAATTAAAATTACATCAATCCTATGCCTCCCGAAGGAGTTCACACATAATCCAGATTGAAAGATTAAAATTATAAGCACAATCAACCCTCGTGATTTTAATTACATCCACAACAACAACAACATCCACGACATGTCCGTGGTTTAAGATAACACAAACAAAACATGCATTGGACCATAATAGTTGGATCTAAGATGCCTGCAAAACTGAGTTGGATCTAAGATGCATTTGAAATAAGCATTTGTGTCCTTGCACCACATCTAACATTTTATTCATTTTGGTATCGTTGATCGATTGAAGAATAGGCATGGGAGAAGGGCCAAGCCACTCACCTTGGTTGATTGAGGCGAGAGGAAGAAGGTTTATTGCGCTAGATGACGCCTATGCGATCACCTGAAATCACATAAGCAGCGGATCAACAATCTACCCTTATCTTCTGAGTTCGATATGAAATGCGAAGTTCAAAGAATGCAAGCAATAAAATCCATCGAAAACATTTATGAAAACGCATTCATAAAACCAAAGAAGCAAATGCGGCATGAAAAACCAAGCAGCGGAGAGATCCCTCGAGCCTTAGTCACAGAGTCTTTCCTCGAGATTCAACCCGCTGACACGGGACTTGATTCCGAAGAAGCCGATCCATAACGAGAAAAGGATCTTGATTCAATCTGTCCCGATCAATCGATAGCGACATTGTTCCTTACCGCGCTCCCGGGAACGAGAAAAATGACACAATTTTGGGACGGGGCATTACAAGGGGGAGTTGCGGGCTTCCAGGATCATAAATAAGCCTACAACTTTTCATGGGAATAATGTAGATATAAATGTATAGGCAGATAAAGTATTGGGATGAGATGTAATATTCAAATATATTGGGGATTAACTCTTCATTTATATTGATGTAGGAACTTGTCACGCCCCAGAACCAGAATACTGGAGAGCGGGGGCAGACATAGCCAGCTACGTATATTGAAATGAAAACCACCTCGATATACGGTCACGGCTGTCTAGAAATATGAGGGTTTACTACAAGCCAACAGTCTCTTATGGTCATGAACAAGCCTAATGTCTCAATCACGAGCAAGTAAGTAAGGTCGCAAGAAGTATGATCATTAAATACACAATAATAAGGCGTCCCAAATATTACATATTCAGCTGATCATGAAGCTAGTCGTACAAAATGTTAGGACTAGCAAGAGTTTAGTCGTACATGATCAACCCTAGGATTTGTTAATCATGTTTACAGCCCGTAGGCAGAGAGTAAGTAAAGTGCATCGAGCTAACAGGTGCTCGTCGGCTAAACGCCTCAAAAGAATAACTTTACAATAGAGTGAGCGAAACAAAAATAGAAAACCCACTCGTAGCCCGGGTTCCTTCTAGTCGCCACCATTGGGCTGGAAGCTTGGTAGATCCTCGGGAGCTGCTCCGAAATCTGGCCACACAAAACCAGCTGGGTCAACCCCAGAAAGAGCAAGTGCCACAAGGGGGCCACGAAATAAGAACAAAAGCCAGCAATCAGCACAAGAAAAATATAATATTAAAACTGGAATTTACGAAAACATGTCAGGATGATATACGACGAGATAACCATGGGACTATTCCGATAACCAGGTTACAACCCGTAAACCAAACAAGGACCGGGGTCGTAACCCTTCATCTGAACAGAACTTGGTTTTCCACCATTTATCGACAAGATAATAATGCAAGAAATCAAGACAGGAAGCAATCTTGTACTGGATCAAGACATGGCTAGACTGGTTATACCTCATTCAATCAATCACGGCCAAGCAGATATTACGGCTTGCTACTTTAACTAACTAGGGTTATCACAAACCTAATTACTAACAAGATGCAGTGAGATTGTTCCACAGCCACAAGCCCTGCAGACCATCCAGGTTACCCAGGTCGAAATTAGGGATTAAATTCAGGTGGGTACATCGCCCGGGGGACAAATGTACCCTTAGGTGACTTAGAGGGTGCAACACGCGATGGTGTGCTGGAAATGTGCCCTACTCGACGGCAGGCTACAGATCCCAAGAGCGTCCAGGTAACGGGATTGCCCGTAGCTGTGTCATCTCTTCATGACTACTGAGTTATTCTAGTTATTAACCTTAATCCATTTTAGTAGGTGCTCCTGACCGTGGTACTCAGGAGTCCCATCCTAGACATGATGCAAGACAGGACAAGTGGATTTAATAAGCAAGCAAGAAAGAACTACCCAAGGTGTCAAGGCAAGTCAAGTTAAGTTATCAAGATAAATCATGTCAGGGTACTTGTCAGGAGTGTGCCACGACGGGCCACTATCATGTCAGGTTGGTCATGTCAGGAGTGCACCACTACGGGTCACTGTCGTGTTATGCTAGTTCCTTGGTCATACCATGCCATGTACAATAGTCATTCCAAACATATTAAGTAAAATCAAGCTCATGACAAAAGGCGTAAGGATATAAAATGGGCGTAAAATATCTAATAAAATATCAATATAAGGGCTATAGAAGAGTCAAGCTTAAAGAAATAAGACCAAAACTCCAAGAGCCAGTGGGTTAAGCAAGGGGTCAGGGGAGCAGCGTACGCGAAAAGTTACGCACGCATGAGAGCTGCGTAGGTGAAAAGTCACGCACGCTACAGAGAGCAGCGTAGGTGAAAAGTCACGCACGCTGAGAGAGCAGCGTAGGTGAAAAGTCACGCACGCTGAGAGAGCAGCGTGGGTGAAAAGTCACGCACGCTCAAGGGAGCAGTATGCGTGAAAAGTCACGCACGCTCAAGGGAGCAGTGTGCGTGAAAAGTCACGCACGCTCAAGGAAGCAGTGTGCGTGAAAAGTTACGCACGCTCAAGGGAGCAGTATGTGTGAAAAATCACGCACGCTCAAGGGAGCAGTGTGCGTGAAAAGTCACGCACGCTCAAGGGAGCACGCTTCCAACAAGGAGCGTACCCAAGTCTGCGTACGCACGCTAAAGAGCGCGCGTAGCTCAGTGTGCGTAAGCTAAACAGCTCTGCACACTGCTCACTGTCTTCTCCAAACAGCAAGAACACTATGGATGAATCCATAGCTTCAAAGCATCATAACTTGGCCATCCGAACTCCAAATCTGGATTTCCAAAGTTCCAATTTGGGTGGAATTGAATGTTCTTCCTCATGGAAACACCAAAACCCATAAAAATCTAACTTAAAGAGATCAAACCATGCAAAATCCAAAAATAGAAATAACTTAGATCTAGAGCAAAGGAGACTTCAAATCACAAAACACCAAGTTCTAATGTTGAACACCATGTCCTAATCTAGCAAATGAACCAAGAAAATAGGGCTCTCATGAAGTAGCAAGGTGCACTTGCCTAGGGTTAGGAGAGTTGTGGAGGAAGGAGAAGAAGAAGAAGAAGGAAATTAATGGTGGAAGTTATGAGGAGAGAGAGTGGTAGGTGGGGGTTATAAAGAGGGTGAGTTGTGGTGGGTTGAGGGGTAGCATAGGTTAAGGTGATCCAACTCACATAAAATCGAACCAATCCAAATAAAACCGAGCCATGCCAAAACCCAAATATGGGAAATACCGAAATCCCACAAGTTGAGAAAAAATAAAAATACATGCCAAAAATCCAGATATGAGTATAAATACGAAATACGGGAAATACGGGAAATGAGGTTGACAATTCTACCCACCTTAAAAGAATTCCGTCCTCGAAATTTAATCAAGAAGCTAGAGATTGTCACGACAAGCTATATTAAGCACAGGCAAGTTACACTAAGCAGTTCAATCATACAATCATACAATGCAAGCAGGGAAGGGAAAACGTAAGGCATAAGAAAGACATTATACCTCACGAGTCAAAAAGGTAGGGATATCGCGATCGGATGTCGTCCTCACGCTCCCACGTTGACTCACCTAGAGAGTGATGACCCCAAGCAACACAGACTAATTTAATAGTCTTGTTCTTGAGTATCTTGTCACCCCCATTTCCTGTATTTCGTATTTATGCTCGTATTTGATTTTTGGCACGTATTTTATTTTCTCGACTTGCGGATTTTGGTTTCTCGTAAATGGGTTTTGGACCATGGCTTGGTTTTATTTTGTGAAAGTTGGTTTAGTTTGGTTCATCATGAATGGAACACTTTAACCTACACTCTACCCTCAACACAACACAACTCCCCCACTTTATAACACCACCAACTTTTCTCTCTCCTCTTTATTCTCTCATTTATTTCTTACAAACTTCTTCTTCTTCCTTCTTCCACACAACTCCCCAACCAATAGGCAAGTGCACCTTGCCAACAAATAAGCACCCAATTTTATTTGTCCATTTGATAGATTAGGACATGTAGATCAATATTAGAACTTAGAATTTTGTGATTTGGAGCTTTCATTCTTCTAGATCTAGGTTTTAACTATTTTCGAAAATCTTTGGTTTTGATCTATTAAACTTTGATTTTTGCTTGTTTTGATGCTTCCATGTGGAAGAGAATTCAATTTTACTCAAGTTAGAACTTTGAAAATCTAGATTTGGTTTTGATTTGACAAAAATATGAAGGATTGAAGTTCTTGGTGTTTTTGGACTTGCTCTCGGCCAGGAAGAACAGCCCCCTGCCTTGCGCTTTTTAGCGCATGGCCAATTGCGCACCCCTGGCCTGTGCTCTTTAGCGCATGGCCGTTTGCGCAGTCACTTGGCCAGCGCTTTGCGCTGCGCTGGACTGCGCTGGCGTAAGCTAGCCATGCGCAATCCAGCCATGCGCAAAGTAACCCCTGTGCAACTCACTTCTGCGCAAACCGCTCCTGCGCAACTCACTTCTGCGCAACCCACCCTTGCGCAAACCACCCTTGCGCAAGGTAACCCCTGCGCAGTCTACCCTTGCGCAAGGTAACCCTTGCGCAAGACAACTCTTGCGCAGCTCTTTCATGCGCAGTACACACCCTGCGCAGACCTACCCCTGACCCCCTTGCACAACCTACTTGTCTATGATGAATTTGTTATTTCTTGATCTTGGCTCTTCTATAGTCCTATTTTATATTAGTATTTTATTAGGTGTTTTACGCCCATTTTATATCCTTACGCCTTTTGGCATGAACGTGATTTTACTTAATATACTTGGAATGACCATTGTACATGGCCTGGTATGACAAGGAACTAGTATAACATGATAGTGACCCATAGTGGTGCACTCCTGACACGACCAACCTGACTTGACAGTGACCCGTAGTGGTGCACTCCTGACAAGTATCCTGACATGATTTATCTTGATAACTTGATAGTGGCCCGTGGCGGCGCACTCCTGACTTGACTTGTAACTTGTAACTTGACTCGTATAATCAACTTGACACCGTGGGTGTTCCCGCTTGCTTGCTTGTACAATCCAATTGTCTTGTCTTGCATCATGTCTAGGACGTGACTTCCTGGGTACCACGGCCAGGGACTCGCGCTAAATTGGATTAGGCTAATGATTAGATCAAACTAGAACATAGAGAATTCCCAGTCACAGGCAATCTCGTTATCTGGGCGCTTTAATGGACTTGTAGCTTGTCGACGAGTAGAACACATTTCCAGCACACTGTCATGTGTTGCACCCTCTAAGTCACCTAAGGGTACATTTGTCTCCCGGGCAATGTACCCACCTATAACTCTCAACCCGCGGAAGGATAACTGGATAGTCTGCAGGGCTTGGGACTGGAATTCTCACTTGCATCTTGTTAGTAATTAGGATTGTGATAACCCTAGTTAGTTAAAGTAGTAAGCCGTAGTATTTGTTTGGCCGATTGCGAATGGATGGTGTCCAGCCATGTCTAAGTCTTGTCTAGCTCCAGTACCTGCTATCTCCTGAGCATGTTTGTTTTACTTATCTTAACGATAAATGAGTAGAGACAGTGAGCTATTCAGGCGAATGGTTACAACCCCGGTCCTTGTATGGTTTAAGGATTGTAACCTGGCTCCCGGAATGGTTCCACGTCCCTAGTCGTTTATCGCCCTGTGTACTTATTACTTGTACTTTCCTTTTATTCTTTATGTTCTGATATGCTGGCTTTTGTTCTTATTTGTGGCCTCCTTTGTGGCACTTGCTCTTTCTGGGGTTTGACCCAGCTGGTTTTGTGTGGCCAGATTTCGGAGCAGCTCCCGAGGATCTACCAAGCTTCCCGCCCAATGGTGACAACTAGACGGAACCCGGGCTATGAGTGGGTTTTCTCTTTTGTTTCACCCACTTATATGTAAATTTATTCTTTTGAGGCGTTTAGCCGACGAGCACCTGTTAGCTCGATGCACATTTACTTACTGTCTGCCTACGGGCTGTAAACATGATTAACAAATCCTAGGGTTGATCATGTATGACTAAACTCTTGCTAGTCCTATCATTTTGTACGACTAGCTTCATGATCATCCAATATGTAATATTTGGGACGCCTTATATATATATATTTGATGCTCTAACATCTTGTAACTCTGTTAATTGCTCGAGATTGAGACAATAGGCTTGACCTTAAGAGACTGTTGGCTTGTAGTAAACCCTCATATCTAGACAGCCGTGACCGTATAGTTGAGATGTATTCTATTTCAATATACGTAGCTGGCTATGTCTGCCCCCGTTCTCCAGTATTCTGGTTCTGGGGCGTGACATGGTTTAAGTGGTGGCCCATGCAGGTCTTAGCATTCAAGAAATGTGAGGGTTTACCGAATAGATGTCTCAATCAATATTCGTCCTTGATCTCTGCTCGTATCTTCAAACCCCTGAGAATCTCGACCTGATCACATTGCTTATATCATTGATCTGTCCTGGTCCTTTCCTTATTGTTTCCTATGTCGTCTTCTTCAGCGGCATTACTCCCGGACCTGCCAACCAGCCAAAGGAAGCTCGACAAGCACCCCAGCGCCAGGAAGATCAAGCTCAGCACTCTGGAGTAGCCTCTCGAGTTATGCTTCCCGGAGGCTCGGAACCTCTAGTTCAGGCAGCTCCGCCCGTTCAACCAGCTAGACAGGATGAGGGACCTTTGGTAGGGCTTATCAGAGAACTGCTTGCATCCCAAGATCGTCGAGGCGACGCCTTGCACCAGGAAGTTCATGATGCACTAAGCCGAGGAGGGCCCAAGGGAATCAGGCGGCCAACAGTTTCAAGCGCTTGAACCCTCCCTTCTTTGACGGCAGTGAAGATACGATTGCCGCGGACGCTTGGCTTCAGGATACCGAGGTGGTTCTAGAAGCAGCTAGGACACCTGAGAATGAGAAGGTGGCGGTGGTACGCCTACAGTTGTTAGACTTGGCTCGCGATTGGTGGGCAGCTCAGGCCATGGGATTAGCAGCCCCAGTCACTTGGGCGACGTTCAGAGAGAGGTTCCAGACGAAGTACTTCGATGCGGTGGCACGGTACGACCTGCAGACCAGATTTACCAACTTGAAGCAAGGAGGCAGGGCGGTCGATGGCTATGCGACCGAGTTTTCCAGGCTGAGTAGGTTCGCCCCTACCTTAGTGGCAACCGAGTTCGATAGGGCTCAGCGATTCCAGCAAGGGCTACACTTAGAGATATTATTGGCTGTGGAGCAGTTCGAGCACCAGACGTTCGATGCAGTGTTGAAGGCAGCAAGGAGGCATGAGTACACCTCCCGGAGAATTGTGGACAGGACCGGAGGCAGGAAGCGGTCCCACAACCAGATGCACCAATCTTCAGCTCCAGCCCTGGCAGCTAGGGGTATAACCATTGGAACTCCGAGGCGGGCGGCCTCAGTGACGTCGGTTCAGCATTCAACCCCGACGTACCCGCAGCAGCAGAAGCAGAAGCAGTCTTCCGTGGTGGGATGTTCTCATTGCGGGAAGCCGGGCCATGTAGTGGCAGAGTGTCGTAGGGCACAGGGATTGTGCCTGGCTTGTGGAGGAGCAGACCACCAGATAGGGACCTGCCCGAATAGGGGAGGTCCATCATCATCCAACCTTTCTAGTTCTTCGGTGAGAGGACCAGCCCCAGTTCCAGTCCAGCAGCAGCAGCAGCAGCAGTACTCGAGGCCATTGTTGCCTCAGGCCCAGGCCTTTCATCAGCAGAACCAGCAGCAGTTCACCCAGGCTCCAGCACAGAACCGACAGAGGGGTTTCCAGCAGAGGGGACCCGCAGCTAGAGGTCAGGCTATGATGATGACCATGGAAGAAGAAGTTGCACCAGGTGAGGTAGTGGCAGGTACTATTCTCGTCAACACCTTTCCAGCATCTGTATTATTTGATTCTGGTGCATCGCATTCATTCATGTCTGCACGATTCGCGACATGGATAGGATTGGAGCCCGAGTCATTATCAGTGAGGCTCAATATACTTACTGGTAATGGTCTTGTGGGAGTAGATCGAGTGTTTTCCTCGTGTCGGATCGTAGTTAGCGGTAGAGAGTTCCCTGCTAGGCTCATAGAGTTCCCTATGGCAGACTATGATGTAGTCCTAGGCATGGATTGGTTGAGGAACCATTATGCTAGGATAGACTGCCATGTTGGCAGAGTTGTCTTTAGTATTCCCGGAGAGCCAGAGTTTTCATTTTCCAGAGGCACAGTAGAGCCATCTCCTCCAGTATTGCGGATGGCAGTAGCAGCAGTGCAGTTGCCCCGGATAGTTGAAGAGTTTCCAGATGTCTTTCCAGAGGAACTTCCAGGGATGCCACCAGAGCGGGAGATCGAGTTCACCATTGACTTGATTCCCGGGACAGCACCAGTATCAGAGCGAGTCTACAGAATGGCGCCTTCAGAGTTGGAGATTTTGTACAAAATGATTGAAGAACTCAGGACCAAGGGATTCATTCGTGCAAGTGGATCACCTTGGAGAGCCCCGATGCTTCTTGTGAAAAAGAAGGATGGTACGTCCAGGCTATGTGTAGATTATCGTACCTTGAACTCAGTGACAACCAAGAACAGATACCCTCTCCCAAGGATAGATGACTTGTTTGATCAACTCAAGGGGGCTTCAGTTTTCTCGAAGATAGACTTGCGGTCAGGATACCACCAGATCAGAGTCAAAGAGCAGGACATCCCGAAGACGGCGTTCAGATCTAGGTACGGGCATTGGGAGTTTCTAGTTATGCCCTTTGGAGCGACCAATGCGCCGGCAGTGTTCATGGACCTCATGAACCGTATCTTCATGCCTTACTTGGATCAGTTTGTGATAGTGTTCCTTGATGACATCCTGGTCTACAGCAAGAGTGAAGCAGAGCATGAGCAGCATCTCAGAGTTGTCCTCCAGATTCTCAGAGAGCACTAGTTGTATGCCAAGTTCAGTAAATGCGAGTTCTGGCTCGATCGCATTTCTTACTTGGGTCACATCATTACCAGAGGAGGAGTGGAAGTAGATCCCCAGAAGATTGTGGCTATCGAGGCATGGCCAGTACCCAGCTCAGTGGCAGAAGTTCGTAGCTTTCTTGGATTGGCCGGCTACTACCGGCGGTTCGTCTCTGATTTTGCAAGGATTTCAGCGCCGATGACCCAGTTGACCCGCAAGGATGTGCCGTTCGTTTGGACAGCAGAGTGTCAGGAATCATTTGAGAAGTTGAAGCGAGGTTTGATAATGGCTCCCATTCTCACCCTTCCAGATGGGACCGGAGGATTCACAGTTTATTGCGACGCTTCAGGCAGAGGATTGGAATGTATTTTGATGCAGCATGGGAAGGTAATTGCTTATGCGTCACGTCAACTCCGTGATCATGAGAAGAATTACCCGACCCACGACTTGGAGCTAGCAGCAGTAGTGTTTGCACTTAAGTTGTGGAGGCACTACTTGTACGGAGACAGAGTGGAGATATTTACTGATCATAAGAGCCTGAAGTATGTTTTCACCCAGAAGGACCTTAATATGCGACAGAGAAGATGGCTCGAGCTACTGGTGGACTACGATGTGGATTTGCAGTATCATCCAGGGAAGGCCAACGTTGTAGCAGATGCGTTGAGCCGGAGAGCCGGAGTTTATTTCCTGACGGCGCAATCGGAGTTATTGTTGGATCTTCAGAAGATGGGAATTGAAGTTGTCCTCCCTTCCAATGTGGCCTTGATGGCCAGTCTACAGATTCAGTCCACCATAGTTGAGAGGATCCGGACAGCACAGTTAACAGATTCCAAGATTCAGCGGCTCAGAGCAGAGTGTGAAGTAGGAAGAAGGCCAGAGTTATGTATTCATGAGGATGGTACACTTCGATACGGCACGCGTCTTTGCGTACCCAGTGGAGATATCAGACAGGAAGTCATGGCAAAGGCTCACAGTTCGCAGTATTCCATCCACCCAGGCAGCACGAAGATGTACAGAGATATTCGTCAGCACTTTTGGTGGAATGGTATGAAGAGGGAAATAGCCCGGTATGTCTCTCGATGTTTGGTTTGCCAACAGGTCAAGGCTGAACATCAGAGACCAGCTGGACTTCTTCAACCTTTGCCGATCCCAGAATGGAAATGGGAGCACATTACCATGGATTTCGTGACTGGGTTACCCAGATCTCCGGCAGGCAGAGATGCTATTTGGGTCATTGTGGACAGGCTTACCAAGGTGGCACACTTTTTTCCATTTAGAGTTGGACAGTCGACGGCGCAGCTAGCAGAGATGTATCTCAGGCAGATCGTCAGACTCCACGGAGTGCCAGTCAGCATAGTATCAGACAGGGATACGAGATTCACATCGCACTTCTGGCGCAGTCTTCATCAAAGTTTGGGGACTCGTCTCAAGTTCAGCTCGGCGTATCATCCGCAGACAGATGGGCAGTCAGAGCGTACTATACAAACTCTCGAAGATATGTTGCGGTCATGTACCCTTGACTTCGGTGGTTCGTGGGAGGATCACCTGCACCTGGTGGAATTCTCGTACAACAATAGTTTCCAGGCCAGTATCCAGATGGCACCCTTCGAGGCTCTGTATGGTAGGAAGTGCAGATCCCCGTTAGCATGGGACGATGTCGGAGAGAGGCAGATGCTCGGTCCAGAACTGATTTCTCAGACGGTTGAAGTGGTCAGGAGAGTCAGAGATCACCTCCGAGTTGCTCAGGATCGCCAGCGCTATTGGGCCGATGCTCATCGGCGTCCCTTAGAATTTGCCATCGACGACCATGTATTCCTTAGGATCTCGCCCACCCGCAGCGTCATTCGTTTTGGCGTGCGAGGAAAGCTTAGTCCTAGGTATATAGGCCGTTCGATATTCTGGAGCGAGTAGGCGATGTGTCCTATCGTCTCACTCTTCCGCCGTCGCTAAGTGAGGTACATGATGTATTCCAT
Organism: Iris pallida; assembly: GCA_029216955.1. Classification (NCBI taxonomy): domain Eukaryota; kingdom Viridiplantae; phylum Streptophyta; class Magnoliopsida; order Asparagales; family Iridaceae; genus Iris; species Iris pallida. Next base: position 36,601,304 of record JANAVB010012198.1, on the reverse strand, counting down.
GTGTCCCAATTAAGACGGTACATCCCGGACCCGAGCCATATCCTAGATCATTCGGAATTGGTTGTTGGTACCAACCTTTCGTATGAGGAGAGGCCCGTGTCTATATTGGACCGGAGAGAAAAGACGCTCAAGAACAAGACTATTAACTTAGTCCGTGTTGCTTGGGGTCATCACTCTCTAGGTGAGTCAACGTGGGAGCGTGAGGACGACATCCGATCGCGATATCCCTACATGTTTGACTCGTAAGGTATAATGTCTTCCTTGTGCCTTACGCTTTCCCTTCCTTGCTTGTATTGTATGATTGTATGATTGAACTGCTTAGTGTAGCTTGTCTGTGCTTAGTATAGCTTGTCGTGGCAATCTCTGGCTCCTTGATTAAATTCCGAGGACGGAATTCTTTGAAGGTGGGTAGAGTTGTCACCCCCATTTCCTGTATTTCGTATTTATGCTCGTATTTGATTTTTGGCACGTATTTTATTTTCTCGACTTGCGGATTTTGGTTTCTCGTAAATGGGTTTTGGACCATGGCTTGGTTTTATTTTGTGAAAGTTGGTTTAGTTTGGTTCATCATGAATGGAACACTTTAACCTACACTCTACCCTCAACACAACACAACTCCCCCACTTTATAACACCACCTACTTTTCTCTCTCCTCTTTATTCTCTCATTTATTTCTTACAAACTTCTTCTTCTTCCTTCTTCCACACAACTCCCCAACCAATAGGCAAGTGCACCTTGCCAACAAATAAGCACCCAATTTTATTTGTCCATTTGATAGATTAGGACATGTAGATCAACATTAGAACTTAGAATTTTGTGATTTGGAGCTTTCATTCTTCTAGATCTAGGTTTTAACCATTTTCGGAAATCCTTGGTTTTGATCTATTAAACTTTGATTTTTGCTTGTTTTGATGCTTCCATATGGAAGAGAATTCAATTTTACTCAAGTTAGAACTTTGAAAATCTAGATTTGGTTTTGATTTGACAAAAATATGAAGGATTGAAGTTCTTGGTATTTTTGGACTTGCTCTCGGCCAGGAAGAACAGCCCCCTGCCTTGCGCTTTTTAGCGCATGGCCGATTGCGCACCCCTGGCCTGTGCTCTTTAGCGCATGGCCGTTTGCGCAGTCACTTGGCCAGCGCTTTACGCTGCGCTGGACTGCGCTGGCGCAAGCTAGCCATGCGCAATCCAGCCATGCGCAAAGTAACCCCTGCGCAACTCACTTCTGCGCAAACCGCTCCTGCGCAACTCACTTCTGCGCAACCCACCCTTGCGCAAACCACCCTTGCGCAAGGTAACCCCTGCGCAGTCTACCCTTGCGCAAGGTAACCCTTGCGCAAGACAACTCTTGCGCAGCTCTTCCATGCGCAGTACACACCCTGCGCAGACCTACCCCTGACCCCCTTGCACAACCTACTTGTCTATGATGAATTTGTTATTTCTTGATCTTGGCTCTTCTATAGTCCTATTTTATATTAGTATTTTATTAGGTGTTTTACGCCCATTTTATATCCTTACGCCTTTTGGCATGAACGTGATTTTACTTAATATACTTGGAATGACCATTGTACATGGCCTGGTATAACAAGGAACTAGTATAACATGATAGTGACCTGTAGTGGTGCACTCCTGACACGACCAACCTGACTTGACAGTGACCCGTAGTGGTGCACTCCTGACAAGTATCCTGACATGATTTATCTTGATAACTTGATAGTGGCCCGTGGCGGCGCACTCCTGACTTGACTTGTAACTTGTAACTTGACTCGTATAATCAACTTGACACCGTGGGTGTTCCCGCTTGCTTGCTTGTACAATCTAATTGTCTTGTCTTGCATCATGTCTAGGACGTGACTTCCTGGGTACCACGGCCAGGGACTCGCGCTAAATTGGATTAGGCTAATGATTAGATCAAACTAGAACATGGAGAATTCCCAGTCACAGGCAATCTCGTTATCTGGGCGCTTTAATGGACTTGTAGCTTGCCGACGAGTAGAGCACATTTCCAGCAAACTGTCATGTGTTGCACCCTCTAAGTCACCTAAGGGTACATTTGTCTCCCGGGCAATGTACCCACCTATAACTCTCAACCCGCAGAAGGATAACTGGATAGTCTGCAGGGCTTGGGACTGGAATTCTCACTTGCATCTTGTTAGTAATTAGGATTGTGATAACCCTAGTTAGTTAAAGTAGTAAGCCGTAGTATTTGTTTGGCCGATTGCGAATGGATGGTGTCCAGCCTTGTCTAAGTCTTGTCTAGCTCCAGTACCTGCTATCTCCTGAGCATGTTTGTTTTACTTATCTTAACGATAAATGAGTAGAGACAGTGAGCTATTCAGGCGAATGGTTACAACCCCGGTCCTTGTATGGTTTAAGGATTGTAACCTGGCTCCCGGAATGGTTCCACGTCCCTAGTCGTTTATCGCCCTGTGTACTTATTACTTGTACTTTCCTTTTATTCTTTATGTTCTGATATGCTGGCTTTTGTTCTTATTTGTGGCCTCCTTTGTGGTACTTGCCCTTTCTGGGGTTTGACCCAGCTGGTTTTGTGTGGCCAGATTTCGGAGCAGCTCCCGAGGATCTACCAAGCTTCCCGCCCAATGGTGACAACTAGACGGAACCCGGGCTACGAGTGGGTTTTCTCTTTTGTTTCACCCACTTATATGTAAATTTATTCTTTTGAGGCGTTTAGCCGACGAGCACCTGTTAGCTCGATGCACATTTACTTACTGTCTGCCTACGGGCTGTAAACATGATTAACAAATCCTAGGGTTGATCATGTATGACTGAACTCTTGTTAGTCCTATCATTTTGTACGACTAGCTTCATGATCATCCAATATGTAATATTTGGGACGCCTTATATATATATATTTGATGCTCTAACATCTTGTAACTCTGTTAATTGCTCGAGATTGAGACAATAGGCTTGACCTTAAGAGACTGCTGGCTTGTAGTAAACCCTCATATCTAGACAGCCGTGACCGTATAGTTGAGATGTATTCTATTTCAATATACGTAGCTGGCTATGTCTGCCCCCGCTCTCCAGTATTCTGGTTCTGGGGCGTGACATATCTTCTCCCTCCGGTCCAATATAGACACAGGCCTCTCCTCATACGAAAGGTTGGTACCAACAACCAATTCCGAATGGTCTAGGATATGGCTCGGGTCCGGAATATACCGTCGTAATTGGGACACATGGAATACATCATGCACCTCACTTAGCGACGGCGGAAGAGCGAGACGATAGGATACATCTCCTACTCGCTCTAGAATATCGAACGGCCCTATATACCTAGGACTAAGCTTTCCCCGCACGCCAAAGCGAATGACGCCGCGGTTAGGCGAGATCCTAAGGAATACATGGTCGCCGACAGCAAATTCTAAGGGACACCGATGATGCATCGGCCCAATGGCGCTGGCGGTCCTGGGCAACTCGGAGGTGATCTCTGACCTTCCTGACCACTTCAATCGTCTGGAAAATCAATTCGGGTCCGAGCATCTGCCTCTCCCCGACATCGTCCCATGCTAGCGGGGATCTGCACTTCCTGCCATAAAGAGCCTCGAAGGGTGCCATCTGGATACTGGCCTGATAACTGTTGTTGTACGAAAATTCCACCAGGTGCAGATGATTCTCCCATGAACCATCGAAGTCAAGGGTACAGGATCTCAACATATCTTCAAGAGTCTGGATTGTGCGCTCTGATTGACCATCCGTCTGCAGGTGATAAGCTGAGCTGAACTGAAGGCGAGTCCCCAAACTCTTCTGCAAGCTGCGCCAAAAGTGTGATATAAATCTTGAATCCCTGTCCGAGGTGATGCTGACTGGCACACCGTGAAGCCTGACGATCTTCCTGAGATATATCTCTGCCAACTGAGCCGTCAATTGTCCAACTCTAAATGGGAGAAAGTGTGCCACCTTGGTAAGCCTGTCCACAATTACCCAAATAGCATCTCTGCCGGCCGGAGATCTGGGCAATCCGGTCACGAAATCCATGGTTATATGCTCCTATTTCCATTCTGGGATCGGTAAGGGTCGAAGAAGTCCAGCGGGCCTATGATGTTCAGCTTTAACCTGTTGGCAAACCAAACACCGAGAGACAAACCGGGCTATCTCCCTCTTCATGCCATTCCACCAGAAGTGCTGATGAATATCATGGTACATCTTCGTACCACCCGGATGAATAGAATACTGTGAACTGTGGGCTTCTGCCATGACTTTCTGTCTGATATCTCCACTGGGTACACAAAGACGAGTGCCGTGCCGAAGTGTACCATCTTCATGGATACATAACTCTGGCCTTCTTCCTGCTTCACACTCTGCTCTGAGTCGCTGGATCTTGGAATCTGTTGACTGCGCCACCCAGATTCTCTCAACTATGCTGGACTGAACCTGTAGGCTGGCCATCAATGCCACGCTGGTTGGAAGAACCACTTCAATTCCCATCTTCTGAAGATCTGCCAATAATTCTGGTTGCGCCGTCAGAAGATAAACTCTGGCTCTCCTGCTCAATGCATCTGCTACAACGTTGGCCTTCCCGGGATGATACTGCAAATCCACATCATAGTCCACTAGTAGCTCGAGCCATCTTCTCTGCCGCATATTAAGGTCCTTCTGGGTGAAAACATACTTCAGGCTCTTATGATCAGTAAAGATCTCCACTCTATCTCCGTACAAGTAGTGTCTCCACAATTTCAAAGCAAATACTACCGCCGCCAATTCTAAGTCGTGGGTCGGGTAATTCTTCTCATGATCACGTAGTTGACGTGACGCATAAGATATTACCTTCCCATGCTGCATCAAGACACACCCCAATCCTCTGCCTGAAGCATCGCAATAAACTGTGAATCCTCCGGTCCCATCTGGAAGGGTGAGAATGGGAGCCGTTATCAAACCTCGCTTCAACTTCTCAAATGACTCCTGACACGTTGCTGTCCAAACAAACGGCACATCCTTGCGGGTCAACTGGGTCATCGGCGATGAAATCCTTGCGAAATCTGAAACGAACCGCCGGTAGTAGCCGGCCAATCCAAGGAAGCTGCGAACCTCTGCCACTGAGCTGGGTACCGGCCATGACTCGATAGCCACAATCTTCTGGGGATCCACTTCCACTCCTCCTCGGGTAATGATGTGACCCAAGTATGAAATACGATCGAGCCAGAACTCGTATTTACTGAACTTGGCGTACAACTGATGTTCCCTAAGCGCCTAGAGGACGACTCTGAGATGCTGCTCATGCTCTGCTTCACTCTTGCTGTAGACCAGGATGTCATCTAGGAACACGATCACAAATTGATCCAAGTAAGGCATGAAAATGCGATTCATGAGGTCCATGAATACGGCCGGCGTATTGGTCGCTCCAAAGGGCATAACAAGGAACTCCCAATGCCCATACCTCGATCTGAATGCTGTCTTCGGGATGTCCTACTCTCTGACTCTGATCTGGTGGTATCCCGACCGCAAGTCGATCTTCGAGAACACTGAAGCCCCTCTGAGCTGATCAAACAAGTCATCTATCATCGGAAGAGGGTATATGTTCTTGATTGTCACCGAATTCAAGGTACGATAATCAACACATAGCCTGGACGTACCATCCTTCTTTTTCACAAGAAGCATCGGGACTCCCCAAGGCGATCCACTTGCACGAATGAATCCCTTGGTCCTCAGTTCTTCAATCATCTTGTATAAAATCTCCAACTCTGAAGGCGCCATCCTGTAGACTCGCACTGATACTGGTGCTGTCCCGGGAATCAAGTCTATAGTGAACTCAATCTCCCGTTCCGGCGGCATCCCTGGAAGCTCCTCTGGAAAGACATATGGAAACTCTTCAACTATCCGGGGTAACTGCACTGCTGCTACTGCCATCCGCAATGCTGGAGAAGATGGCTCCACTGCGCCTCTGGAAAACGAAAACTCTGGCTCGCTGGGGATACTAAAGACAACTCTGCCAACATGGCAGTCTATCCTAGCATACTGGTTCCTCAACCAATCTATGCCTAGGACTACATCATAGTCTGCCATAGGAAACTCTATGAATCTAGCGGGGAACTCCCTACCGCTAACTACGATCTGACACGAGGAAAATACTCGATCTACTCCCACAAGGCCATTACCAGTAAGTATATTGAGCCTCACTGATAATGACTCGGGCTCCAATCCTATCTGTGTCGCGAATCGTACAGACATAAATGAATGCGATGCACCAGAATCAAATAATACAGACGCTGGAGAGGAGTTGACGAGAATAGTACCTGCCACAACCTCACCTGGTGCAACTTCTTCTTCCATAGCCATCATCATGGCCTGACCTCTAGCCGCGGGTCCCCTCTGCTGGAAACCTCTCTGCCTATTCTGGGTTTGAGCTTGGGCTTGTGCATACTGCTGGGGGTGCTGTTGCTGGAATACCTGATACTGAGGCGGCAAGGGCCTCGAAGACTGATACTGCTGCTGCTGAACTGGTGCTGGGGCCGGTCCTCTCACCGAAGAGCTAGAAGGGTTGGATGCTGATGAACCACCCCTATTCGGGCAAGCCCCTATCCTATGATCTGCTGTTCCACAAACCAGGCACAATCCTTGTGTCCTACGACAATCTGCCACCACATGCCCTGGCTTCCCGCAGTGAGAACATCCCATCACGGAAGTCTGCTTCTACTTCTATTGCTGCGGGTACGTCGGGGTCGAATGCTGAACCGACGTTACTGAGGCCGCCCGCCTCGGAGTTCCAATGGTCAAACTTCTAGCTGCTGGGGCTGGAGCTGATGATTGGTGCATCTGACTGTGGGACCGCTTCCTGCTTCCGGTCCTATCCACGATTCTCTGGGAGGTGTACTCATGCCTCCTAGCTGCTCTCAAGACTGCATCGAACGTCTGGTGCTCGAACTGCTCGACTGCCAACAAAATCTCCAAATGCAGTCCCTGCTGGAATCGCTGGGCCCTATCAAACTCGCTCGCCACCAAGGTGGGGGCAAACCTACTGAGCCTAGAAAACTCTGATGCATAACTGTCAACTGTTCTGCCTCCTTGCTTCAAGTTGGTAAATCTGGTCTGTAAGTCGTACCGAGCCACAGCATCGAAATATTTCGTCTGGAATCTCTCTCTAAACACTGCCCAAGCAATGGGTGCCACTAATCCCATGGCTTGTGCTGCCCACCAACTGCGAGCCAAGTCCAACAACTGCAGGCGTACCACCGCCACCTTCTCATTCTCGGGTGTCCTAGCTGCTTCCAGAATCACTTCGGTATCCTGAAGCCATGCATCCGCGGCAATCGCATCCTCGGTGCTGTCGAAGAAAGGAGGGTTCAATCGCTTGAAGCTGTTCGCCGCCTGGTTCCCTGGATGTCCGCCTCGGGTCAAAGCATCTTGAACTGTCTGGTGCAGGGCATCGCTTCGACGATCCTGGGAAGCTATCAAGGTTCTGATGAGGCCTACTAAGGTACCATCAACTGGCTCTGCGGGCTGGACGGGTCGAACTGGCGACTCTCCTCCAGTAGGTATCACTCTGGAGGCGACTCCGGAATGCTGGACTTGATCTCCGGATTGCTGCTGGCCCACAGGGGGTGCTCTTCCTTGCTGATCGGCAGGGTCAGGTACTGTGCCGCTGAGAAAAACGACACAGGGAAACAATAAGGAAGAACCAGGACAGATCAATGATACAAGCATGTAATCAGGGCAAGAATTTCAGGGATTTGAAAATACGGGCGGAGATCAAGGGCGAATACTGATTGAGACATCTATTCGGTAAACCCTCACATTTCTTGATTGACAAGACCTGCATGGGCCACCACTTAAACCATGTCATGCCCCAGAACCAGAATACTGGAGAGCGGGGGCAGACATAGCCAGCTACGTATATTGAAATGAAAACCACCTCGATATACGGTCACGGCTGTCTAGAAATATGAGGGTTTATTACAAGCCAACAGTCTCTTATGGTCATGAACAAGCCTAATGTCTCAATCACGAGCAAGTAAGTAAGGTCGCAAGAAGTATGATCATTAAATACACAATAATAAGGCGTCCCAAATATTACATATTCAGCTGATCATGAAGATAGTCATACAAAATGTTAGGACTAGCAAGAGTTTAGTCGTACATGATCAACCCTAGGATTTGTTAATCATGTTTACAGCCCGTAGGCAGAGAGTAAGTAAAGTGCATCGAGCTAACAGGTGCTCGTCGGTTAAACGCCTCAAAAGAATAACTTTACAATAGAGTGAGCGAAACAAAAATAGAAAACCCACTCGTAGCCCGGGTTCCTTCTAGTCGCCACCATTGGGCTGGAAGCTTGGTAGATCCTCGGGAGCTGCTCCGAAATCTGGCCACACAAAACCAGCTGGATCAACCCCAGAAAGAGCAAGTGCCACAAGGGGCCACGAAATAAGAACAAAAGCCAGCAATCAGCACAAGAAAAATATAATATTAAAACTGGAATTTACGAAAACATGTCAGGATGATATACGACGAGATAACCATGAGACTATTCCGATAACCAGGTTACAACCCGTAAACCAAACAAGGACCGGGGTCGTAACCCTTCATCTGAACAGAACTTGGTTTCCCACCATTTATCGACAAGATAATAATGCAAGAAATCAAGACAGGAAGCAATCTTGTACTGGATCAAGACATGGCTAGACTGGTTATACCTTATTCAATCAATCACGGCCAAGCAGATATTACGGCTTGCTACTTTAACTAACTAGGGTTATCACAAACCTAATTACTAACAAGATGCAGTGAGATTGTTCCACAGCCACAAGCCCTGCAGACCATCCAGGTTACCCAGGTCGAAATTAGGGATTAAATTCAGGTGGGTACATCGCCCGGGGGACAAATGTACCCTTAGGTGACTTAGAGGGTGCAACACGCGACGGTGTGCTGGAAATGTGCCCTACTCGACGGCAGGCTACAGATCCCAAGAGCGCCCAGGTAACGGGATTGCCCGTAGCTGTGTCATCTCTTCATGACTACTGAGTTATTCTAGTTATTAACCTTAATCCATTTTAGTAGGTGCTCCTGACCGTGGTACTCAGGAGTCCCATCCTAGACATGATGCAAGACAGGACAAGTGGATTTAACAAGCAAGCAAGAAAGAACTACCCACGGTGTCAAGGCAAGTCAAGTTAAGTTATCAAGATAAATCATGTCAGGGTACTTGTCAGGAGTGTGCCACGACGGGCCACTATCATGTCAGGTTGGTCATGTCAGGAGTGCACCACTACGGGTCACTGTCGTGTTATGCTAGTTCCTTGGTCATACCATGCCATGTACAATAGTCATTCCAAACATATTAAGTAAAATCAAGTTCATGACAAAAGATGTAAGGATATAAAATGTCAATATAAGGGCTATAGAAGAGTCAAGCTTAAAGAAATAAGACCAAAACTCCAAGAGCCAGTGGGTTAAGCAAGGGGTCAGGGGAGCAGCGTACGCGAAAAGTCACGCACGCATGAGAGCTGCGTAGGTGAAAAGTCACGCACGCTACAGAAAGCAGCGTAGGTGAAAAGTCACGCACGCTGAGAGAGCAGCGTGGGTGAAAAGTCACGCACGCTCAAGGGAGCAGTATGCGTGAAAAGTCACGCACGCTCAAGGGAGCAGTGTGCGTGAAAAGTCACGCACGCTCAAGGGAGCAGTGTGCGTGAAAAGTCACGCATGCTCAAGGGAGCACGCTTCCAACAGGGAGCGTACCCAAGTCTGCGTACGCACGCTAAAGAGCGCGCGCAGCTCAGTGTGCGTAAGCTAAACAGCTCTGCACACTGCTCACTGTCTTCTCCAAACAGCAAGAACACCATGGATGAATCCAAGGCTTCAAAGCTTCATAACTTGGCCATCCGAACTCCAAATTCGGATTTCCAAAGTTCCAATTTGGGTGGAATTGAATGTTCTTCCTCATGGAAACACCAAAACCCATAAAAATCCAACTTAAAGAGATCAAACCATGCAAAATCCGAAAATAGAAATAACTTAGATCTAGAGCAAAGGAGACTTCAAATCACAAAACACCAAGTTCTAATGTTGAACACCATGTCCTAATCTAGCAAATGAACCAAGAAAATAGGGCTCTCATGAAGTGGCAAGGTGCACTTGCCTAGGGTTAGGAGAGTTGTGGAGGAAGGAGAAGAAGAAGAAGAAGGAAATTAATGGTGGAAGTTATGAGGAGAGAGAGTGGTAGGTGGGGGTTATAAAGAGGGTGAGTTGTGGTGGGTTGAGGGGTAACATAGGTTAAGGTGATCCAACTCACATAAAATCGAACCAATCCAAATAAAACCGAGCCATGCCAAAACCCAAAATACGGGAAATACCGAAATCCCACAAGTTGAGAAAAAATAAAAATACATGCCAAAAATCCAGATATGAGTATAAATACGAAATACGGGAAATACGGAAAATGAGGGTGACAGAACTACATGTAATTTTTATAATTTTGAGGGGGGAATTCCTGAAGATGCATGCATCATGAAGATGCTAATGAAGACATCTCGAACTATGTCTTTGCACATTATATTCTTTTCAATTGATGAATTTTTTTTCCATTGGATTTTTCCTTTAAAAGATTTTTATGAGGTAGTGTAAATCGTACCCATTTGGATTCCTGAAAAATCATATTCCTGAAGAATATTATTGTACTCTTTTCTTTTATATGGATTTTTACCAAAGATGAGTTTTTTCTTTAGAATTTTTTTAATGAGGTAATAAAAAGCATCCAGGGGAGTGTTATGATTTGGATAAATCCAAATATGGATGCCCTTATCCATATATATAACAAACCCTATCATATTCCCTCTTATATATATTATAACAAACCACAGCAGGTGGAGGCTGTGCTCGAGGTGGAGATTTCGTCGGGAGGTGGAGGTTGTGCTCGATGTAATGGCTGCTTCGGGGCGGCGGAGGTGGAGGTTGTCCCGGAGCATGTTAGGGGACAGAAAATAATGTGACACAAAATATAGGACAGAAAATTCAGGGGACAAAAAATAATGTGACACATGATAAGTAAAAAAAATATTTTATATAAATATTTTACGAAACAAAATTTTTATTGTTTGTTTCAGAAAATTATTTTTTAGATGAAAGTAACCAAACGCAAATTCAGAATATCTATACTCAGAAAATAACTTTAAAACTTACTTTCAGAAAACTATTTTGAGAATTTTTTTTAAAAAAACATATCCAAACAGACCCTTACTTTCTTTTGTATGATTGTTTAAAAAAAAAAAAAAACTTTTTGTATGAATCCAACAACAACAACAACAACAACAATAATAATTTTTTTTCCTCCACCAATGTGATGGTTTTTGTTTTTATTTTGTCATCATGCAAAAAAAAAAAAAGAAAAAAAAGCGTAAGGCGGTGGAAATAGTTGTGGATAAGGTATTTGTGTGAGCAAACTCAAAATCAAATTTGATGGGTCGACCACCACCACCATCATCACTTTCCCCCTCTCGTCCAGTGCTGACAAATTAAGCTCAGTTAAAGTAGTCTTCTCCTTGACAGCAGCAGGAGAATAAGTATACATGGCCCGAATCGCCGTTTCCCCTGCCAATCCCTCCCCCATATTCTTCTTCTCCTCCACCGCCGCCGTATCGACCCCGTCGAAATCCTTGTCCCATTTCTCCTTCCCTCTTCAACCCTTCTCTAATATACTTGTCCTACGAGGAGGTGGCAGAGAAGGTGGGTCCCGGCAGCTCACAAGAATGGCCATGGGCCGCTTCGGCGGCGGCGGGGGAGGTTACTATCGGCCGAGCCAGGGATCCGGTGGGGGTTCCAGAAGAAACCGAGGAGATACCCGCACCGCTGATCCGGATTATGATGCTGCTCTCGATCTCGATAGAATCCAGTATGCCCTAACTATATCTGTTTCCATTTTTTTTTTCTTGGGAATTATTTGGAATTAGTAACAACAGTTACATTGGATGTAGATAAGTGTTCGTCGAAGATGGACAATGTGTTGTTCTTATTGATTTGCTTTGTTTGGGATTCATATGTGGTAATTTATGAGAAGTTTGGAAAAAAAATCCTGTTTGGTTTGGGGGTGGAGTGGGGGTAGGAGGGAGAGTCATAAAGGAATAAAGGATTAAATGAGGATTTGTTTTAACATTTTTTGTCCATTTTTTTACCCCAAATTGGAGGTTAGAAGGGGAATGAGGGGTCGTTTAAAAAGTCTTAAATATTTCTTTCCCTAAAAATATCATGAACTTCTTTTCTATTTTTCTTGCTTTCAGTCTGCTGCTCCGTATTCCTGGCTCTCAATCTGTTGCCGTCCATGTGCCTATAATGCTCATATTACTTAATTTTATTGTATTTGGATTCTAAGTTATTTTCTTCGTATATGTATCATATTTGTGAAGATAATTTGTCAATTTTTAATATCTAACCGAATCAAATCTAATTTTATGTCACATATAATAAGGGTATTTTGGTAACTATAATATTTTTTTATTAATCATCCTCCCACTCAAAACCTCCCATCCAAACAAGAGTTATTAAACACACCCCACTTAACTTTCCCTCTAAGGATCCCATCCAAACAATATTATATGTATTGACTCCTCCCTTCACTTAACCCCACTTGACTCTGTTTATTCCCCCCTCAATCCCCTCAATCCAAGCAGACCCTTAAAGTTTGAGGATTGCACTTTCTTTATTGTATTTAATTTCCCTAGTTTTGGTGAAAATGTAAAGTTATAGGAGAAAGTGAATTAACAAGATTTCCATAATCATGTAACCATTGTTTGTGATCATACTGGTTCTTGTTTGAGTACCCATCTCTTTAAGATAAATGGAAGATAAGAGAAGAGAAAGAGAGAGAAAATGAACAAGAAAGAGAAAAAAAAGGTAAAAAAAGAAAATTTGTTGGTTGTTTTGTTGATTGGAAAATTTGCGAAGACACTGAAGATGAAAACTGTGTAGAGGGAAAAAAAGAGGAGAGAGTGTTGGGGGGGGGGGGGGGGGATGGGGAGGAAAAAAAAATGGTATTCCACCATTATAGAAGGGAAATAAAAGGAATTTTTTGTTTCTTATTTTATCTCCTTTCCTTTTTTTTCCTTTTCCTTTTCTTTCTAATATAAGAATACATATATTTTCTCCTTTATTTACTTTTCTTCCCCTCACTTTCTCTCAAACCAAAGACACCCTATTAGTTGATAAATTTTTTCTTTTGCACGATTAGCATCTTTGCATATTATAGGAATATCAACCTCTAGTCTCCTATGTATTAAGCTTCCGATGGTTGCCTATATATTGAATTTGGTGTAGAGATTAGTAGAAAACTTTGTAGGAGATTCTTTGAGATTGTCTTTCCTTCACCCTTTGGCGTAATGTGTCATAGAGGTGAATGCAATTCCTTATAACAAATTGTATTATTTTACCTTTTTTTAGACTCTTTATTGTCCAGGGAACTTGGAGGGATCTCCTTGGTTTTATGAGCTTAGGGGCTGTTTGGTAAATGGGAATTGGGACTGGATTTGGTCCAATTCCAGGAAGTGGATGCAAATCCTTTCTTCCTCTGTTTGGTTCCTTATGATTTGGGGGGACAGGATTTAGAAATGCAGTTCCTGTCCCCTGGTTGTTTCCCTAAAAATTCAACTTTCCACATCCATGATTCAAAGTCGTCTTAGTCATGCTAGGTCATCTAGGTACGACTAATCACAAGGAATTCATATATGATTTAGGAAATCAAATCATGGTTGGAAAGAATTTAGGCACGAGTGTTTAAAATCCAAAGATGAATAAAATCGAAAGTTAAAGCACGAGTGGCAATAGCATTGAAATCCAAAAAAATTTAGTCTCGACACGATCTAAGTTGATCAATTCCTGGTAAATCAGGATTTGGGCAAGATGCATAACAAGGTCATCGAAATCTGAGCATGAGCATCCAATGATGGAAATCCAGATCACAATTGAATTTAATTCAATTGGGTACGACCCAGGATATTGGTATGTTAAGAAAGATGACCAAAGTCGATTGGTCGCGATCAAGGAAGTTAGGGTAACGATATTGAAAACTTAAAGGATGATTCAAGGATGTGGAATAAGTCAATTTTCCTCTTTTTGATAGGAAAAGCAAAAGACAAGGTTTCATAGGGAAGTCAAGTTAATCATCTCTCTCTGATACTATCAAGTTTATCTGATCATCATTTGCCAATCATATCTTTATCTCACAAGTCCCAATATGAAAATTAACCTTTATATGACTACCACCAAAATTATACCCTTCCGTCATGAAGATTGGACCATGTCATTATCACCATAGGCTTAATTTCCTAAATTCCAAAACATTACTCATGAAGCATACCCTTCTTATTAGGAATCAATACTAACCACTTAATCATCATAAATCCAAATTCTTCCACCTTGTTCTAAATTGTATCCGAAACCTCTAAATCAGTTTTATGAAATCCTGGAACTTGTTCAAATTATTCTCCTTGTATTATTCAAATCTAAAACCACTAGGCCTTACAAAACTTATTCTCCATTATGAAATCAACCTTTATATTTCCTTCAACGTACACCTTCAAATATTATTCTCCTTAAATTTAAAATTTTCACAAAATCTCTAAATTTTTATAACTCAAAATTCTTGTGTTCTCTTTGTTCCTAGCCATTTTCTTACAATATCTTGTTCAATTTCGTATCGTCATCGAATACAGTTAAAATATCTTCTCCATTACTAAATTCCTAAGTTTAACATCATAGCCTTAAAGTGAAACGTCTTAAGAATCAATAACCGAAAATTATCCAGTCCTAAAAAACTAAGTCGATCTCGAATATCATCATCAGTTATGAAATATATCTATAAATTATTCATACCCAAAATATTTCTCTAAGTGTGATCGTTTCTAAATTGATAATATAAATCTCTTGATTTCATCCTCAATCTCAGTCGTATTTCTATCTCAAACCTATATCAAGGTCCATCATATTATATTCCTACCAAGATTATCATAAGATAACAAATCAAGTCCTTTCCGAGTTAGATGATTTACGTTACTTCCTCGTCCTTTCCAAATTGAAGAAATATGGAGATTCAAGGATATCAAGTGTAGCTGATAGAAATAGTTACGAGATAGGTGATTGATGTAATTGGGACAGAGTTAATTAAGATAAGGAAAAATGGTAATACAAGAAATAATGGCAAGAAAGAAATAATGATAAAATATGTTTTTGCTACTCTGTTCAAAAGAAATGAACCAATTTAAGATATAATCTTATACCATACACGTCTTCCTGAAATCATGTTGTCAGAATTTCGCCACGCCAGTAAGCATAGCTGCAATAAACGATAGAGTCCGTAACTAAGATATACAACCTAAAATCATGTTATCTAGAATTCTTACCACGTCAACCGGTATGTATGCAAGAAAATCTAAATTTCCATAACTAGGATAAGTATATCTAAAATCAGGCTCTATGTCCTTGTCATGCTAGTCAGTATGACTGCGATAAATTCTAAACTCCATAAATAAAGTAGACATTTATCTTTCTCACTGTCCTTATCAAGTATGTTATCAGGTTATACTTAAAAATATATTTAAATACAAAATTAAAGTTAACTATGAACATCAAGATTCAAAAATCCAACAATGAATCCATCAAAATCAAATTCAATAACAAGGAGTAAGGGTGAATCAAGGTAAGGAAAAAGATTTCAAATCGAAACTAAGATGAGATTCTCAAGGGTCGTCCCAGGAATCTCTCAAGCAATTCTAACAATGATCGAGTATCCTCTCATTCTAACACCTTACTTCCTATACTCTATAGCAGGCTCGTAGCAGTACCACTAAGTCGCCGTCCTGCCACGATATCGCACTAATACGAATCTCGACCTGCATGGACCACCACTAAAAACGTGTCACGACCCACACCCAGTGTAGAGGCACGAGAAGTGGGTACGTCCAGCCTATGCCGCAGTGTCGGCGGTAGAACGCTGTTCTAGATCACAATCACAACTAACACTGTATGATATAATCTCCAAACGGAGGACAATCTCAGAAGGATACAATCTCAATCACAAAACTAGAGGTGGATAATCAGCACGATGAAATAGATAACATCCACAAGAGGGATGCAACCAAAAATGAATAAGTCAAGTGTTTAACAAACACAAAATCTCAATATCTAAAATGAAATACATCTCCAAGACAAACAAAAAATAAGATAAACAAAACTCTAGACATCTACTCCAAGCTCTACTAGTGTCCTCTAGGCTAGCTGTGATCTTCCAAGTTACCTGTAAAATTTTATCAACATGTCAAATCAAGACAGGAACGAATACATATCTCTCACACGGTTCATATCATGACAGTAAATGTAAAGCAAGCTATAGAATAAAATACATGAAACGCTGTAAGAAATAAACATGAAGAGCAAAAGAGATATCTAGTAAACTGGAAATATAAATATGGAAAAATAAGAACTGTAAGTGACTAAGTGATTTAGAGCACAAGATGGTTATGTGAACGGCTTGAATTTGCACATGATTACGCTACAGAGTTTGCACATGATTACCTACTTTGGAATTGTTCACATGACCACTTCTACTCTTCCATACCCCAATCAATACACAAGGATCTAGACAGGTTATGTTTTGCACATGAAGGTTTATATATGAAGCTCATGAGAACATGAGTGTACATGAATAGTTTATACATGAAGCTCATGGATCATGAGAGTACATGAGAGCACATGAGTGTACATGAATAATAAGAGTCCAAGGAATACATGATGTTCGTGAAAAGCACACATGACATGACGTATTCGATGCACCCGAGGGAGATAACATCTCATGAAAAGATCCATATAGTACTAATCCGTGATAACATCGTGTCAACATCAAGTAAAGTAGTCTATAGCAAGAATATAAGTCATAGTAAGTATGAAACAGTCAGAGAATGCATTCGTCTGATAATCTGAACAACTGATGAGAATAGATGTCCGAACCGAAATAACTGAGTCCTATTTAGAGCAACCACAGGTTACAAAGTGTCTAATATGAAATAAAAAAAGTTTACAATGCATCCTATATGATTCTAGGCCATTCTAGGTCAAAGTCAACTCTTGGTCAACTCTGGTCAACCATTCTAGTCAAACTATGTCAAAGTCAACTCTCGGTCAACTTTGGTCAACCATTCTAGTCAAACTAGGTCAAACCTAAGTCAACTAGTCCATTAGTCCAGGGTTTGGTCAAATGTCAACTAGTCCATTAGTCCAGGGTTTGGTCAAACGTCAACTAGTCCGGTTTGGTCAAACTTAAGTAAATAAGTCATTTTAAGTATATTTGGGTCAATTCCATGTCAAGTTTGATCCACAGTTGACTTTGGTCAACTTGGCCAACTTGCTAGTCAAATATTGCCTAACTAGGCCTATAGGTCCATTCTAAACTAACTCACTGACCATAGGCTAATATCTTATATCACTATCAAATATACATATGCATATATATACATTCAATTCAAAAATATATACCATAGTATATATATATATATATATATATATATATATATATATATATATATATAGAGGGAAAGTGAAATAGGCATGTGTGTGTGTGTGTGTGATGCTGCTGGTGTGATGGGGACAGACCCCAACTTGAGAAAATTCCCAGGAAAACATAGCCAAGGCAACCCAATACAACATAAGTATATATAGGAACATATATATATTTTCCTTTCCTTCTTTCCCTTTATATTTTCCTTCTTTCCCCCTCACCAGTACACACACACATGTTTCTTTCCTTCTTTCCCTTTATATTTTCCTTCTTTCCCTTCATATATATATATATATATATATATATATATATATATATATATATATATATATATGAAGGGAAAGAAGGAAAATATAAAGGGAAAGAAGGAAAGAAACATGTGTGTGTGTACTGGTGAGGGGGCTGCTGTGAGGGGACTGCAGGGTGTGAACCCCCAACAACCAATATCAATCTCAATCTATATATATATATATATATATATATATATATATATATATATATATATAACTAACCCTATAGAGAACTATATATATATAAGGTATATATATATATACAAACATATGTATATATAACCTAGAAACTAACTACAAGCTATATACATAATTAACATATCAAATTTGAGAATAACTTTTAAACTGAAATATTCATAATATCAGAAATGTATAAGATATATATATATACACAACTATTAACTTATATATATACATACACCGATACATATAAATATACATATATATACACAGATAATTGGGGAAAAGGTGGCCCACATGTGTGTCAACATGTGGGGGTGTGAATCGTGTCCACAAAGTGTCAGAATCGTGTCCAATAACTCGTGTCAGGACTCAATTCAAAGTGTCAAAAATCTGTGAAGGTTAGGGCTCGTGCGGCCATGTCGGGTTCGATAGGACACGACACGCGACATAATGGACCTCGTGCTCGTGCACATAGCTAGGTGGAGTCTAGGTCTAGGTAGTCGACACCCTGACACGTGTCCACGTGGTGTCCACGCGTCACACGAACAGCGTGTCGGGGAGGGCTGTGCGCGCGTGCACGGTGTCAGCCGAATCAATGCAAGTGCGATATCTTCGTGAACACTCAACGAAACTTCGTGAAATTTCACGAGCACGTGGGCATAGGTTGCCTCCACGTGTCCACAAAATTTTACGCCAAACCGTGTCGTATCCATTGAGGTATGACACTCAGGATGCAGGACAGTGTACGGACTGTGCACGGGACCTTGTGCTACGTTCCCGTATCCTGTTTGGACACGAAAACAATGTCGAAAAATAACAAAAAAAATATGTTTTGGAATTCCCTCGCATAGGGCTACAAGTATATGAAATTAGTTTTGAAAAATAACAACTTTTATTTCTAAGAGGCATTTCATCAAGCACATGTTAACATACACCGACACACATCCGATACATATATCAAACGGACACGAAATCTAACCAAACTACATCTACAGGTCTAGGGTACCTAGATGCATGCATCTATGAAGAAAAATCAGGATTTAAAGAAGTTTAAAAGCATTTACCTATTGAGAGTCGAAATCTCAATGCAAAAAGCCTTCAAACGTTCCGAAGCCGATTTCCTACGGTCCAAAGCTCCCGATTCCTTGCTAGCTAGCCTCCAACAACTTATTCTCCTCCCAAGGATCGCAACGAAACTTGTTTGATGCAAATCGGATGAGAGATGGAGAAAGGGGGCTACTTTGAAGAAAATGGAATTCTAGGGTTTTGCAAAAGGCTTGGTGGCTACAAGAGATGAACATATAGAGGGGGGGACTGCCTTGGCCGGCCACATACTGGGCTAGGGTTAGGGTTTAGTCACAAGCCCAAAACCCTCAACTTAAAGTCATTTAAAAAGCCTATAAGCTAAAAGCCCAAAAAGCAATATATTAAAAACCCTAAAATGAATTTAAGAAGTTTCCTAATTGGGATTTAATCTCAAAATTCAAATCTAAATGATAATTAACTCTTCTAATCATGGTTAGTCTCTAAACATGGTTATATAAGGTTAAACCAAAAGAACTACTATCACAAAAAGCAACAATTAAAAATATTAATAAAATAATTTTAAAAATTACACAATTACCAAAATATCCTTATTCTAGAAAAGTGGTAGTTATAGAGAGGACCGGAGATCGACACCTCCAACTTCTCTCATCACCTTCCTCTCGTCGAGATCGACACCTACTGCGGAGGCAGAGGTGCGTGGACGACCACATGCGGAGGAGAGATGACCGGAGATCCTTGGGTTGGACTCGGGGACTCACAGTGTGTCACGCCCCGCTCCCGCAGGAGCGATCGTCCTCACTAAGGCGTGATGCCGCACGGGCCTAGGTTACGCCCGTGCAAGGCTAAGTCCATAAACGGCCGATTTTAGCTAGGCCACAGAGTCGCACAGAGTGTTCCCATTTGCAGCGGAAAGTAAATGAACACAAATTGAAGCAAATTCAAACTCTTTATTGACATTCAAGAAGTTTACAAGCGGCGCTAGGCCGAGATTAAAAATCGCTCAAGCTCTCCCTCTCTGAAACATAAAAGGCGTGCCAAATGGCTTACAAGATGGAATGATTCATGGCGATGTTCCGATACATTATGTCCTGTATATGGTGCTTCAGCTTCTTGCAATGCTCCAAGGCCCCAAAGAGAGCTTCGCGCCTTAGCACGTTCGAGGGAAGTTCCGCACCCGATGACGTCTCCTGCATCCTGCAAGCAGACTATGGGGTTATCAGTACATTGTTATGCACTGGTGGGGAGGCTAGCTCGCCCACAATGCTATCATTACCAAACACGTTCTATTTACTTTTGTGCACCGTCTATCATTCATTGTCTTACTAATCTTGCCTTAGGGTCAATTTCATGGCACATATCATAACCTATCTCGTGTTGCCGAATTCAAGTGCCGCATGGAAATACATGCACGACTTACCCATACTTACCGTCCGGCCTTCCCTGTCCAAAGTAAACCAAGTTAGTCAACAATTCATATAAACTTTCAATGTCAGTGCGTGTCCCTGCCTCAGGTCCTAGCGCGACGTAGGCGTGTTTCCTAACTCAATTTCACGAAGTACTCTTTATCCTTTGGTGTGTTACATTTCAAGCCTGTTCAGAAGGCGCTTCATTCAGTTAACTTAGACTACTTTGTTTCAATGCAAGGACTTGCACGTGGATTGTCACCAGCAAAGCCCACTTAAATCTATATGCACCTGGTCGCTGGCATCACAAGCCATTTTGGACCCTTTCCTGCCATGGTATTTCTCAACTATTCAGAGCGTGCGGCTGGTACACGTTGATAGTGTCTTGAAATACTCCTGCACTTACGTCTCATGGGTGGCCAAGCCCACATCCAGGCAGCCCGTAAGCCCCCTTTGATTTTCGCCTAGGCCGGCCACGATCCTCCCTTTGTCACGCCCCAGAACCAGAATACCGGAGAGCGGGGGCAGACATAGCCAGCTACGCAATCCCAAAGTACGTTAATACTCTGAAATCACGTATAAGCTGTCAAGACATGGGGGTTACTCTACAAGCCATCAGTCAATCCTATGGTTTATCAATCCTAGGTATCTCAATCACAGGCAATTATACAAGAGCAAAGAGTACGATCATCATCCATACAATAGTAAGGCGTCCCGAACCATATATACATGACTGATCATGAAGCCAGTACCACAGAACTGAGGACTAGCTAGAGTATTAGTCGTACATGATAAGGACTAGCTATAGTCTAGAATACACATATCATGTTTATGCCCGTAGGCTACAATATCAAGAAAAATACCAAAACACGAGCTAAACACGTGCTCGGAGCTAAACGTTACAAGAGGAGAATTTACATATCAGTGGGAGAATGAAAAAAAAAAAACCCACTGAGGCACTCTGGTGCTCCGGCTGGTCACCGTCGAGTAGATGGTGCGGTAGATCCTTCGGGCTCTTCTATTAGAACCTGGCCATGCAAAACCAGTGGGGTCAGACCCCAAATAGCAAGTACCACAAAGGAGGCCGAACTATGAACTTAAAACCAGCAATCATTAGCAATCAACAAGCAAATAAGTAAAGGAGGATCGGAATTTGTGCAGTACCAATGCACTCGTCCCGATCATAGGAAGACAGTAAGTAAATCATCATTGAGCATAAAGTAAACTAGAGAACATGCTAAATAAATAGAACTGGGAAGGTGATATACGATGAGATAACCATGGGACTATTCAGATAACCAGGTTACAACCCGTAAACCAAACAAGGACTGGGGTTGTAACCCTTCGTCTGAACGGAACTTGGTTTCTCCCACCATTTATCGGCAAGATAAAATAAGAACTCAGGACATGTAACGATCATGTACAGGACAGGGCGAATATGAACAATCAAGTCATGTGACAATCTTGTGCAGGATCAAGTCAAGACTAGACTGAGTTAGACTCCATTCAATCAATCACGGCCAAGCAATAAGTACGGCTTGATACTTTAACTAACTAGGGTTATCACAGGCCTAGTTACTAGCAACATGCAGCGAGATTCTTCCAAGTCCGGTTACCTGTTTGTTACTACCTGAATGACCCCAGCAAAGAAAAGGAAAAAGATAGCATGATATAGCAGACACACTGTAGTAAGATACATGTGTCCTAAGGTACCACACTCGACGGCGGGCTGGAAGTGCGCTCATCTCGACGGATAGCAACAAATCCCATGTATATATATATATATATATATAAGGCCGGGGTCAAAGGGGCAACAGGTAACTGGGAAAGTCTCTCCATGAACTACTGGATTATTCTAGTAATTAGCCTTAGTCCATTTCAGTATGAATCCCTGACCGTGGGAAACCAGGGATTCATGTCCTAGACATGATGCAAGACGAGACGGGTTCATTTGTACAAACACAATCACCCACGGTGTCAGGATACTAATTAATTCTTGTCAGGAGTGCGCCACGACGGGCCACTATCATTATCATTATTACTTGTCAAGAGTGCGCCACGACGGGCCACTATCAAGCATTGTCATGCCAAGTTATCATGTCAAATTGTCAGGTCAAGTTATCATGTCAGGAGTGCACCACAACGGGTCACAATCAAGTCATTCTTATTTATCATTTCAAGTTATCATGTCAAGATATCATGTCAAGTTCATGGTCAAGAGTGCACCACCACGGGTCACTGTCGTGTCAAGTCATTTATCAAAGAAGTAAAATACTTGCACAATTAAACAATAATATATTTATAATATATATATTCTTGAAGCCAAGGAGAAACTCTACAACTTTCATGTTGGGAGTGGGAAGAAATTCTAACCACAATTCAGACAAATAAAACATTTAAACAATCAAAGTGGGACCCATGCGGTCCAAAAGTGGGAAAAACAAACATGCGGTCAAAGAGTGGGAGGCCACCCATGCGGCTCCAAAATTAAATACCAGCAAGAAATATTCCTTCAATCAGAAAAGACAAAGAGAGTGGGACCCGCAATGAATGCAAGCTTCCACTTCAGCAAGCAAGTCAACTAAAAGAAGTTATGTGGGACCCCCCCACAATTAATGCAATAAGAAAAGGTTCACGTGAACCATTTAAATATTGGTTCACGTGGCTAAGCAATGATGACATAAAATATATCCTGCAAGTACAGGCAACTCAATAAAAGCCATGCATTCCAATATTAAATTCAAGTCCAAAAAGTACAATGGCCATGCGGCCAGCAAGTGGGAAGAGGCCATGCGGCCAACAAACATTTGATTGGTCAA
This sequence comes from Iris pallida, assembly GCA_029216955.1. Taxonomy (NCBI): domain Eukaryota; kingdom Viridiplantae; phylum Streptophyta; class Magnoliopsida; order Asparagales; family Iridaceae; genus Iris; species Iris pallida. The sequence goes on along the minus strand of JANAVB010012198.1, from coordinate 36,578,077 downwards.
CAAATAATTCCATGCGGCTCGGTCTCACATTTGCTTGTATAAAATACAAACAATTAAATAATATTAAATACTGGCCATGCGGTTCTGCTTGCATAAAAATACAAACAAGCAACTAATAATAAATACTTTTCTGATGCAGCTCCCCCTTAGTTCATGCATTAACGGCAAATAAAGACCAAGCCTTATGCGGCTAGCTTAGGATGCCTTAGGAAAAGGGCATGGAAAATACATAAAAAGAGAATGCACAAGGAAAGAATGTAATTAAATGATTCCTTCTCAGGATGCTTAAACCAAGCATCAAGCATGCATGAAAACATGCTTTAAAACCTTATGCGGCTCATGCATTATATGCATTTGGACTTAAATGCAACAATGTATTAAAGGCTTTTGGACTTAAACACCTAAAATGCATTAAAGGGGCTTAAATGCAAAAAATACAATTTATTCATTCTTATGCGGCTAGGCATTGAATGCAACATTAAATATTATTAATATGGCATGGAGTAGCTTTAAGTACAAGCATTTAATGCTTAGTATAAAGCATGAAAATTATATGCTTTTCCAGGAAAGGCTTTAAGTGCGTGAATGGCATTTAATGCTTATAAAGCAAGCATGCAATGCTTCCATCCCATGCCATGCGGCTGTGCCTCCATCCATACGGCTATGCTTCTGTGCATGCATTATTACACCACTACATGCGGCTAAGGCTTGGTGTTCCAAGCAAAAATATATTTGTACTAATGCATTAATTCTAATGCTTAGTCTCCATGCGGCTCATTGTTTCATATGCGGCTAGCTACTGTGGATTGTATGCAGGCAAGGAAATATTAAAAGTAAGCAATATTTAAGAGCAAGCCATATTATAATAATAAATATCCATAGGCCTATGCGGCCACTAACTGTTGCATGCAAGCAAGCACTTATCAAGCAAATATTTAATGCATGCATGAAATTAATGATTGCAAGGCCATGCGGCTAGAAAAACCACTTGCCGCATGAAATAATCATGCGGTCAAGTACTGTTCTTCTCCTCAAATTCAGAGAAGAAAAACACCATGAGTCCTACTTCCAAGCTCCATAATTCCATCATCCAGAGTCCAAATCCGAACTTCCATAGGTCAAATTTGGGTAAAATAAAATTTTCTACAACATGGAACCATCAAACAACAAGAATATACAAGTTTAACAGATCAAAACCCATGAAAACCGAAATTACTTCAAAGTTAGATCTACAACAATCCAGCCATCAAATTGGAAAACTCCAAGTTCTAAACATGCTTAGAATGTAACAACAAAGAGAATGGAACAAACGAAATAGAAATCGTCCAACATTCGGCAAGGTGTACTTGCCTCTCTCTAATGGCTAGGGTTTGGTGGAAAAAGAAAATGAATGATGGTGAATGAGGAGGGAGAGAGAAAAGTGGCTTATATAACAAGCTCAAGTGATCTCCACCATTCATTCCTCTCCACTCAATCTAAGCCATACACCTCATCTCATGAGAAACCAACTAAACCAAACCAAGTCAAAGTGGAACCGAACCAAATAAAACCAAATCCAAGTTAAACCAAGTCATGAAATCCTACATTTAGGAAAATTTTAAAATATCACGCAAATCGATAAATACGAAATACGGCTCAAATAAACACGTATTCGTATAAAATACCGATACAGTGAGACGGGTCTCACAACTCTCCACACCTTAGAAAAATTCCGTCCTCGAAATTTTCTGAGGCTAGTCGAGCAAGATAAAAGCTCCAGGAAACTCAACAATCCCAATAAATCAAGCATGACATATAAGTAAAGTAAAACAATCAGTAATGTAAAATACGTAAGCGGTAAATAAATGCACAAGAACAAATACAATCATGATCAAGAAGGGCTGGAGGCATATGGATCAATATGTCTCCTGAGACAGTTGTGTAGAAACCAACGTCCTCGCTGGCCTAAGCTGACTCCCAAAAATGGATAAAAGTCAAGCCTCAAGGTAAGTCGGTACCAATGACTTAGTTCAAGACATGACTCTACCCAGGACGTATCATCGTAGTTGAAACAGATGCTTGACTTTATCACCTGTCTCAAGATACGAAGACAGAAGCGACTGGCTGATCGGAATGGACTGACATCAATGCCTGCATGCTGAGACTGATTCTCCATAACTGGCCTGGCTGAAGAATGCCGAGCTGTCCTCGGCAAAACACGAACAAGATAATCAGAAGGATCAGGAACAGTGCCCTTGAAAGTTGAAGGACACAAGATCAAATCATGGGAACAGGAATGATCAATGATCAAAACAGATATCAAGTCAAGTATCAGAGATAGAGAATAATCCGAAGGAGATCAATAAGGATAATCGTGATTGAGATATCTAAACATGGTAACCCCCACAAATCTGAAAATCGAGACTCAGACCTGCATGGGCCACCACTAAAACCATGTCACGCCCCAGAACCAGAATACCGGAGAGCGGGGGCAGACATAGCCAGCTACGCAATCCCAAAGTACGTTAATACTCTGAAATCACGTATAAGCTGTCAAGACATGGGGGTTACTCTACAAGCCATCAGTCAATCCTATGGTTTATCAATCCTAGGTATCTCAATCACAGGCAATTATACAAGAGCAAAGAGTACGATCATCATCCATACAATAGTAAGGCGTCCCGAACCATATATACATGACTGATCATGAAGCCAGTACCACAGAACTGAGGACTAGCTAGAGTATTAGTCGTACATGATAAGGACTAGCTATAGTCTAGAATACACATATCATGTTTATGCCCGTAGGCTACAATATCAAGAAAAATACCAAAACACGAGCTAAACACGTGCTCGGGGCTAAACGTTACAAGAGGAGAATTTACATATCAGTGGGAGAATGAAAAAAAAAAAACCCACTGAGGCACTCTGGTGCTCCGGCTGGTCACCGTCGAGTAGATGGTGCGGTAGATCCTTCGGGCTCTTCTATTAGAACCTGGCCATGCAAAACCAGTGGGGTAAGACCCCAAATAGCAAGTACCACAAAGGAGGCCGAACTATGAACTTAAAACCAGCAATCATTAGCAATCAACAAGCAAATAAGTAAAGGAGGATCGGAATTTGTGCAGTACCAATGCACTCGTCTCGATCATAGGAAGACAGTAAGTAAATCATCATTGAGCATAAAGTAAACTAGAGAACATGCTAAATAAATAGAACTGGGAAGGTGATATACGATGAGATAACCATGGGACTATTCAGATAACCAGGTTACAACCCGTAAACCAAACAAGGACCGGGGTTGTAACCCTTCGTCTGAACGGAACTTGGTTTCTCCCACCATTTATCGGCAAGATAAAATAAGAACTCAGGACATGTAACGATCATGTACAGGACAGGGCGAATATGAACAATCAAGTCATGTGACAATCTTGTGCAGGATCAAGTCAAGACTAGACTGAGTTAGACTCCATTCAATCAATCACGGCCAAGCAATAAGTACGGCTTGATACTTTAACTAACTAGGGTTATCACATGCCTAGTTACTAGCAACATGCAGCGAGATTCTTCCAAGTCCGGTTACCTGTTTGTTACTACCTGAATGACCCCAGCAAAGAAAAGGAAAAAGATAGCATGATATAGCAGACACACTGTAGTAAGATACATGTGTCCTAAGGTACCACACTCGACGGCGGGCTGGAAGTGCGCTCATCTCGACGGATAGCAACAAATCCCATGTATATATATATATATATAAGGCCGGGGTCAAAGGGGCAACAGGTAACTGGGAAAGTCTCTCCATGAACTACTGGATTATTCTAGTAATTAGCCTTAGTCCATTTCAGTATGAATCCCTGACCGTGGGAAACCAGGGATTCATGTCCTAGACATGATGCAAGACGAGACGGGTTCATTTGTACAAACACAATCACCCACGGTGTCAGGATACTAATTAATTCTTGTCAGGAGTGCGCCACGACGGGCCACTATCATTATCATTATTACTTGTCAAGAGTGCGCCACGACGGGCCACTATCAAGCATTGTCATGCCAAGTTATCATGTCAAATTGTCAGGTCAAGTTATCATGTCAGGAGTGCACCACGACGGGTCACAATCAAGTCATTCTTATTTATCATTTCAAGTTATCATGTCAAGATATCATGTCAAGTTCATGGTCAAGAGTGCACCACCACGGGTCACTGTCGTGTCAAGTCATTTATCAAAGAAGTAAAATACTTGCACAATTAAACAATAATATATTTATAATATATATATTCTTGAAGTCAAGGAGAAACTCTACAACTTTCATGTCGGGAGTGGGAAGAAATTCTAACCACAATTCAGACAAATAAAACATTTAAACAATCAAAGTGGGACCCATGCGGTCCAAAAGTGGGAAAAACAAACATGCGGTCAAAGAGTGGGAGGCCACCCATGCGGCTCCAAAATTAAATACCAGCAAGAAATATTCCTTCAATCAGAAAAGACAAAGAGAGTGGGACCCGCAATGAATGCAAGCTTCCACTTCAGCAAGCAAGTCAACTAAAAGAAGTTATGTGGGACCCCCCCCCACAATTAATGCAATAAGAAAAGGTTCACGTGAACCATTTAAATATTGGTTCACGTGGCTAAGCAATGATGACATAAAATATATCCTGCAAGTACAGGCAACTCAATAAAAGCCATGCATTCCAATATTAAATTCAAGTCCAAAAAGTACAATGGCCATGCGGCCAGCAAGTGGGAAGAGGCCATGCGGCCAACAAACATTTGATTGGTCAACAAATAATTCCATGCGGCTCGGTCTCACATTTGCTTGTATAAAATACAAACAATTAAATAATATTAAATACTGGCCATGCGGTTCTGCTTGCATAAAAATACAAACAAGCAACTAATAATAAATACTTTTCTGATGCAGCTCCCCCTTAGTTCATGCATTAACGGCAAATAAAGACCAAGCCTTATGCGGCTAGCTTAGGATGCCTTAGGAAAAGGGCATGGAAAATACATAAAAAGAGAATGCACAAGGAAAGAATGTAATTAAATGATTCCTTCTCAGGATGCTTAAACCAAGCATCAAGCATGCATGAAAACATGCTTTAAAACCTTATGCGGCTCATGCATTATATGCATTTGGACTTAAATGCAACAATGTATTAAAGGCTTTTGGACTTAAACACCTAAAATGCATTAAAGGGGCTTAAATGCAAAAAATACAATTTATTCATTCTTATGCGGCTAGGCATTGAATGCAACATTAAATATTATTAATATGGCATGGAGTAGCTTTAAGTACAAGCATTTAATGCTTAGTATAAAGCATGAAAATTATATGCTTTTCCAGGAAAGGCTTTAAGTGCGTGAATGGCATTTAATGCTTATAAAGCAAGCATGCAATGCTTCCATCCCATGCCATGCGGCTGTGCCTCCATCCATACGGCTATGCTTCTGTGCATGCATTATTACACCACTACATGCGGCTAAGGCTTGGTGTTCCAAGCAAAAATATATTTGTACTAATGCATTAATTCTAATGCTTAGTCTCCATGCGGCTCATTGTTTCATATGCGGCTAGCTACTGTGGATTGTATGCAGGCAAGGAAATATTAAAAGTAAGCAATATTTAAGAGCAAGCCATATTATAATAATAAATATCCATAGGCCTATGCGGCCACTAACTGTTGCATGCAAGCAAGCACTTATCAAGCAAATATTTAATGCATGCATGAAATTAATGATTGCAAGGCCATGCGGCTAGAAAAACCACTTGCCGCATGAAATAATCATGCGGTCAAGTACTGTTCTTCTCCTCAAATTCAGAGAAGAAAAACACCATGAGTCCTACTTCCAAGCTCCATAATTCCATCATCCAGAGTCCAAATCCGAACTTCCATAGGTCAAATTTGGGTAAAATAAAATTTTCTACAACATGGAACCATCAAACAACAAGAACATACAAGTTTAACAGATCAAAACCCATGAAAACCGAAATTACTTCAAAGTTAGATCTACAACAATCCAGCCATCAAATTGGAAAACTCCAAGTTCTAAACATGCTTAGAATGTAACAACAAAGAGAATGGAACAAACGAAATAGAAATCGTCCAACATTCGGCAAGGTGTACTTGCCTCTCTCTAATGGCTAGGGTTTGGTGGAAAAAGAAAATGAATGATGGTGAATGAGGAGGGAGAGAGAAAAGTGGCTTATATAACAAGCTCAAGTGATCTCCACCATTCATTCCTCTCCACTCAATCTAAGCTATACACCTCATCTCATGAGAAACCAACTAAACCAAACCAAGTCAAAGTGGAACCGAACCAAATAAAACCAAATCCAAGTTAAACCAAGTCATGAAATCCTACATTTAGGAAAATTTTAAAATATCACGCAAATCGATAAATACGAAATACGGCTCAAATAAACACGTATCCGTATAAAATACCGATACAGTGAGACGGGTCTCACACCCTTTGATCATGCCGCGGAAATCCCTTATATCTCCCACCTCCTGTACACGAGGGGATTGTCCACGACCATTTCGTATTATTTGTCATTTTAACTTACCGGCTGTCTTCGAGCCGTAGGCTAACCCTTAGCCATAATGCGTTATCGACCAGGTTGGCGTCCGTGCAGCGCGGGTAGCGAGCCCCGTTGCACGTGCCCGTCATACCTGTCGCTAACCATTCCTTTCTTATCTTTTATTCATTCTTTCTTTTCTTTCTTTCACTTGTCCGTTCGTTCATTGATTCATTCACATATTCATTCATTCATTATTGATTCATTAGTTCACTTATTCGTTCATTCATTCATTCATACATTTTTGCAACTCCCCGTGCAGGAGTCGCCTTGGCGACCCATCGGTCCCATAGTCTTTCAATGTTGCTATACTCTACTCGAAACGACTATGTTGATAGTCTTCCGTTTCATTGTTGTAAACCATTCATTTTTTCATTGTTGAACGCATAAGGGACTTGCACGTAAGCTTGTGCCTTAGCACGAGCGTGGAGCACGGTGCGAGAGTTCTCATATTTTCCATGTTCTTTTTCATATTCTGTACAAGCATACAAGATGGGATTATTCCCTTGGCTAGGTGCGTTGAGTCATTTATTAGCATGCGCGGTGTTGTCGCCTAGCGATTCTAGCATTAGTGTCCGTATTGTTATATGTCTAGGCTAAGCAAAGACGGGTTCATCGGAGCCACCCACCTTAGCGATGTTCGCATCGGCCGAGCGATACTCCGAGCGCGCCTTTGAAAGTCTAAGTCTGGATTCCTCTTGACGGGCCAATGTAAGCCTTGCATCGATTCTTCATCAGGTCGATGCCAACTCTTCGGGTTGACGGCTCGTTCGAGTCGTTGCACTTGCCGTTTGAATCGGCGTTCCGCTAGGGCGGAGCGGGTCATTACATAATACACCACTCAAAACAAGTCTCGTCCTCGAGACTTCATGAGTGTAGGTCATCCTACCATTCCTTTAACTCGTGTCGTCGTGTTTCTTAGACAATTCTATCGAACGGCTCTATCGTTCGATGGCATCGAATTATGCTCGGTTATCCTTCCAAGTTTTATGTTGCATGCGTTTGGTGAATTTTATGGAATGACTGTCCATTCATTTTAGACTTGATGGTACTTATTCAATTGTCGTTCATGCGCATCTCAACACCCACTTGCAGTTGCATTCGAGTTCATCATATCGCTGCGTGGGGACTGTGCACATATTCAAGGCGTCCTCCGAATACGTACATTTCAACCAGGCTTAGCGATTAACGAAGTCGGACAAGCTACTTGTGATAGTTTTGATTTGCCGATCGTTTCACTAACTTCGATTTAAAACCGAACTTGCGTGCATCTCACTATCGTTTATCTTGATCCTCGAGATGATCCGATTCGTTTCTCAAGCGTTCTTGTCTACGAAATCAATACGATTTCTTCTTCTTAGCGGAGTCGATCAAGTCTTAAGTACCTTCCGTCCGATTCAAGACCAAGTATTGCACTATCATCGAGTACGTCTTCCTATCAATGATTCAATTCGTTATCCCAACTTTACTTGCGCATCATCCATTCCTATCATTCACTTTGTTTGGGGCCAATCTCGTCGTCGTTCACGCACACTCCCTGTTCCCCGTCCTACTCTAAGTCTTGCTGCCCCAAGTCTATCGTCCGTCCAGACGATACTGTAAGGTCAATCGCACAAGTTCAATCACTCGGCATAGGGTCGTCCGACTATCCGCTAGGTCATCTCACAGGGTCATAGTTACAAGTCAAGTCCGTGGCTCATCGTGCAAGGTCGTTGCACGACGCTTGTCCCAAATCCTATGGTCAAACCATTTGTTCGTTTGTACGGGAGTTTCTACCCAAGTTCGCTCTACTCAAACTTCTAAACATCAAGCAGCGTTCACCCTATTCACTTCAACACATTTTCCGTTCTAAGTCCGAGCTCGTTTAGGAAAGTCATCCTATGATAGGTTATCCTCAACCAAATTCTCGACATGTTAATATCGTGCGTCCGCACTATCGTAGTCTATCTCTTCAAGTATGTTTTGATACAGTTCGCTTATCCAATTCACGTAGTCGATCACAAGGTCGTCTAGCCTTGCAATATGTCGTGTCCCGATCTCATGCAAGTCTGATTATCCACGGCGGACATGAATCACCATGTCAACATTTCCGCGGAATAATCGTTCTCATCGGGACGTAACTCTTGCTTTGCGTCTAGACTTACTCATTTTTGATACGCGAATTGGGCCTACTCAATCCTCGACTTTACTTTGCTGTCTATTATACGTCCGATCAATCCTCAAATTCGCCTTCGCTTCAAACCACAAGTCGTAGCAATCAAAATTGCCATGTCAAGGTATTTCGAGTTCGATTATTCCCGCTGGACATGAATCACCATGCCAACGCTCACGCGGAACGATCGTCCCAAATCCGACGTGACGCATGTGCGAGGCTGGAGTTGCGGTTGCCCAAGACAAGATCGTTGTCGTTGTGGTTATCACCGAACAATCAAGTCACTTCCCTTCTTCATCCAAACGTTCATTTCTATGCAAATTCTCCAACATAGCATTCTTTGAAATAATAACTTCTAACACGATCATCATTCATCGAATCAGAGTACCCTCGAGTTATCGTACATCGATCTTTGATACGCCTCAATACCATCGATGATGTACATAACCTGACGATCTTCCTTTTGCAACGAATTCCGAGTCGTGCAACTTAATTCCTCAATTCACATTGTCTCGTGCTAACTCTTCATTGAGCAACATCCATTCCAAATCCTTAGTCATTCTCGTATCTCCAAACCAACGTTTTCCATGCACGCTATCTTCCGATCGTGCTATCTTCGATCTCGTCCATGGGTATTTCACCTCAACTCAAGTTTCAATCCCTTCGACTAAATTCAAAATCGCATGCACGATCTTCTATGTTTCTTCGACCAAGACCTCCATTCGTTTCATCGTTCCGACTCTCTATTCAATCGTTTCGTAATTCGCACTACGCATTCGTAATTCGTCCGAACGATATCTCGTTTGAGACTATCGAAGTCAAAACCAACTAAGCGTTTCTCGTTCTAAGGCTTTGTGCGATATCATCGCTTGCCGACATACTCGCTCTATCCGCAAATCCTTTAGTCTCGCTCGAACAATTTCTATAACGTCCATACACCACTCAGGGTTCGAGCCACTCGATTAGTCGTCGACACTCACTCTTATCCTTCTTCGAACCTATCACATACACCACTCGGAGTCGAGTCATTCTACAAATCCTCAAAAGATTATTCGATTCCCAATCGATGTGTTCAATCGCGCGTTCGCCCATTCCTCAAAGTCTAAGAACCATCTCTCGTGCTCGCTTTAACGTTGGTCAAATAGCGTCTCTATCAACATACGTTCTAAGTCTCACTTATTCTCGTCCGAGCGATAGTCGATCTCGCTCGCAAACTCGTTCGCACCAGAAGGTCTAGGTGTGCGATACTCCGCACAACTTAGCCAAAAGGCTGCGTGCATAACCATCCCGTTCGAACTATACTTCGGTCTCGCGTACACGTTCGCTACTTTCAGCGTAAGGTTATTCAAGTACGCACTGCGTTTGCTAACTTTTAGCATGCGTTCCTTCCAACTTGAGTCCGTCGCGGTTCGGCACAAAGGCCTTCGCCTATCGATCCCGTTCAACCGAGTACTCGTACGAGCTTTTGAAAATATTAGACTTATTGTATGGAACATCCCAAGGCACAACGAGAGAGAGCGTATACTTCTTTTGTTTCACGAGCTTTCAAAAACTGAGAAAATCGAAATGAAGTCCAAGGACGTAAAGCCGTGCTCTGATACCATTCTGTGACGCCCCGCTCCCGCAGGAGCGATCGTCCTCGCTAAGGCGTGATGCCGCACGGGCCTAGGTTACGCCCGTGCAAGGCTAAGTCCATAAACGACCGATTTTAGCTAGGCCACAGAGTCGCACAGAGTGTTTCCATTTGCAGCGAAAAGTAAATGAACACAAATTGAAGCAAATTCAAACTCTTTATTGACATTCAAGAAGTTTACAAGCGGCGCTAGGCCGAGATTACAAATCACTCAAGCTCTCCCTCTCTGAAACATAAAAGGCGTGCCAAATGGCTTACAAGATGGAATGATTCATGGCGATGTTCCGATACATTTTGTCCTGTATATGGTGCTTCAGCTTCTTGCAACGCTCCAAGGCCCCAGAGAGAGCTCCGCGCCTTAGCACGTTCGAGGGAAGCTCCGCACCCGACGACGTCTCCTGCATCCTGCAAACAGACTGTGGGGTTATTAGTACATTGTTATGCACTGGTGGGGAGGCTAGCTCGCCCACAATGCTATCATTACCAAACATTTTCTATTTACTTTTGTGCACCGTCTATCATTCATTGTCTTACTAATCTTGCCTTAGGGTCAATTTCATGGCACATATCATAACCTATCACGTGTTGCCGAATTCAAGTGTCGCATGGAAATACATGCACGACTTACCCATACTTACCGTCCGGCCTTCCCTGTCCAAAGTAAACCAAGTTAGTCAACAATTCATATAAACTTTCAATGTCAGTGCGTGTCCCTGCCTCAGGTCCTAGCGCGACGTAGGCGTGTTTCCTAACTCAATTTCACGAAGTACTCTTTATCCTTTGGTGTGTTACATTTCAAGCCTGTTCAGAAGGCGCTTCATTTAGTTAACTTAGACTACTTTGTTTCAATGGAAGGACTTGCACGTGGATTGCCACCAGCAAAGCCCACTTAAATCTATATGCACCTGGTCGCTGGCATCACAAGCCATTTTGGACCATTTCCTGCCATGGTATTTTTCAACTATTCAGAGCGTGCGGCTGGTATACGTTGATAGTGTCTTGAAATACTCCTGCACTTACGTCTCCTGGGTGGCCAAGCCCATACCCAGGCAGCCCGTAAGCCCCCTTTGATTTTCGCCTAGGCCGGCCACGATCCTCCCTTTGATCATGCCGCGGAAATCCCTTATATCTCCCACCTCCCGTATACGAGGGGATTGTCCACGACCATTTCGTATTATTTGTCATTTTAACTTAACGGCTGTCTCCGAGCCGTAGGCTAACCCTTAGCCATAATGCGTTATCGACCAGGTTGGCGTCCGTGCAGCGCGGGTAGCGAGTCCCGTTGCACATGTCCGTCATACCTGTCGCTAACCATTCCTTTCTTTCTTATCTTTTATTCATTCTTTCTTTTCTTTCTTTCACTTGTCCGTTCGTTCATTGATTCATTCACATATTCATTCATTCATTCGTTGATTCATTTGTTCACTTATTCGTTCATTCATTCATTCATACATTTTTGCAACTCCCCGTGCGGGAGTCACCTTGGCGACCCATCGGTTCCATAGTCTTTCAATGTTGCTATACTCTACTCGGAACGACTATGTTGATAGTCTTCCGTTTCATTGTTGTAAACCATTCATTGTTTCATTGTTGAACGCATAAGGGACTTGCACGTAAGCTTTTGCCTTAGCACGAGCGTGGAGCGCGGTGCGAGAGTTCTCACATTTTCTATATTCTATACAAGCATACAAGATGGGATTATTCCCTTAGCTAGGTGCGTTGAGTCATTTATTAGAATGCGCGACGTTGTCGCCTAGCGATTCTAGCATTAGTGTCCGTATTGTTATGTGTCTAGGCTAAGCAAAGACGGGTTCATCGGAGCCACCCACCTTAGCGATGTTTGCATCGGCCGAGCGATACTCCGAGCGTGCCTTTGAAAGTACAAGTCTGGATTCCTCTTGACGGGCCAATGTAAGCCTTGTATCGATTCTTCATCAGGTCGATGCCAACTCTTCGGGTCGACGGCTCGTTCGAGTCGTTGCACTTGCCGTTTGAATCGGCGTTCCGCTAGGGCGGAGCGGGTTATTACACGGTGGACTAGACATGGTCGTCAGAGATCGGACACGGGTCAGACCCGGGGACTCACGGTGGACTGGATATGGTCGTCAGAGATCGGACACGGGACATAGTTTTATATTTTGGGGGTTTTGTTGTGTGGACACGGGAAGAAATATTGTAACATCGTATTGGATACAAAAATTTGGGTGTTGACACCTTCGGGTCGGACCCAGAGGTTGGACATGAAATGTGTACGGATCGATACAAAAATTATGAATATGTCACATTCAGAATCATTTTATAAAATTTGCTACAAAAATATTTTCAGAAATTTTTTTACCAAACATAATTTTTAAGTTTTGTTTCTGAAAATCATTTTTCGGATGAAAGTAACCAAACGTAAACTCAAAAACTATATCTTTAGAAAACAACTTTATAATATTTTCTTTAAAAACTGTTTTCAGAACAAAATTTCAGAAAGTCTATCCAAACGGACTCTATATCTCTAGTATATGAACGTGTACTTACTCTCTTTGATACATCACCTATGATCAAAGTCTCTGGATGGTCTGACATGAACCTCATCTTCTTTCGCAGACTCTCCAGATAGCTTGTTCCAGTGTCAGTATCTTCAGGTGATTTGTTGGACTTTTTTTTTTCTATATCTTCGTCATCATTGTCACTTGGTAATTGCTTGTTAAATTCATAAAATGTAACATTTATAGACTCTTCAACAATCAAAGACCTTTTATTGAAAACTCGAAAACCTTTACTCTTGGCAGTATATCCAAGGAATATGCCTTCATCTGCCTTAGTCGAACTTACCCAAATTATCCTTAGTGTCCCAAAACTTTAAAATAAGAAATATTTGAAAACCTATTAAACCACAATTCATAGGTAGTCTTCTTCCATATAGGTCGAATCAGAACCCTATTCAAGACATGACAATCTGTACTTACAGCTTCAGCCCAAAAATACTTCGGAAGATTATACTGGTTAAGTATAACTCTAGCTATATCGCTAAAAGTTTTATTCTTCCGCTCTACAACCTCATTCTGTTGGGGAGTTCTAGGACAAGAAAATTCATGAAGATAGCCATTCGAATCACAAAATTATTTGAAATATGAATTTTCGAATTCGCCTCCATGATCACTTCAGATGCGAGTAATCATTAAGCATTTTTCGTTTTGAAACTTTTTGCAAAATATTTCAAATTCAAAAAGCATATCACTTTTGTTTGATAAAAAGAAAACCCATGTATAACGAGAGAAATCATTAACGATAATAAAAGCATAGAGTTTACCACCAGACTCTACTTGGTCCAAATAAATCCATATGTAATAATTGCAAGGGTCTTGAAGTACTTACAACGTTGATGGATTTAAAAGATGATCTAGTTGTTTTATTTTTCTCGCAGTCAGAACATACCATGTCTCTCTTGAAAGTAATTTCTGGTAATCTTTTTACCAACTTCTTCGTGGATAGCCTTGAGATGGTGTCCATATTGGCGTGTCCTAGTCTCATGTGCCATAGCCAGCTTTCGTCTTTGTTGACTATAAGGCACTTATCTGCATTGTTAGTATTATCTGATAGATAAAAGACATATATTATCCACCCTTATTTCTTCATAAACTAAATCCCAATAGTCATTTCATATATGGAACAATTATCTTTCACAAAGCTAATGTCATAACCATTGTCAGCAAGATGACTAATGCTCAATAGGTTATGTTTTAATTCTGTGACAAGTCAAACATCTTTTATGATCGGGTAAGGAGGGATACCAACATTACCGTTACCTATGATGTAACCTCTCAGATTATTTTCGAAGGAGAGGTATCCTTCTTTCTTCATCGATAGCGTCGCGAATAGGGATGCATCACCAGTCATGTGTCACGAACATCTGCTATCGAGAATCCATTTACTTCTAGCATGAGAGGGTTGACCCACCTACAAAATGAGTAGATATGACTTTTGGTACCCATTTCTTTAAGGGTCCAGAAAATGTTAGTTTTCGGTATCCAAGTGCATACCTTTATGTCTACTAACTTTCTAACTTTGCAATATTGAGATATGTATCCATGTTGACGACAATAATTGCAAATAGTAATAACCAAATAGTAATAACAATGTTAGTGTTTGGTGTTGAAGTGTAGACATGTTCGTGTCTTTGTGGGTACTGATAATAGAAAGCATGATGATGTCTAGTATTTGATTTGCATGTTTTTTTTTATCGTGTCCTAGTATGTGTGTTGTGTCACAGGATAGATCTTAGTTCGAGTAACAAGTGACCTGTTTACCTAATCTAATCTCTAACTTTTTAGAGATTGCACATGCCTTATCATAATTGGCAGATATAGCATCAACTTTCTGTGTGGCTATGCTATACTTCTTCTCTAGTTCATATAACTCATTGAGCTTCGCATAGTCATGATCTCTCTTCTCAATATCTTTAAGAGCATCATGTAAGCTTAGCTTAAGAGTTGATATTTCATCCGTGTTACTAGTGGAGGGTGTCTCCCTTATTTCACTTAATAGGTTGGACAACCTTTCAACCTCAATCGTGTAAGCTTTGATCTCTTTTCGAGATTGCTTGTATTTGTCTAACACTTTGTGTTCATCTAACAAATCACTAAATGCATCAGAAAGTTCATCGAAAGTAAAGTCATTATACATAGGACTAGTTGATACCTGATCAAATGCCATTAAACAGACATTTGCAGAATTGTTCAATCTTTCCTCTTCCTCTGAGTCACTGGCTTCACTTTCATGCCAGATGCTTGATCTTTCGTGATGAAAACTTTCTGCTTGATCTTTCATAACGACTTGTCTTCTTGGCCATTGGACAATCTTTCTCGATGTGTCCTGTCTTCTTGCATCCATAGCATATGGTTTCTTCTTCATTGCTCTCGTGGAATTCTTTCTTCTTTCGGTTTGACTTTTCAAACCTCAAGAATTTCTTGAAGTTCTTTACTAGCAGGGCTTGTTCTTCACCATCAGAGTCATCATCGTCAGTTTCTTCGCCTGAGATTTTCTTTGCATGAGCTTTGAAGGCAATTGATTTTTTCCTTTGGTGTAACTTCTTCAAAGTCCTTTAGGTCCAGCTCATGAGTCATCAGTTTTACCATGAGTGTCTCCAGCGACATGGTGGTGAGATCGTTTCCTTCTATAATCGCGGTAGCTTTGGGATTTCAGTTCTTGGTCAATCCCCTGAGTACCTTACGAATCTTCTCGTGATTTGTATAATCCTTGCCAAGAGAAGATAAATGATTAGTGATATCAACGAAACGAATAAACATCTGAGTGATTGTCTCATTTGGCTCCATCTTGAAAGTCTCATACTCTTGTGTCAATCGACTAATTTTGGATTCCTTCACCTGTGAAGTACCTTCATGTCACGCCCCACTCCCAAATATATGGGATTTGAGCATAACCTGGCCAGCTGATACAACCTAGAGTGAGTTGCCCAACCCGTCCATTTGAAATAATTTGAAATCATTAAAACATGCATATGCACAAAACATACGGATAGCTTCTAGTCTAACAACAGGAGCATATGTCTCATCATAATCAATACCTTCTTCTTGATTATAACCTTGTGCCACTAGACGTGCTTTGTTGCGTAGAACTTGTCCATCGTCACTTAATTTATTTCGGAACACCCATTTAATACCAATTATCGATTGACCAATAGGTTTAGGAACGAGTTCCCAAACTTGGTTTGTCTCAAATTGATTAAGTTCCTCTTGCATGGCATCAATCCAAAATTCATCATTAAAAGCATCTGCTACATTCTTAGGTTCTACTTGTGAAATGAAGGCTACATTAGCTGCTATTTCAGTATCTCTACATGAAGAGCGTGTACTTACACCTCTTGATATATCACCTATAATGAGCGTCTCTGGATGATCTGGCAAAAACTTCAATGACTCGAATTTATGAGTCAGATCTTCCACAGGGCTTTTATTGGTTCTGGCTTGTGCATCTTCATCATCGCCGTCGCTGGATTTGTGACTATTGAGCTCATCAAAAGTAACGTTAATGGATTCTTCAACAATCATAGATATTTTATTGAAAATTCTATATCCCTTACTCTTAGCAGCATATCCGAGAAATATTCCTTCATCTGCTTTAGAGTCGAACTTTCCCAAGTTGTTCTTGGTGTTCAGGATAAAACAGCGACATCCAAAAACTTTAAAATATGAAATATTTGGAATTCTTCCAAACCAAAGTTCATAAGGTGTTTTCTTCGAGATAGGTCGAATTAACATCCTATTTAAAACATGACAGGCTGTACTAACAGCTTCTGTCCAAAAATATTTAGGAAGATTATGCTGATTCAGCATGACTCTGGCCATCTCGCTTAGAGTACGGTTCTTCCGCTCCACAACACCATTCTGTTGAGTAGTTCTAGGATAAGAAAACTCGTGGTAATATCCACTATCATCACAAAACTTTTTGAAATCAGTATTTTCGAATTCGCCACCACGATCACTTCGGATACGAGTAATCATGAAGCCTTTTTCGTTTTGTACCTTTTTACAGAATATCTGAAATTCAAAAATTGCATCACTTTTGTTTGATAAAAAGTAAACCCAAGTAAAGCGAGAGAAATCATCAACAATAACAAAGGCGTAGAGCTTACCGCCAAGACTAGCGACTCTACTAGGACCAAATAAATCCATATGTATCAACTGCAAAGGTCTAGAAGTACTTACAGCGTTGATGGATTTAAATGTAGACCTATGTGCTTTGTTCTTTTCACAATCTGCACATACCATATCTCTCTTGAATGATATCTCAGGGAGTCCTTTTACAAACTCTTTAGTGCTTAGCCGTGAGATAGTGTCCATATTAGCATGTCCTAGCCTCATATGCCATAGCCAGCCTTCATCTAAGTTTGCTACTAGGCATCTTCCTGCATTATTAGTACTCTCTAGAAAGAAAACATAAATATTGTCTTCTCTAATCCCTTCATATACGGGATTACCAGATGACATATCATATATTGTACATTTATTTTCAAAATTGATGCCATAACTATTATCTGCCAAGTGACGTATGCTCAGTAGGTTATGTTTCAATTCCGTAATTAGACAAACATCTTTTATTACAGGATAATGAGGTATATCAACAATGCCATTTCCAATGATATCACCTCTCGGGTTGTTTCTGAAGGAGACGTATCCTTCTTTCTTCATCGATAGCGTAGCGAACAAAGATGCATCACCAGTCATGTGCCGCGAACATCCGCTATCGAGGATCCACTTGCTTTTAGCGTAAGAGGGTTGAGGGTCCACCTACAAACAAGTAGATGAATCCTTTGGTACCCATTTATTGAAGGGTCCATGTTGATTAGTCTTAGGTCTCCAAATCAGTGTGTGATTGTCAACAAGCTTTCTTGCTAGATAATACTGTGATATGTGCCCATGAGTACCACAGTACGTGCAAGTAAGTTTTGAAAACGTGTTCGTTGAATTTGTGTAGTTTCTTTGAAAACCTATATATGAAAGCATGGTGATATTCGTGTTTCTTACGTGCTTTTTGTGGTTTAGTCCTCTTAGGTGTATGCTTAGCATTAGGACTAACTTTAGGCTGTGTCACAGGTATAGCCTGTTTGTCTAACTTGATCTCTAACTGTTTAGAAACCGCACAAGACTTTTCATATTTAGCGGTCATATCAATGAGTCTTTGCTCTGTGACTAAGTGCCTCTTCTTCTCTATGTCATATAACTCTTGTATCTTGACATAGTCTCTTTCTTTCTTTTCAATTTTGAGGATAGCCTCATGATAGTCTACTTTAAGCTTGGCTATCTCATCCGTGTTACTGGTAGTAGATGTCTTTCTAATATCTTCAATGAGATTTGACAATCTAGCTACTTCGGTTGTGCTTGCCTTGACCTCTTTTCGAGATTGCTTATACTTGTCAAGCACATTTCTGTGTTCTTTAAGTAATTCGCTGAAGGCATTTTCTAGCTCATCGAAAGTAAAGTCATCATATAGAGGATTTGAGGATACCTTATCGAAAGCCATAAGACAGACATTTGCAGTGCTGCAGGGTCTATCTTCTTCCTCTGATTCACTAGCATCACTTTCATGCCAGATACTTGTATTTGCATACTTTCGACCAGTTGTTCTTCTTCGGCTTGATCTTGATCTATCATATGGACTGCTTTTCTTTGGAGTTGGCCAGTCCTTCTTCATGTGCCCTGACTTCTTGCATCCAAAGCAGATTGTTTCTTCTTCATTGCTTTCATGGACATCTTTCTTCCTTCTGTTTGATTTCTCAAACTTTAAGAATTTTCTGAAATTCTTCACTAGCAGGGCTTGTTCATCACCACTGGATAATTCTTCATCAGAATCTTTGCATGTTGACCTTCTGGCTTGAGCTTTGAAGGCGATAGATTTTTCTTTTGGGATTGCTTATTCAAACTCTTGTAGGTCCAGCTCATGGGTCATCAGCTTGCCCATAAGTGTTTCCAGAGTCATGGTGGTGAGATCGTTTCCTTCAATGATTGCCGTTGCCTTTGGGTTCCAGTTCTTGGTTAGAGCCCGTAGCACTTTTCTGATCTTCTCGTGATTACTGTAATCCTTACCAAGAGATTGCAAAGGATTAGTAATATCAAGGAAACAAGTGGACATCTGTGTTTGACTCGCCAGGTTTCATTTTGAAAGATTCATATTCCTGTGTTAGTCTGCTGATTTTGGATTCCTTCACATGGGAAGTACCTTCATGAGTTACCTTAAAAAGTTTCCAAATCTCATGAGACGTCTTACAGGTTGAAACTCGATTGAACTCCGTCTTGTCAATTGCACAGAAAAGTGCGTTGATGGCACGTTCATCTAGACTAGTCTTTGCTTTTTCTGCCTCTGTATATTTATCATGAGGCTTGTCTATAAGTACGCCATCAACCACTGTAGGTGCCGGTTTCTTATAATCGTCAATAACTATAGACCAAAGATCAAAGTTAAGAGACTTTAAGAATGTCATACATGTTTTCTAGTATGTATAGTTTGTTCCATCAAATAGTGGAGTCTATTTGTGGATTGTCCTTCACCGTTGAATATTGATTTCACGGTTGCCATATATACTCTCTGAAATTGTTATATTAGAATATAATCCGCTCTGATACCAATTGTAGGACCGTTGAGCACCTCTAGAGGGGGTGAATAGAGTGAGTGCGAGTGCAGCGGAATAAATCACCACTTAAAAATTAAAGGCAGATAACTATGGCAGTGAATAAGGATACAATAAATAAATGTAGCCAGAGATCAAAGAATTAAACTCAGTGAACACCGCGATATATACTGGTTTCCCTCTTGGAGGACTAATCCAGTCGCAGGTACTCTTGCCTGCTGTTAATCCACTATTCACAAGCTAATTGAGAGCTTGCAGTCTCTTTACAACACCGTGCTTGGTGACAAGTGCACGACCAACTTCACAACATCGTGCTTGGTGAAGAGCGTACGACCGGTTCCTAAAACATAAATGATTTCTGAACTTGAACGACCTCTTTACAACTCTGAGAACCAAAGAACTCTAAATCGAATCGATATTACTGGCTTTGGCTAAGAGATGTATAGCTGGAGTATGAAAGCTTTTGGAATACTGAAAAACACTTTAGGAATAGATAGAGAGAAGAAATGATGAGTGATTTGAAAATAAATTTTTTTCTTTATTTATAGGTGTTTTTGAGAACCGAACTCGGGCAGAGTTCGGGTGGAGTTCGGATGCAAAGATTTTGCAAACGAACATTGCATGCAGATTTGGAGGTAACAAACATTTGAATTTGAACCGACCGAACTCGGACTGAACTCGGCCTAAGTTCTGTCTATGTTCATCTAGTATTTAAAAGAATGTTTTGTCAAATTCTGTTGCATAGGATAGATGGAACTTTTGGTAAGTGGACTTTGAATGAATGGGTAGGCTTTATAAAAGAGTGGACTGTGAATAACCTAAGTCAGTAATACTCAGTCGATTTTACAATTTGTATCCTAGACTCAATAAAGGATAAAATACATAACAAAAAATGACTCAGACTGATTCCAGTGCATAAGTACTTCGGGATGATGATTTTCATGCTTGCTGATGTTGTAGTACACTCTCTGATATTAAATTTACTTAACCTGAAATGTTAGCAGTAGTTTGTATATTTTGTGTATTGACTTAAGTCATTTGTTGATTTATCAAAATCGGGTGGGACCATTTTGTAATGGGCCAACAGTGAGGAGAGAGGAAAAAGAGAAAGAGTGTGAATGAGAAGGGGGGGGGAGTATTCGGCTGTAGAGTATTCCTAGGAGGAGAGAGAAAGAGAGTTGGTGAGTTGTGTCATAGATTTTGGGAAAAGGAAAGGGTGTGTTGAGTAGTGATTGGTCAAGGGATTACATTTGTCATAGGAACTTTCCCCTAGATTATTTGTGTATAGCCAAAAGAGGCTTATTGGTATGAAGGAGGGTTTGAATGTAATTAAGTTGGGAATCTCTCCCTAATTATGGTTAGGGGTTGGTCATTTGGGATTAGGGTGAAATGGTGTTAGGGTGTTTGGTGTTTTGTATGGAAGAATTGGTGTTGTGTGTGTAGGTATTGATAAGTGGAATGACATGGTGCTTGGGTTGAGTCTAATTGAGTCGGGTCGGGTCACAATTGGTCTTGGTGAATCAAATGGCTTAAATTAGTCATTTATAATCACGGATAAATAAATAGCATGCGGGGACTCAATTGAATGAGATACAAGTGGCATGTGTGTAGTAGGCCCAAAGTGGGTCGTGTTCATATCTTGGGTTGATAGGTTTGGATCGAAATGGTACCCCCAATTCGAGTCGGAAATAAATGTGACTCCGTGGGGTGAATCAAGATTGGGTCTTGTGTCAGGAAAGTTGTGCGATAAAAATCAAGCACAAGATGATGTGACTGAGTGGGACACGAAGGTCATGGATGAAGAGTGTCTCAAGTAGATAATGCATGACAAGTTGGTTTGGAGAAAATGACTAATCTTGTGCTCCTAATTTGAAAGTCACGGTAACGTGTATATGATAATAAAAAATAAAAGTGGGAAACCATTAATAACTTAGAAATTCAAATATAATCATATTGAATTCCTAATTAATCTAGATAATTGTAATTAAATTTTCAGAGGGCTTACAACCTATCTACCTTAGAGAATTTTGTCCTCGAAATTTAGACATCTAATAACAGCAAGATAGAAATAAATAAGCAATAATGCATGCATGCATACCTACATATGTACCCCGGGGCCAATTGCTGAGCTCTGCCATAGTGCTGCTGGCAGTCCATGGCCTGATGCTTTACTGATCCGCACCTCAAGCATTGGTTGAGCTTCTTCCTGCACTCTCTCTGAATGCGTCCCCTCTTGCCACAGTAGTGACAAGTCGGAAGTTCCTTTATCTGGTACGGGACACCTCGCTGTTGATGATGGGTCCCCGGACGTCTGGCCAGGCCTCCTGTCTGAACTCTGGCTAGTGCGGCTGTCTGAGTAGGGTGCCTCGCGCTCAACGGATCCCGGTTGATGGCCTCCTGGACTTTGGCCTCGGCTAACACCTCCTCGTAGGTAGTCCTCGACTGTGCGCTCGTATACCTCTGAAGCTCCTTCGTCAGGCCGTGATGGAACCTCCGGGCCTTCTCCCTCTCATCTGGTATCCGTAGTGTGCCGAACCGGCTGAGACGGCTGAACTCTGCATCGTACTCGTCTACGGTTATGTTCCCTTGCTTGAGGTGGAGGAACTGATCGTAGAGAGCGTCACGGATGGTAGTTGGGAAGTACTTCGCCTCAAAGTACTCAAGAAACTGCTCCCACGTCTTGTCCTTGCCGATTTCACGCTCCTTCGAATCCCACCAATGATGGGCATTCCCCTTCAGCTGAGTCCTCACGGCAGTCATCCACAAGTCAGCAGGTAGCTGCGAAGCCTCCAAATTCTTCTGCGTGCTGGCTATCCAGTCTGATATCTCCTCCGGGCTCTCATTCCCCTTGAAGGGTTTCGGGTCCATCTGACGGTACCTCCAAACGCTGCCCGTCTGCTGAACTGGTGTTGGGGCTGGTGGTGGTGCCGGTGCTGGAACTGTCATCCTTTCTAAGGCAGTCATCAGAGTCTGCCTTGTAGTGCCCCGTCCCGCTCAGTCAATCGGAGGAATCAAAACGCCGACAGCGTTCGGACTTAGCCTCGCAACGGCTGCTCGAAGACATCACTCGGTCGAGGCGACCGCTCGCTCAGGTGGGGTAGTTTCGGTGAACTTGCCTCATCTTAGCCTTCACATAATAAATCGCATGTTTTCAACTTGCACAAGTAGGCTTGATAATAAAAGAGTCGAATCCACATAGCTAAAGGGAATAATCCCGACGGGTCGAATTGAGTTAGAATATGAAAAGGGTCCAACGGTCGGCTTAGAGTTGGTGCACGGCGTGCTTTGAAAATGACACTCGGTCCTTCGTCCCGTGGCTTGGGAGAAGGAAAGTTGGTTGAGTAGGCGAAGTATGAACATAGCCTAAGTCATTGGCGTCGCCCACATAAATGCTTCATAAAGCATCCACGGTCCTGTCGTCCAAGGCTTGGCATAGCCTTGGCTTGCCCCATGAGTTAAGTTGCGTTGCACAGCTTGTGCCATAAGTCTAGGCACCCAGATGATTTGGTCGTTCAGAAGTCGAACGCATGCGCGGCACGTTTCCGTAATGCGATGCTTGACGCAGCCTTTGTGCGTCGAGTCGTTGTGCGTTAAGTCAGGCAACTTATGTTAGGCTATCGGAGTGGTAACAAGCACGGTCCTACGAGTTCTACGGTTGGGTATAACCATATGGTCTTACGGTCTCAAGGCCCGTCATATAAATTATGACTTGGGCGATAGTGTCGCGTAGGTCGAAGTCGGTTTGAGGCACGATGCACAGACTTAGCGTTAAGGCATGAACCTCGGTTGATTTAATGAGTTTTGAAGAAAGGACTATCGAATAGGCATTGAGTTGAATGAAATGATATGGTAATATGGAAAGAATGCTCGCGACCGTGGGTCGTCGAGGGGTCTCAAATGGTAGAAAGAATGCTCGCGACCGTGGGTCGTCGAGGGGTCTCAAATGAGAGAAAGAATGATATTGGTTTGAAAGAGATGGTAACATTGGAAGAGGAATGACTGTGTGAGACGTCAGTTTGTGTCGAGTCTTGCATGGTCATTGGACAACTTGTCGACAAGGAGGAGTTTCCATGCGCGACAACCCTGGGCGCCATGGGACCGCGGCGTTCCGGAGGAAAACAGGTATAGCCGTAGCTGGACGAACCGCTCGGGTCATTCGGGAACTTTCAGCGAGGCTAGCTACTTGCGCTGAAAGGGTCGCCGAATGGCAAGACTATAGTCCAGGATAGCTTGTGATGTTAGTGACCAATTCATATAGATGGGTCGGCACGGGCGGCAATCCGCGTGTGTGCCTTTGGATTGAGTCAGTTGGATGTGAGTACAGTTAGAACACAAGGTTTGGTCCTAAGATTTGGCATCAACATAGGCGACGTGCTTCGACACGAGATGCGGCGTCGGGTCTTAAGTTGTTGGCATATAAGTTGCATAAGTTGGTATGAGTCATCTTGAGTTTAAGTCAGGAAACGCCGTAAGGCGAAGTCGGTCAAGTGATACTTAGTCCAGAAGTCTTGATTGGGTCTGTTGGTGATCGAAGTAGCAAGGGCCGCGAGGCGGCGTTACGGTGAAGTCACATTGAGTTGCGAGGCACGGCCTCAACAAGGGTTTGAAGCACGGTCACACGGAAATGGAGCCTCATCGCGTAGTTGCGTTTCTGATTTTGGCCGTAAGGCAAGCACAACTTGATAGGTTAACGTTGTTCGAGTCAACATTGTTGTTGCAAGCACGGGATGGTCTAGAGGCACAGAATAGGCTAAGGCGTCGGTCCTAAAACTGATCCTAAGGCAAGAGTAGAAAGACAATACAAAAGGGGACTATGTTGCACAAAGTAAAGTAAACGTGTTGGTTTTGTATGGGCGGACGAGGAGCTCATTCCACCAGTACAGTTGAGTACTGACATCCACATAGTTTACATGTGCAGGCACAGGTAGAAGCTCGTGGCGCGGAGCTCGCTTGGATGCGTCGAGGCATGGAGTTCCTTGGCGATTCGAAGCGTGCGGCCGCATGGATTAAAGACTTATACGGGACATAATGTATGGACGTCGCCTTCCGAAGCTTCCGCTGGTTCGAGACTTGTATTGAGAGATGTGAGAGAGCTGAGCGACTTGTAATGTGAGCTTGAGTGAGCTTAAGAGAATTGTAATCTTGGCCTTGCGCCCATTGTAACCTTTGTTTCAATATCAATAAAAGAGTGTTTTGTAAAGACTTGTGTTTGCTTTCCTAAATTCCGCTGCTATTATTCAATGTCTCTGCTCGGGACTTCTGCGCGACGACCCCGTCGCAGCCGCTAAAATCGGCCGTTATGGAACCCGCCTTGCACGAGCGCAAATCTAGGCTCGTGCGGCATCACGCCTTAGCGAGGACGATCGCTCCTACGGGAGCGGGGCGTGACATAATGGTATCAGAGCACGGCTTTACGTCCTTGGACTATCGATTGAATTCTTTAACTCCGTTATTTCCGCAAAATCTGAATTGTGCTTCCGCAAGTTGATATCGTTGGTGCGCTCTCTCTCAATTGTCCCACGGGATGTCCATACAATAAGTCTAACTATTTTGCAAAACGTAGGATAACAGTTTTTGACAAAGGAACAAAAAGGATGGTTTACGTAAGCACGGTTGGCTAAGTCAGGCTGGGCATATACACCAAGGATTGTGTCGACCTTAGCAAAGTCGAGTGCGGGATTCGTAATGTTCGAGCTAGAATGAGAGTTGAACTCGATTGAGTAAATGTGGGATGACTGTCGATAGGGGTGCTATCGAGCGACGATAACATCGGTGCGATATAGATGAGCGTGCTTAAAATTCGAGGAATAGTTCGAACGGAATCCGAAGAAGTCGATTTTGATTCAAATGATAGTTTTGAGGATTTGTTGAATGACTTCATTCCTGAGTGGTGTATGCGATAGTCTCAGGAATGTTGATCGATCGATTGATGATGCGGGGTGTCGGTGAGTCTATCAGCAAGCGTCGCATTATGCAAAGCCTTAGATTGAATATGATTGAGCAAAATGTAGTCTTGAAGTTTGACATGTTGATTCGAACAGATTAGAAATAACGCGCACGGAACGTGCACGGGATCGAGGATTGCGCGAGTATGAAACGCGAAGGTGATTGAGTAGATAAAACAAATCGAGAAAAAGTTAGGGTGTACGAATGGGTGACTTGATCGAGGAAATTGATACGGATCGTATAAGAAAAGTTAGCACGATGAGACGATAGCGTGCATGAAAAGTTGAATTTCGAAGTTACGCAATGACTATAAGGATTGGAATGAATGTTGCTCGATGATTTGAGTTAGCAAGGAATGATGCGAATTGAGGAAATACGTTGGTCGATGACTTAAGATAAACGGATGAACGATACGTGAAATTGGTTTGAGGAAATTGATGTTATGGATGATTCGAAGGATAATAATCGAACTAGAATTTAAATGTCGAGGAGATTATCCAGTCGGATGATAGCATCGTTCGCACGACTCGAAATTGGTTGCAAAGGAAGATCGTCAGGTTACGCATATCGTCGATGGTATTGAGGCGTATCAAAGATCGATATGTGATAACTCGGGGGTACTCTGACTCGGCAAATGACGATCGTGCAAGTGTTATTGTTCGGTTGGAAGCGATACTTAGGATTTTGATCGAGATGAATGTTGGATGAAAATGATCGTGTCTTGATGGTTACGTTGATAGCCACAACGTCGACGATCTTATCTTGCGCGAGCGCAACTCCAGCCTCGCACATGCGTCGCGTCGGATTTGGGGCGATTGTTTCGCGTGAGCGCTGACATGGTGATTCATGTCGCGGGAATGATCGAACTCGAAAAATCAGGATATGGCAACTTTGATTGTCTCGACTTGTCGGTTTGATGCGAAGGAAAATTCGAGGATATTTAGGACTTGCGATTGATGAATGAAATAAACTTGAGGATTGAGTAGGTCCAATCCGCGCATCGAGAATGAATTAGTCTGGACACAAAACAAGAGTTACGTCCCGATGAGAATGATTATCTCGCGGGAGCATGCATGGTGATTCGTGCCCACCGTGGATAATCTGACTCGCGTGAGATCGGGGCGCAACATATTGTTAAGTCGGACGACCTTGTGATCGATTACGTGAATTGGGATGAATGACTTAGGGAATATGATATGTGAATTATGGTTTAGCGATGAAATGTGTCGTAGCGTGCTTGACATGGAACGATTGATAGGCGGATTATGTCGAACGTGTTCAAAGAGATAGACTATACGAAATGGCTTGATGAACGAGCGATATGTTCTTATCGAAGAAATCGGTTGAAACGTGATTTGTCGTAGGATGGCTTTGCTGAATGACTCGGACCCCGTGCGACGAACGTTGGGATGTGTGTAGGGAATCGATGCTCGATGTTTAGAAATCGGTGTGATGCGAGCTTGGGTAGAAAACCCTGTACTATCAAGTTGGTTTGACCTTAGGATGGGGTCAGTGTTGATATCGTTGTTTGGGAACTGTGATTCCAATACTGACAATTGACTTTAGTCTAAAGAGATTGCCTAGCGGCTAGGCGAGATGTCCATGTTGCGAGAGTTAGCGTCGTAAGGATTGATTTTCAGGATTGAGTGGATAGATCGATAGGTGGAATTGGATTTACTATCACAAGGCTTGGTTGAAATGCATGTATTTCGGGGACGCCTGGAATGTGTGCACGATCCAAACTAAGTGATATGTTTATTCAAGTGAGACTTGAGGAATGGAAAAGTGTCGAGGATTTTGAAATTGTATTGAAGGAAAGATCGAGGGTAGCACGAGCGTGGCTCGAATTTGGGAAACACATAGGCATAGTGTGTGCGAGAGTTCTTAAAAATGTTGAGTAAAGTGATAAGTCGATAAGTGTACTCAGTTAGTTTCGAGGACGAAACTTTTTCTGAGTGGTGTATGATGTAGTGTCCCGTCCCGCTCAGTCAATCGGAGGAATCAAAACGCCGACGGCGTTCGGACTTAGCCTCGCAACGGCTGCTCGAAGACATCACCCGGTCGAGGCGACCGCTCGCTCAGGTGGGGTAGTTTCGGTGAACTTGCCTCATCTTAGCCTTCACATAATAAATCGCATGTTTTCAACTTGCACAAGTAGGCTTGATAATAAAAGAGACGAATCCACATAGCTAAAGGGAATAATCCCGACGGGTCGAATTGAGTTAGAATATGGAAAGGGTCCAACGGTCGGCTTAGAGTTGGTGCACGGCGTGCTTTAAAAATGACACTCGGTCCTTCATCCCGTGGCTTGGGAGAAGGAAAGTTGGTTGAGTAGGCGAAGTATGAACATAGCCTAAGTCATTGGCGTCGCCCGCATAAATGCTTCATAAAGCATCCACAGTCCTATCGTCCAAGGCTTGGCATAGCCTTGGCTTGTCCCATGAGTTAAGTTGCGTTGCACAGCTTGTGCCATAAGTCTAGGCACCCAGATGACTTGGTCGTTCAGAAGTCGAACGCATGCGCGACACGCTTCCGTAATGCGATGCTTGACGCAGCCTTTGCGCGTCGAGTCGTTGTGCGTTAAGTCAGGCAACTTATGTTAGGCTATCGGAGTGGTAGCAAGCACGGTCCTACGAGTTCTACGGTTGGGTATAACCATATGGTCTTACGGTCTCAAGGCCCGTCATATAAATTATGACTTGGGCGATAGTGTCGCGTAGGTCGAAGTCGGTTTGAGGCATGATGCACGGACTTAGCGTTAAGGCATGAACCTCGGTTGATTTAATGAGTTTTGAAGAAAGGACTATCGAATAGGCATTGAGTTGAATGAAATGATATGGTAACATGGAAAGTATGCTCGCGACCGTGGGTCGTCGAGGGGTCTCAAATGATAGAAAGAATGCTCGCGACCGTGGGTCGTCGAGGGGTCTCAAATGAGAGAAAGAATGATATTGGTTTGAAAGAGATGGTAACATTGGAAGAGGAATGACTGTGTGAGACGTCAGTTTGTGTCGAGTCTTGCATGGTCATTGGACAACTTGTCGACAAGGAGGAGTTTCCACGCGCGACAACCCTGGGCGCCATGGGACCGCGGCGTTCCGGAGGGAAACAGGTATAGCCGTAGCTGGACGAACCGCTCGGGTCATTCGGGAACTTTCAGCGGGGCTAGCTACTTGCGTTGAAAGGGTCGCCGAATGACAAGGCTATAGTCCAGGATAGCTTGTGATGTTAGTGACCAATTCATATAGATGGGTCGGCACGGGCGGCAATCCGCGTGTGTGCCTTTGGATTGAGTCAGTTGGATGTGAGTACAGTTAGAACACAAGGTTTGGTCCTAAGATTTGGCATCAACATAGGCGACGTGCTTCGGCACGAGATGCGGCGTCGGGTCTTAAGTTGTTGGCATATAAGTTGCATAAGTTGGTATGAGTCATCTTGAGTTTAAGTCAGGAAACGCCGCAAGGCGAAGTCGGTCAAGTGATACTTAGTCCAGAAGTCTTGATTGGGTCTGTTGGTGATCGAAGTAGCAAGGGCCGCGAGGCGGCGTTACGGTGAAGTCACATTGAGTTGCGAGGCACGGCCTCAACAAGGGTTTGAAGCACGGTCACACGGAAATGGAGCCTCATCGCGTAGTTGCGTCTCTGATTTTGGCCGTAAGGCAAGCACGACTTGATAGGTTAACGTTGTTCGAGTCGACATTGTTGTTGCAAGCACGGGATGGTCTAGAGGCACAGAATAGGCCAAGGCGTCGGTCCTAAAACTGATCCTAAGGCAAGAGTAGAAAGACAATACAAAAGGGGACTATGTTGCACAAAGTAAAGTAAACGTGTTGGTTTTGTATGGGTGGGCGAGGAGCTCATTCCACCAGTACAGTTGAGTACTGACACCCACATAGTTTACATGTGCAGGCGCAGGTAGAAGCTCGTGGCGCGGAGCTCGCTTGGATGCGTCGAGGCATGGAGTTCCTTGGCGATTCGAAGCGTGCGGCCGCATGGATTAAAGACTTATACGGGACATAATGTATTGACGTCGCCTTCCGAAGCTTCCGCTGGTTCGAGACTTGTATTGAGAGATGTGAGAGAGCTGAGCGACTTGTAATGTGAGCTTGAGTGAGCTTGAGAGAATTGTAATCTTGGCCTTGCGCCCATTGTAACCTTTGTTTCAATATCAATAAAAGAGTGTTTTGTAATGACTTGTGTTTGCTTTTCTAAATTCCGCTGCTATTATTCAATGTCTCTGCTCGGGACTTCTGTGCGACGACCCCGTCGCACCCGCTGAAATCGGCTGTTGTGGAACCCGCCTTGCACGAGCGCAAATCTAGGCTCGTGCGGCATCACGCCTTAGCGAGGACGATCGCTCCTACGGGAGCGGGGCGTGACATGCCTCATAGCCTCCGTCTGTTGCCACTGTTGCTGTATCATCGTCTGGAAGAACTGAAACATCTGGGGCTGTCCCTCCGGTTGTGGCATCTGGGGCGGAATGGGTACATATGGCATTTGCTGCGGGTATGCTCCCTGCGGCATCTGGGGAGGATTGGGTGCATAGGGCACCTGCTGCTGGTATGCTCCTTGCGGCATCTGGGGAGGGAAGGGAGGTGGTGGAGGCAAAGGGTTCTCCTCCTGTCGCATCGGTGTCTGGAGTCCTGTCGTCGCTCGGCTCGGTGTCGGATGCTGGGGCAACGCCATAAGCCGTGCGTCCTGATGTGAATCGACCTATTCGATTCACAAAAGATTTGTAGAAAAGAGAAACAGAGAAAGATAATGATCTTTTTGTGAGAAAAGAACAAACTCCCAACTTTGGTGGACGGACAAAGTCTAAATCCTTCTTATTGATACTTGAGAGTTTCTTCTCAATACAAGCATGAAAACTAATGACGGCCAGCCCTAGCTATAAATAGAAAGGAGAAACAAAACCCTAAGAGGGTTATTGTGGTGAAAGACCACAATACCCCTTTATGACTAAATGATGATAGGTGGGCCCACATCAATACCGCCCCCTAAAAGAGCCACCTTGTCCTCAAGGTGGAAATCTGGAAACTGCGTCTGTTGCTATAGCGGCCTCTTCCTCCGTCGGATCCTCCTCCTCGTCGGGCAAGATTACGATCTGCAGCAACTTGCTCGTACATCGATGACCGGGAGTGAACCTCTCGTCGCATCTGAAGCACAAGCCAGCTGCTCTTCTCGCCTTCATGTCAGCATCCGACAGGCGCCTTATGGAGCCCCCTGTCCCGCCTGCGGGTCTAGGTGGTATTGGTGCCTGAGCCTCCGCTGCTGGTCGTGGAATTACTAGGCCCGTCTGACTGTGCTGTCCCGATGCTCCCCAAGCGTCTTTAAGGCGCTTTTCTTCCGCCAATTTCTCCTCTGCCTTGTGGGCCAGGCGCCAGGCGGAGGAGATCTTCTAAGCACCGCGGACTCTGCAGCCTGAGCTCCGCTCGTATGGAGGGCTTTAAACCCTTCATAAACATACCTATCTGTAACTCGTCCGACACCCCTCGAACGCGTCCAGATAGTAATTCGAACTTCGCGACGAAGTCTCGAACCGTCCCCTCCTGTCGTAGCGACGACCACTGCTCGTAGAAATCACCCGAAGCCGTCTCCTGGAAGCGGTCTAAAATGTATCCCGTCAGCTCCGCCTAGCTGCTGAACGGGGTCCTCGCCGATCTCCACCGATACCACGCCAGGGCCTGGCCCTCGAAATAGATTCCGATGCATCTGAGGACCTCTGCCTCGGTCAGCTCCATGATCTCAAAATAGCGCTCCGCCCGAAAAATCCACTCGTCCGGGTTCTCACCCTCGAACGTGGGTAGCTTCAGTTTCTTCAGCCGGCGATCCGCGCTAAGGTCACCGTGCTGCATATCATCCCTGCCTCGTCCTCCTTCCCAGCGGTGTGTATCTCTCCGCTGGGTCTCGTACGGGCCTCTGTCAACCTCCTCATACCGCTCGTCAGCCCAGACCTGCTCACCCCACTCCTCCACCGGACCCCTGTAGTCACCGACTGCCCTCGTCCGTGGTGGTCGTCGTGGGGGCAGGTCCCCTCTCTGGAAGTTGGCGGGATCCGCCGTTCCCCCAAAGAAATTGCTGCCTCCGGCGTGCCTCGCTCCTCCTGGCGGTTCCGCTCCTCCCGTCCAAGCCGGAACTCCCGCCAAGCCCCTTCCCGGACCTGCGAACCGATCTCCGTAGTTCGCTGTCATCGTCCGACCCCCGTAGGGGGCCCCAAGCCCTAGGGCTTCTCCCGAATGTGGAACCGGTCCGTCGGGACCGTACGGATCGACGGCGTCCGGCCACGGCCGCTCGCCGGCGGCTCCTCTGGCACCGACCGGCCAGGGGTGGCGGTCGGGGGCCGGCCAGCGACCGCCCCCAACAGCAGCGGCCCCGCCCGGGCTCGCGCGGTTGGCGGCGACGCTCCCGCGGCCTTCGGCCGCTGTCCGGCGAGGGTCGCCGGCCGCCAGGGCCCCGCCCGGCGGCGCGGCGGCGACGGCGGGTGCGGGCCAGCTCCCGTCGGCCGGTCCTCCGTGGTCGTCGGTCGCTTCCCCCTCCGTATGAACAAACCCTAGTTGGTCGCCTAGGGTTTGGGTTGTTGCCGCCTCCGCTTCGCCGCCATTGATCTTGTTCGAGATGTTTTGCAACAACTTCATCATTGCCGGAATCGACGTCATCTCCTCCCGCATGCTTCGTACCTCGGTCTGGAGATCCTCCTGTGTGGACGCTTGATCTTTGATTGCGGCCTTCAAACTTTCGATCTCGATGTTGAAATCCTCCCGAAGCCCCTGGATCTTCTCCTCGATCGTGTTCCTTGTGCCGGACGCCATGGATCGTAGAGAGCTCTGATACCAATTGATGTGAATCGACCTATTCGATTCACAAAAGATTTGTAGAAAAGAGAAACAGAGAAAGATAATGATCTTTTTGTGAGAAAAGAACAAACTCCCAACTTTGGTGGACGGACAAAGTCTAAATCCTTCTTATTGATACTTGAGAGTTTCTTCTCAATACAAGCATGAAAACTAATGACGGCCAGCCCTAGCTATAAATAGAAAGGAGAAACAAAACCCTAAGAGGGTTATTGTCGTGAAAGACCACAATACCCCTTTATGACTAAATGATGATAGGTGGGCCCACATCACGTCCACTACGCAAATGCATCTCTCTGAAAGAGACAAAACTTCCATAAGATAGGTACAGGAAACAAGCAAAATGCTGGATTTTCAATCATAAGATTAGGAATGCGGAAGTCAAAGGCGATAATCAAATTGTGGATGAGATTCTACATTTCCTAATCCTAATTGCAGGCTCGCGTCGGTTTTACCCTAGGCGATGAACTCGACCTGTATGAGCCACCACTAAAACCATGTCACGTCCCACTCCCAAATATATAGGATTTGAGCATAACCTGGCCAGCTGATACAACCTAGAGTAGTTGCCCAATTTAATGGACTCACTTAGACGTACTACGCTGTAACAGTAACTAACCAACGCAGACAATCATCTAAATCTCATCCACAGATAACATAAAGGAAAGTATTGAAATAAAAGCAGAGTAGTCTGAATATCCAAATACAATTAAATGGAAATACAAGTCTGGTGGAAACAATCCTACAGTACATCAGAATAGAAATACAAGAAATGGAAGATAACTAGCTTAGAGCAACAGCTAACTAGGTAATGAAACTTTCAGCCAAAGTAGCAGCATACCCTGGATCAGGGGAACTCCTCGGCGTACACCTCGTAGTCCTCTGCAACATGTCCCGTCTCAGCTCCGGAACCGTATATCGTCGAGTACAGATGCTCGTCGGGATCTGGAAAGGAACCAGATCCTCAGGGAACATAGCAAGATACAAATAGGAACATGCCATAAAGTAAATACTGATATAAAAATAAATTGGTGAGCTAACCAGTCTAAGTGAATGCATATGAAAACAACTTTGGAACGTATGGGTGGGTAGATAAGGGAATAGCATCGAGTCACGGGCCGATGTCGGATCACGAGCCAATGTGAACATACAACACTAGTATACCTCCCGACCGTACCTAACGCACAGCTAGTAGCTGCTGCCGGACGTATCCCCTAGTAGATATATGGCCCATAACCGGGTATCATACCCATAACCGGGTCCCCCTGAGGCTAGAATAATGTAACTGTCTGTCCCATACGCCTATTTGTTGTCTTACCCGCCCAGAATATACAAGTCATATCCACGACTCGAACATCAATCTCAATGCAAAGTTAGCTATCTAGAACCATCACTACTCTATATGTGCCGTCACACGTGCCACTCGCACTGATGGCCAGTCGAGAGCGTCAGAGCGTGCCATGATTTGATCTCACTCGGTGCCGTGTCGTAACACGTGTCATGGTTCAGGGAATTATAATAACAACTCCGCAACTGAGGGTACATCGCCTAGAGCTAAGTCAAGTAGGTAACCCTAAGTGTCGATGCGATCATCGACTACATCCGAGGCAACTCCCGGACTCAACTAAGTCTACGCTAACAAGAGCATAAAGAAGTATATGTAAAAACAGTAATACGAGGCAAGGTACACTTGCCTGCAACTCCGCAGTGCGCAAGCAGTGCTCCGGTCCCTCCTGTCTCGATCACGTCGTCAGAGAGACCTACAAATACACAACCAAGGCTTACGATACGCTAAACGAACATTCATGACTACACATCTATCCACACACAATGTAGCGTATACGTTTATACGTACTTGTAGACACATATATATACTAAGTTACATTTATGCAAGGAAATACACATACAAGTTTATATATATATATATATATATATATACACACGAGAGTATACGTAAGTGGATATATTCACAGGTTTTATATATATATTAGGGATATACATAGGCAATATCCGTAAAGGGAAATATATAAAACGTATCTATATACATATATGTAATAAGGAAATACACATACTTATACGCATAAGGAAACATATATATATATATATATATATATATATATATATATATATATATATATATTTTTGGAACCAGGTAAATTGTTTCTAGAATCGCTCCCACTGGGATTCGAACTCCTGACCACTCGGACCACATGCATCTCTCTTAACCACTAGGCTAGAGGTCATCTGCACATATATATATATATATATATATATATATATATATATATATTTTATATATATATATATATATATATATATATATATATATATATTGACATTTATACGGAAATATTTATATATATATATATTACGAAAACACACACATATATATATATATATATATATATATATATATATATATATATATATATATATATATATTTTTTTTTATATATATATATATATATATGTGTGTGTTTTCGTAAAAAAAAAAAAAAAAAAATATATATATATATATATATTTTATATATATATATATATATATATATATATATATATATATATATATATATATATATACACGAAACATTTATATATTATACGAAAAACATATATATATATATATATTTATATAATATATAAATGTTTCGTGTATATATATATATATATATATATATATACGGAAAACGTTTATATATAATGAGAACACATAAAAGTATATATATATACGGAAAGTATATATATATACATGAATATATACGAGAACACATAAAAGTATATACATACGGAAAGTATATATATATACACATGAATATATACATAGGAGACTACATTTATACAAGAGTATATGGAATCATATCTACATATATACGCGATTATATACATATGTACATTAACCATAAGAAGAATGTGTACATTGCTAATCCCATATGAAATGTTTACTGTCAAGTGAAGACACCCAACAAATACACCCTATCACAACTCAAAACCATCTAAACAATATCAACATTTATATATAAGAGAACATGGAGGAAGGGGGAGGAGTGTACCTCTGTCGCGTTCGTACACGACGACGAGGGGCCGTGGCGGCGGCCGACGTGGGCGCGCGGCGCTGGTCGCACGCGGCAGCGGCTCGGGTGGGCGCGCGGCTGCGGCTACGCACCAGCAGCGGCGGCCCAAGGAGAGGAGGATGGGGAGATGAGGGTGATGGTGTTGCTCGGCTAGGCCATGGGGGCGGCTGTGTTGAGATGATAATGGGGAAGATGATGGGTGCTGTCGGGTTGGCTAGGGGATGGTCGGCCGAGTGTATTAGGGGGTGGAGATGAGGAAGATGATAATGGAGGTGGTGTTGCTCGGCTAAAAGGAGTAGGAGGTGGAGATGGTGAGGAGGATGAGAGGAAGTCGGGGTCGGCTAAGCCATGGAGGTGGTGATGATGGAGAAATGGTGAAGGAGTTGGGGTGCTGTCGGTTTGGCTAGGGGAGAGGGGCTGTGAAGAAGAGGGAGAAGAGAGCTGTGAGGAGAGAGGAAGGGAAAGAGTGTAAATGAGAATGGGGGGGGGAGTATTCAGCTGTAGAGTATTCCTAGAGGAGAGAGAGAGTTGGTGAGGAGGATGCGAGGAAGTCGGGGTCGGCTAAGCCATGGAGGTGGTGATGATGGAGAAATGGTGAAGGAGTTGGGGTGCTGTCGGTTTGGCTAGGGGAGAGGGGCTGTGAAGAAGAGGGAGGAGAGAGCTGTGAGGAGAGAGGAAGAAGGGAAAGAGTGTAAATGAGAATGGGGGGGGGGGGGGAAGTATTCAGCTGTAGAGTATTCCTAGGGGAGAGAGAGAGTTGGTGAGTTGGGGGAGGAGTGTACCTCTGTCGCGTTCGTACACGACGACGAGGGGCCGTGACGGCGGCCGACGTGGGCGCGAGGCGCTGGTCGCACGCGGCAGCGGCTCGGGTGGGCGCACGACTGCGGCTACGCACCAGCAGCAGCGGCGGCCCAAGGAGAGGAGGATGGGGAGATGAGGGTGATGGTGTTGCTCGGCTAGGCCATGGGGGCGGCTGTGTTGAGACGATAATGGGGAAGATGATGGGTGCTGTCGGGTTGGCTAGGGGATGGTCGGCCGAGTGTATTAGGGGGTGGAGATGAGGAAGATGATAATGGAGGTGGTGTTGCTCGGCTAAAAGGAGTAGGAGGTGGAGATGGTGAGGAGGATGAGAGGAAGTCGGGGTCGGCTAAGCCATGGAGGTGGTGATGATGGAGAAATGGTGAAGGAGTTGGGGTGCTGTCGGTTTGGCTAGGGGAGAGGGGCTGTGAAGAAGAGGGAGGAGAGAGCTGTGAGGAGAGAGGAAGAAGGGAAAGAGTGTAAATGAGAATGGGGGGGGGGGAAGTATTCAGCTGTAGAGTATTCCTAGGGGAGAGAGAGAGTTGGTGAGTTGTGTCATAGATTTTGGGAAAAGGAAAGGGTGTGTTGAGTGGTGATTGGTCAAGGGTTTACATGTGTCATAGGAACTTCCCCTAGATTATTTGTGTATGGCTAAAAAAGGCTAATTGGTATGAAGGAGGGTTTGAATGTAATTAAGTTGGGAATCTCTCCCTAATTATGGTTAGGGGTTGGTCATTTGGGGTTAGGGTGAAATGGTGTTAGGGTGTTTGGTGTTTTGTATGGAAGAATTGGTGTTGTGTGTGTAGGTATTGATCAGTGGAATGACATGGTGCTTAGGTTGAGTCTAATTGAGTTGGGTCGGGTCACAATTGGTCTTGGTGAATCAAATGGCTTAAATTAGTCATTTATAATCACGGATAAATAAATAGCATGCAGGGACTCAATTGAATGGGACCAGTGTTGTAAAAATCCCTCTAGGCGGCCGACTAGTCCCCGACTAGTCGCTAGTCGGCCGCCGCCGACTCGACTAGGGGCTAGTCCCCGACTAGTTACTTGTCGGCCACCGTCGACTCGATTGGGGGCTGGTCCATCCAAAAATTAGCTAAATTGGTACCAGTCTGGGCTGCCGTCGACTTCGTCAAGGCAGCCGTCGTCGACTCTTTACTTTGTTGCTGCTTTTTTTTATTTTTAAAAAAAGTGACTAGCCTACTCTTTTTTTATTTTTACTTTTGCTTTGTTATCTCTTTGCTACTGTTGTTGTTGCTCTTTTTTTAATTTTTGCTTGTTACTTTTTTTTGCTTTTGCTTGCTACTGCGGCTGTAACTCTCCGTGCAAAATAGTAAGTTGTTAACATATTATTTAAATATTTATCGAAATAGAAATTTATGCAAAATAATGAATAAGAAAATGCACTGTAGTCTGCGATAATTAAAAGTTCAACAATTAACATATTATTTTTTAAAATATTTTTATAACATATTACATATATATATATATATATATATATATATATATATATATATATATATATATTCATCAGTGTTATAAATTTCGGTAGTCGGAATCGGCGCGGCGAGGGTCCGCACAGCGCCTAGGGCGCCTAGGCGCCGCCTAGGCGCCGATTTTTTTATTTTTTATTTTTTCCCTGTTGTAACTTGTGCTACTCTAAACTAATAAAGATTTATCTCTAAATGCCTTTTGTTTGTTATTGATTACAGGGTACAGGGTTCAACTTCAAAGAATCAAAGTTCAAACATTTATAGAGAGAAGATAATCACAATGAAAATATTGAAAGAGCATCTTCTAAATAGAGAGCCAAGAGATTACTACTAAAGAGAGACAGTAAATA
This sequence comes from Iris pallida, assembly GCA_029216955.1. NCBI lineage: Eukaryota > Viridiplantae > Streptophyta > Magnoliopsida > Asparagales > Iridaceae > Iris > Iris pallida. The sequence goes on along the minus strand of JANAVB010012198.1, from coordinate 36,540,081 downwards.
ATATAATCATGTAATTTTACTATTTTGTAATTCTATTTGTAATTTTACTAAACAGAGATGGTAAACAGAAATCGACGTGAGTCGAAGTCGAACGGCTCGGCTGTAGACGTGAGTCGAAGTCGACGTGAGTCGAAGTCGAACGGCTCGGCTGTAGACGTGAGCCTGAACGGCCCTTCACTTCGGCTGTAGAAATCGAAGTAATCGAAGTGAGTCGAAAATCGAAATCGAAGTAATCGAAGTAGTCGAAGTGAGATGAGGTCGAAGTACCTTACCTGGAGAAGTCGAAGTCGAAGTCGACGTAAGCTGGAGATGAAGTCGATGGAAGCTGCTGAATATTAGGGTTTTCCCAACAGGAACGGGGAAGGGAAAGGGGGAACCTAATCGATGGAGTGAATCAGTGATTAGGTTTTTTTTTTTTTCTTCTTTATACTTAGTGAACCGGGTTCATAATTATTGAACCGCCCGAATTGGGCCGAACCGCCCGCCTGAAACGCACAGACCGAATTGACCGATTTTTCCCGATTTTTCCCGATTTTTCCCGAATTGGACCGATTTGGGCCGATTTTCGGCGCGTAGCGATTTCCTGAACCGAAATAAGGGTTTTCGCCTCGGATTACCGACGCCTAGCGCCTAGGCGGCGCCTAGGCGCCCGAATTGGGCGAAATTTAGAACACTGATATTCATTAAAAATTCTAAACCGACTAATCTGACTAGTCCCCGAGTAGTCCGATTAATCCGTAGTCCCCACGAACCGACTAGCGGCCGACTATTGATTTTTACAACCTTGAATGGGACACAAGTGGCATGTGTGTAGTGGGCCCAAAGTGGGTCGTGTCCATATCTTGGGTTGACAGGTTTGGATCGAAATGGTGTCCCCAATTCGAGTCGGAAATAAATGTGACTCCGTGGGGTGAATCAAGATTGGGTCTCGTGTCAGAAAAGTTGTGCGATAAAAATGAAGCACAAGATGGTGTGTCTGAGTGGGACACGAAGGTCATGGGTGAAGAGTGTCTCAAGTAGATCATGCATGACAAGTTGGTTTGGAGAAAATGACTAGTCTTGTGCTCCTAATTTGAAAGTCACGGTAACGTGTATATGATAATAAAAAATAAAAGTGGGAAACCATTAATAACTTAGAAATTCAAATATAATCATATTGAATTCCTAACTAATCTAGATAATTCTAATTAAATTTTCAGAGGGCTTACACTTCATGAGTTACCGCAAGAAGTTTCCAAATTTCATGCGAAGTGGCACAGGTAGATACTCTATTAAACTCGGTCTTGTCTATAGCACAAAATAAAGCGGTTATAGCTTTAAATCAAGACTAACATGGGTCTTTTCTAAGTCTGTGTATCTATCATGTGACTTTTCTACAAGATTGCCATCAATCATTATTCTAGGCGGCTTTTTGTAGCCGTCTATGGCAATTGACCAAAGATCAAAGTCGAGTGATTTTAAAAACAAGCTCATCCGTGTCTTCCAATAAGTGTAGTTTGTTCCATCAAATAGTGTGGGTCTATTTGTGGACTGACCTTCACCGGTGAATATTGATTTCATGGCTGTCATGTGTACTCTTAGAGTGTTATTTGAGAATAACCTGTTTTGATACAAATTGTAGGAACGTTGAGCATTTCTAGAGGAGGTTAATAGAGTGCGTGTGTGTAGTGGAATAATAATCACCACTTAAAAAATTATGGCAGCAAACTAATTGATGTGTAAGCCGACAATATAAAATAACTTGCGTAAAGTAAAGAGTTGAGAAAAGTTAACTCAAACACCGAGATTTTATACTGGTATCCCTCTGAGAGAACTAGTCCAGTCTCGAGTACTCTTGCTCGATATTGAATCCACTAAGCAGTGAAACACAAGCTTTGAATCCGAAGTGCTTGCAACTCCTTACAATGTGTGCTTTTAATTCGAAGATCACTACTTCACATCCGCAAGCCTTTGATTCGAAGGACTTGCCGACTTCAGAAACATGATGAAAATGAACTGGTTTTCAAGTCTTCTTTACAACTCGACCAAACTTCTAGATCGAACCAAATTGGTACTGGCTTGGCTAGGAGTCGTAAAGGCTTAGATTTGAAAGTAAATAGCTCAAAGAACTCTTTGAAAGAGATAGAAAAGAGATAATGAGATGAGTGAAATGAATGTGAAACTCTTCTCTATTTATAGGATTTTCTGGACCGAACATGGGCAGAGTTTGCTTCTCTAATGTTCAAAAAATCGAACGTTGGAGCCGATTCTACAGGGAGACCTGATCCAATGGGATACTGGGTCAGGGTGACCGAGTTCGGACGGAACTCGGTCCGAGTTCGGTTGCCCTATAACCAGTCACGTCTATGAGTGAAAACATGGATTTTGGGCTCTTTTTGTATTGTAGGTTGGACCTTTTGGTTTATGGACAGATCAATACAAATTTGGTAGGCTTATTTGGAAGTGGACTTCAGAAGCTAGCTAAGTGACAATTTCGTCCAATATACATTTTTCCTAGACTCAATCAATTGTAAAATACATAATAAACATGAAAACAACTTTGTTCAGCAACTTTTTCATCTAGTGAAGACTTGATCAGATGTTGTAGCAAAGCAGTCAGTCCATCAGTTGTAGCAGTATATTATTTGTTGTATCAAACTAGAGTTTTAGTCGGTTATCGAAATCAGGTGTGACTATGACCTATATGGGCCAACATACCTACCCGCCAATTGGGCACGTAGGTTTTATGGTATGACCTCTTATGATACCTACCTTGGATGGGAATTTAGCACAAACATGGAAGGTTGACGTCATATCGTCAGTTGATCATAATTTTTTGTCAAATCTTGTATTGAGCTTTTCTATGCTCCATAGCCGACCCCATTTTGGTGGGAGAAGGCTTTGATGATGATGGTGATGATAATGATTGAGGATCACTTTTCAGGATTTATCTTTACTTCGTTTAGATTAGATTTTATTAGGACTTGATTTATTTACTTTTTATAAATTGATTTAGGATAGAATTTGATATGATTATTTTTAACTCAAAAGTAAGGATATGATTTGGTTTTTATTTAATTTAGTAGGACTAGGATTGTCTGAAGACTATAAATAAATCTATATATCTCATTAGATCTTTCTAGACACTTTGACGAGGAAATGACCAGCTGGGATAATATAATGAATTTTGAACCGCAAAAAATGAATTTTGGACCGTGAACAATAAATCTCATTGGATTTCCTCTTATTATTCTTCCTGTTGTTATCCTCCCTTCTTCTTCTTCTTCTTCTTCTTTATCTTTACTGCTCATCTAGCTAGTACTGAGATAGCCGAGGCTAGGGCTGCAAACGAGCAAAGCCGAGCCAAGCTTTTGTAAGCTTGAGCTTGGCTTGACTAGAATTAATCGTGCTCGAGCTTGATAAATTTTTTATTTTAGAGCTTGAGCTTGGCTCGAACTTGTTTATATTATTCTCACAAGTATAGAACGGAATGCCTCTTGCTTGGTCTTGGTCTCTTTCTTGCCACTCTCATTTCAATCCATGATCAATGTGGCGGGGTCAGTTTCTTGACTTGCTCGGTATCAGGCTTTGCTCACTCACAGGGGCTGGAAGGCAGGATAAGAATGGTATTGTCAGACCCCTTTCTAACTTCAAAAAGAAATGCAGTGAGAGAGCAATCGGGATCCGTACTTTGTCATCGATCCAATTACTACCTCTCTTTGTTTCTTTCAATCACATACGTAGGGAAGGGCTCCGGGGAGCAATGTCATTATACTCTACCTTTTCATGAACCGTACGAAGGAAAGAAAGTCAAGACTTTCGTGATGCAAATTAAGCAGGCTTGGGCTTGGCTTGGTTTGAGCTCGAGCTTGGCTTGATAAGCAAGCTTGATAAACAAGTTCAGCAAGCTCAAAATCAAGCTCGTTAAGCTTGATTTCAAGCTCGTTCAACTTTATTTCAAGCTCATTAAGCTTGATTTCAAGCTTAACGAGCTCGATTTCAATTTAGTTAAGTTTGAATTCAAGTACATGTAATATTAACAATTTATTTATCAAAATTTAATTAAAAAAATTCCTTAATATCAATTATTAAGGACATACAAATATATAATGCACAAATATATATAAAATTAGAATTCAATAAAGAACAAACGAGCTTCCAAACAAGCTCCTAAACGAGTTCTTAAACGAGCTTCTAAACGAGCCAGCTCGCAAGCTCATAAACGAGCCAGCTCGCAAGCTCAAACGAGCCGAGTACTTCTAAGCTTGAGCTTGGCTCGTTTATTAAACGAGCTCGAAACTGAAGCTTGAGGTCAACTTTGTTTATTAAACGAATCGAGCTCAAACGAGCTTTTATCGAGCCGAGCTTCGAGCAGCTCGCGAACGGCTTGGCTCATTTGCAGCCCTAGCCGAGGCGCTAGGTAGTTTCATGGTTTGCAAAAAACTGTGGAAAACATGTAAGGAAACAACACGTATCGGTTTCGGAAGTAATATTTAGAGTTTTTCTGATACACATTGCTAGGTCATCCACACGAGCTCTTAGTGTCTGTACTATGCATCTGATACGCAAATATGTTATATACAAACTTTTCGCACACGTGAACGGACGTTGTTTCCTTGGATCAAGTCAATGTTTAACTATGGCGTGTGCTAGCACAAGTTGATTCGGTTGAACCAAATCAATCGGGCTAGCACAAGTTGATTCGGTTGAACCAAATCAATCGGGCATAGGCTAATCACCATTGGAACCAACTTGAACTTGAGCCTACGCCTACATAGCTAACCAACTCTTGTGTGTGTGATCCATTGGGCTCAACACCAAGATGGTCGTAATTGGGTCAAAACTGAACCAACATGCATTGGGTATCTGTGCACCGGTATGCCGGTTGGAGTCTTGTTTTGACTCCATGTTTACGATTACAAAACTGCTTTCTTGGGACACCTAACAGTGTGTCGAGGCCTCCATATGGTTTGAGGACGTTAGCGACATCTATTCAAGAACCTTCCCATGTTGAGTTATCGTGCAATTCAGTCTTTTCTTCGTACTACGTCCCGATTAGACTTTATGTAGTGCCCTGATCTCGTTGTGGAGCACGGATCGGGCTAGCAGCCGAATGGCCGAGTCGGATGAGATTGGGGAAACTTCACTTGGGAAAACTTTATCAGGATCGCGGGATAATGAATTGAGATCATTTCCTCGTTATGGATTGGACTCTTTTGAAATGATGCCCAAGATGCAGTGGCGTGCGTCTTGGGGGAAGAATTGTATATAGGAGTCGCTTGCCCCGAGATCGTAGCCCTGCTGGTTTTTGTTGTTGCTTTCGCTGTTGGTTTTGTGTGCGTTTTCGTACTATGTCCCGATTAGACTTTATGTAGTGCCCTGATTTCGTTGTGGAGCACGAATCGGGCTAGCGGCCGAATGGTCGAGTCGGATGAGATTGGGGAAACTTCACTTGGAGAAACTTTACCAGGATCGCGGGATAATGAATTGAGATCCTTTCATCGTTATGGATTGGACTCTTTTGAAATGATGCCCAAGATGCAGTGGCACGCGTCTTGGGGAAGAATTGTATATAAGAGTCGCTTGCCCCGAGATCGTAGCCCTGCTGGTTTTCGTTGTTGCTTTCGCTGTTGGTTTTGTGTGCGTTTTCATGATTGTTTTTGATGAATGTTTTCATGGATTTACTTTTACTGTCTGCTCATTCATATCGAATCACTGAGAGGAAGAAAAAGAAGTATGCTGATCCGATGTTGGTGCCAATGCAGGTACTAACACAGTGAATCGAGCTTGACGTTGCGTGGAAGACCTCTTTCTCTCGGCAATTCACCAACAAGTGATTGGCTTTGATCCTTCGACGATCCTTGATCATCACGCTTAACAAAGGATGACTTGTTATTGCGTTTGGTGCCTAATAAAATGATGTTTAGTAAGAACCCAGAAAAATAATAAAAGATAAATTATCACATGGCTAGGATCAGTCAAATGTTGCCTTGTATGCTGCGATTCTAAATGTTGAACAGGTGATGCAAAGACCCAAGTATTGGGCGGTAAGTATATCGGACTTCGGTTCGAAGGAATGGTAACACAAATGAATAGTCCCTTGGTTGGATAAATGGGTATACGAGCCTACGGCTCAAGGCAAGTTGGCAAGACGAAATGAGAACTATGACTTATGTGTGGGAGATGCTATTATCATGCATGCCATGTCTCTTATTAGTTAAGTTGCATTACGTGCATGGTCATGGACAACTTATGCACAAGGTAGTTCTTCGAACGGTACTCTGCGGCCACGGACCCAGTTCGTCCTAGGGGGAACAAGTATTGGTGTTGACGTACAGGCATCGGTGTACGGGACCTTCAGTGGGGCTAGCTACCCGCACTGCAAGGGGCGCCGTTATACCAGTAAGACAGTCCAAGATGGCGTGTCGCCAGCGACCTTCATATAGACAGGTGTCATAGCTAACAGTCTTATGCAGGCAGAGTAAGTGTTATTCATAAGTATAGAGGGGTGGCTATCGACCGTGGGTAAGATTCACCAAATTGGTGAACAATATGAATTGCTTATGTTTCTAACATCAATGTGTGCTTCTTTTGTTTCCTATCAAGTATGAATTGTTAATGGACCCTAAGATAAGATAGAAAGATCACAAATCAATAGTGTACTTCACATAATTTACTGCTGTTGATTTATGGTGAGATTGGTTACGGCCGCTCACCAGTACATATGTGGTAAATGTACTGACCCTTGTCTCCATAGGTGCCGGGAACCTAGTGGATAATCTTAGACGCTGAAGGCTTGCTGTCCGACTCTTTAGAAGCTTCACACTTCCTTGAAGCTTCCCTTTGAAGAAGAATGCATTTTGCTGAAGGTGGTTATTGCCGCATTTTAATAAAGAGATGATGTATGTAACAAGTATATCATTTCAATATTTCTGCAAGTTGTAAGCCAAGTTTGGCATTTCATCTCGGCTGGTTGAGAGCCTTATGTTTTCTATGCAAAGTTATCAATAAAGAGCTTATTTCAGATTCTATCTGTGTTCTTCAATCTCTCTGTGAACTTGCTACGAACTCTATTCAAAATGTCTCTTTTATAAAATGTACACGAGCACGTCTTGTACAAGTGCAATTCCAGACTTATACTACATCACGTCTAAGCGAGGACGAACGATTCCCCGAATCGGGGCGTAACCGTTTGGTATCAGAGCACGATTTTACTTTCTTGGATTTTTTTTTTTTTTTTTAGATTTTGAAAATGACACAAGCTTTATTGCTTTTTGAAAACTTTGGTTTTAATGCCCCGAAATGAGATGTTCCATACAGTAAGTCCATAAATATTTTATGAGACTAACAAAAAATTTTCTGTGTTGCAGAGATGACGAAAGCGGGTCCCACGAACAATGCGAGTAGCTCAAGGGCGGTAGCCTCAACCGACCCTATGGAAAGGATGTTAGCTTTGATGGAAAGTTAGCAGAGGAAGAATGCGAAACAATTTGAAGCCCAACAAAAGCAATTAGATACCTTGCAACAGTTGGTCCGGTCTATGGTGAACAATGGGGCTTAGGGTACTCCTATCTCGAGGGAGAGCGAGATCGTGGAGGCAGAAGAACCCCGTGCCGCTAAAAAAGCAAGTGCCGTAACCGACATTACTAATGTCAAGAAAATCTGCAATAAACCATTCAAAGGGACGGACGAAGCCACTATTGCTATGGATTGGCTAGTTGAAGTAGAAGATCATCTTGAAGCCTTGGGTATTACTGGATCTAAGAGGGTATCGTGTGCGAAACTACTACTGGTTTCCAACACATACTACTGGTGGCAAAGTCAGAAAAGGATTCTTGCGGGAGCAAATGGAACGACACAAATTACTTGGCAAATGTTCCGCGAGGCCTTTCTCGCTCAGTATTTCTCCTCGACTCAGCAGCGAGCAAAGGAGTTGGGAGTTCCAAAAGCTTGAAAAGGGAAATTTGACCGTGAAACAGTACGAGGCAGAGTTTTCAAGACTCTCAGTATGCCATTACAAAGTTTACCGATGAGACGTCCAAGGCTTGTCAGTTTTAGCAAGGTCTGAGGCCTGTTCTGAAGGCTCAAGTTGTGGTCCAAAAGTATAAGACTTTCCAGGAGTCTTATGAACACGCAAAGGAGTTAGACCCATACTACCCTTCCACGACGCCAGTGCAAGCATCGGTGCAAAATATACATAACAAGAGACTGGACAATGGGTGGATATCAGGCGCCAAAGCGCTAGAATTACGGTGGCTATCAGCGACCCAATCGGGGCGGACCATTCTGCTTTAGGTGCCGCAACAGAGGGCACGTTGCTAATGACTGCCATGTCTTAGAGGGAGGGTGCTACAAGTGTGGTCAATTCGGCTATATGTCTCAAAATTGTCAAGGAGGGAGAAACCATCCTAACCCTCCGAGGCAGCAGCATCATCAGCCATACCAACAGAATCGTGGACAGGCACCACGTCTGCCTCAACCGGCACAGAATCAGAGGCCCGGTGCCCAAGGCCGAGTCTTCGCATTGACCCAAGAGGAGGCTCTTTCATCAGATACTGTCGTAACAGGTATATTGTTATTTAATGACATTCCTGCACGTACTTTATTTGATTCTGGTACCACGCATAGTTTCATATATGAAGATTATGCTAAAGAACATGGAATAAAAATGTCAATGCTGAATGTACATCTTAGTGTTAGTACTCCATCAGGCGTGGAGATGCCTACTAGCATGATATGTAGGAATGGTTACATATGTATCGGGGACAATAAGCTATTATTGGATGTAATCGTGCTTGATATCAAGGAAATATGATATCATTATGGGAATGGACTGCTTAAGTGCATATTGTGCGACGATCGACCGTGCGGAGAAGCGAGTTGTGTTTCGTCTACCTGGAGAAACATAATTCTCTTACTCGGCCAGTTCGTCGGCGAAGGCATTGATGGTGATTTCGGCTGCTACGGTCCGACGAATGTTACATTCTGGCTGTGAAGGGTACCTTGCTTCTGTTCGTGACACGCAAGAATGGCGCAGACTCAGCTAACACTGAAGTCGTGGCAGAATTTTCTGATGTGTTTCCCGATGAGATACCCGGAATGCCTCCGGACTGAGAGATTGAATTTACTACGATATATTTTCAGATACTCGTCCGATCTCAAGGGCCCCGTACAGGATGGCGCCCGAAGAATTAAAAGAACTCAAAGTTCACTTACAAGAATTGTTGGACATGGGATACATCAGACCCAGTGTTTCTCCGTGGGGTGCTCCAGTGCTATTTGTAAAGAAGAAAGATGGATCGATGCGGTTCTGCATCGACTACCGCGAGCTGAACAAAGTTACAATTCGGAATAAGTACCCGTTGCCTCGTATAAACGACCTCTTCAATCAACTGCAAGGGGCGTCCGTATTTTCAAAGATTGATCTTCGCTCAGGCTATCATCAGTTGAAGATCAAACTAGATGATGTCCCGAAGTCTGCATTTCGAACAAGATACAGACATTATGAATTCTTGGTCATGCCCTTCGGACTGACCAATGCCCCTGCCGCCTTCATGGATGTGATGAACAGAGTCTTTCGGCCCTTCTTGGATAAATTTGTGGTCGTGTTCGTCGATGATATCTTAATCTACTCGAAAAGCAGAGAAGACCATGCGACACATTTGAGAACGATACTGCAGACCCTACGGGAAAATCAGTTCTATGCCAAGTTGAGTAAATGTGAATTTTGGATGAGTAGCGTGTCATTTCTAGGGCACGTTATCTCGACGTTATCTCGACGGAAGGTGTGTCCGTTGACCCAAATAAAATTGAAGCCGTAGTGGATTGGAAGCAACCTACGTCCGCTAGCGAGATTCGTAGTTTCCTCGGCTTAGTAGGTTACTACAGGAAATTTGTGAAGGACTTTTCGAAAGTGGCGTCGCCTTTAACTCGGCTAACCCAGAAGGGAGTAGCATTTGAGTGGACTGATGAGTGTGAGACTAGATTTCAAGACCTGAAGCAACGTCTCGTGTCAGCTCCAATCCTTGCACTTCCAGACGGCGTCGAGGGATTTCAGATATACAACGATGCGTCTGGATTGGGTTTGGGATGTGTATTGACTCAGAGAGGAAAAGTGATATCTTATGCCTCGAGACAGCTTAAGCCGTACGAGAAAAATTATCTAACGCGTGATTTGGAATTGGCAGGGATAGTGTTTGCATTAAAATTATGGCGGCATTACTTGTACGGAGTGGCTTACGAGATCTTCACCGATCATAAGAGCCTGAAGTACATATTCACTCAAAAAGGATTTGAATTTGCGACAAGAACATTGGTTGGAACTCATAAAAGATTACGACTTGACGATCGCGTACACCCCAGGAAAAGGCAATGTAAACTTCGTGGGATCAATCAGTATTGACAAACGGATATTGGAAGAGTTAGAGAGCATGAGAATTGAGCTCCAAATTCGTGGCCGAAATGCACAATTGGCTCAACTTCAACTTGAGCCGAGTTTGTTGGAAAGGATTAAGACTACACAGAAGACGGATGAGTTCTTGATAATGATTGGCGAAATGATGGAAAAGGGTGAAGCAAGCAGTGTTCTAAAAATCGCTCGGCGGAGTCGGTGCGGCGGAGGTCCGCCTAGCGCCTAGCCCGCCTAGATTTTTTTTTGAAATTTTGGTACTTTTGAAATTTGAAATTTCAATGTTCTAAAATCCAAATACTATCTTAAAACCCAAACAAATATCCAAAATACTACTAAGAATAAACAAAATCAAAAAAATCAAAAGAAATAAAAAAATACGGCCGCCTAGGGGCGCCTAGGGCGCACCTAGGCCCGCCTAGCCGCCTAGCCCACCGCCTAGGGTGTTTTCGGTGCGGTGGGCCGGCGCCTAGCGCCTAGACCGATTTTTAGAACACTGGAAGCAGGTGACTTAACTAGGCAAGAGGATGGCTCGTTGCGACTACAAAGGAGGCTATGTGTCCCGAAGGATGAACTGCGAAAAGAAATCTTGACGGAGGCTCGTTATGCCAAGTATTCGTTGCACCCGGGAAGTAAAAAATGTATAAAGATTTGCGTACAATCTTTTGGTGGCACGGAATGAAAAGAGATGTGGCCCTCTTTGTCTTGCGGTGTTTAGCATGTCAGCGAGTCAAGGCGGAGCAGTAGAGGCCTGGCGGGGAGATGCAATACCTCGCAATCCCTCGCAATCCCTCGCAATCCCAGAATGGAAATGAGATCATATAACAATGGATTGTATAGTTGGCTTGCCTAAGACGAAGCGAGGGAATGATGCGATTTGGGTCATCGTTGATCGATTAACCAAGTCGGCACACTTCATCGCAATCAAGATTTCTTGGAGCGTCGATCGGTTAGCCCAGCTATACTCGGATGAAATTGCGATTACATGGGGTGCCAGCATCAATAGTGTCGGATCCGGATGGAACGATTCGTATCACGGTTTTGGTGCAGCTTGCACTCGGCTATAGTAACACAATTGAAATTCAGTTTTGCATACCATCCACAAGCTGATGGCCAGACTGAGAGGGTAAACCAGATTCTTGAAGATATGTTACGGTTGTGTGTAATAGATTTGAAAACCAGTTGGGACACTCACTTGCCGCCAGCAAAATTTGCCTGTAATAATAGTTACCAGTCGAGTATACAGATGGCTCCGTATGAAGCATTATACGGGCAAAAATGTCGGTCTCCGATTTGTTGGGATGAAGTCGGTAAACGACAGGTACTTGGTCCGGAAACGGTAGAGCAGGCCGTTGAGAAGGTCCGCATGATTCGGAATAAGTTACTTATGGCACAAAGTCGACAGAAAAGTTATGCGGATACTTATTGACGACCGTTGGAATTCATGGTGTGCGACCATATATTTTTGAAAGTATCACCGATGCATGGAGTTATGCGATTCGTTGTGAAGAGAAAGCTATGTCCGAGATTTGTTGGCCAGTTTGAAATCCTTAAGCGAGTCGGCCTAGTTGCGTATCAGATCGCGTTACCACCGGCATTGGCTGAAGTGCACGATATCTTCTATGTTTCCCAACTGCGGAATTATGTGCATGATCCAAGTCATGTGGTAGACTTCTGTCGGTTAGGGCTGCAAGCTGACTTGTCTTATGTAGAGGAGCCCGTGCAGATTCTGGACATGAAGGACAAGGTGTTGCGGAACCAGATGTTCCTTTGGTTCGAGTGCTTTGGCGGAATCATTCCTTCGAGGAGTCAACTTGGGAACTTGAAGCGGATATGAAGGAAAAGTTTTCTTCGTTATTCGATTTAGGTGGATTTTTTTGTTTAAGTTTCGGGGACAAAACTTTTTGTTAGTGTATTAATATGTAGTGTCTTGATCTTGTTGCGGAGCACGGATCGGGCTAGCAGCCGAATGGCCGAGTCGGATGAGATTGGGGAAACTTCACTTGGAAAAACTTTGCCAGGATCGCGGGATAATGAATTGAGATCATTTCCTCGTTATGGATTGGACTATTTTAAAACGATGCCCAAGGTGCAGTGGCGCGCGTCTTGGGGGAAGAATTATATATAAGAGTCGCTTGCCCGGAGACCGTACTCCTGCTGGTTTTCGATATCGCTTTCGCTGTTGGTTTTGTGTGCGTTTTCGTGATTGTTTTTTATGAATGTTTTCATGGATTTACTTTCACTGTCTGTGCAGCCATATCGAATCACTAAGAGAAAGAAAGAAGTATGCTGATCTGATGTTGGTGCCAATACATGCATTAACGCCGTGAACCGAGCTTGACGTTGCGTGGAAGACCTCTTTCTCTCGGCAATTCACCAACAAGTGAGTGGCTTTGATCCTTCGACGATCCTTTATCATCACGCTTAACAAAGGATGACTTGTTATTGCATTTGGTGCCTAATAAAAAGATGCTTAGTAAGAACCCAGAAAGATAAATTATCACATGGCTAGGATTATGTTGCAAATCAAATGATGTCTTGTATATTGCGATTCTAAATGTTGAACAGGTGATGCAAAGACCCAAGTATTGGCCGGTAAGTATATCGGACTTCGGTTCGAAGGAATGGTAACACAAATGAATAGTCGCTTGATTGGATAAATGGGTATGCGAGCCTACGGCTCAGGGCAAGTTGGCAAGACGAAATGAGAACTACGACTTATGTGTGGGAGATGCTATTATCATGCATGCTGTCTCTTATTAGTTAAGTTGCATTACGTGCATGGTCATGGACAACTTATGCACAAAGTAGTTCCTCGAACGGTACTCCGCAGCCACGGACCCGGTTCGTCCTATGGGGAACAAGGATTGGTGCCGACGTACTGGCATTGGTTATACGAGACCTTCAGTGGGGCTAGCTACCCGCACTACAAGGGGCGCCGTTATACCAGTAAGACAGTCCAAGATGACGTGTCGCCAGTGACCTTCATATAGACAGGTGTCATAGCTAACAATGTCTTATGCAGATAGAGTAAGTGTTATTCATAAATATACATGGATAGCTATCGACCGTGGGTAAGATTCACCAAATTGGTGAATAATATGAATTGCTTATGTTTCTAACATTAATGTGTGCTTCTTATGTTTCCTATCAAATATGAATTGTTAATGGACCATAAGGCAAAATAGAAAGATCACAAATCAATAGTGTACTTCACATAATTTACTACTGTTGATTTATGGTGAGATTGGTTACGGCTGCTCACCAGTACATATGTGGTAATGTACGACCCTCGTCTCCACAGGTGCCGGGAACGTAGTGGATAATCTTAGACGCTGAAGGCTTGTTGTCCGACTCTTTAGAAGCTTCACACTTCCTTGAAGCTTCCCTTTGAAGAAGGCATTTTGCTGAAGGTGGTTATTGCCGTATTTTAATAAAGGGATATGATGTATGAAACAAGTTGTATCTTATTTCAATATTTCTGCAAATTGTAAGCCAAGTTTGACATTTCATTTCGGCTGTTTAAGAGCCTTATGTTTTCTATGCAAAGTTATCAATAAAGAACTTATTTCAGATTCTATCTGTGTTCTTCATTTTTTCTGTGAATTTGCTGCGAACTCTATTCAAAATGTCTCTTTTATAAAATGTACACGAGCACGCCTTGTACAAGTGCAATTCCAGACTTATACGACATCACGCCTAAGCGAGGACGAACGATTCCCCGAATCGGGACGTGACACTTACGATACTGATAATATGACAAGTCGTATTTGTCTTACTAACTATATGTCTTGATCACTTCTATTAACGCTCATGTGTACCGAGTAGGACTCTCAGACATCACCTTGCGCAAGGCGTTCTTGAGCGTAACACGTCGACCACATAGGATGTTACTCTCCTCATCATATGATATGATTGATAGATTCCTTCTTGGCCATGTACTATCATCATGCGTGATTCACCACATCCAATTTATAAGGCCGTAACCCTTGGATTTGCTCAAGGTACATGGTCATAGTGTGGGTGTACATTCATAAGATATCGTAATCACCGCATCTTCGAAGATCATTTGCACCACTGACATGAATGATATCCCTTTTGACATTAGCATACTTAATCCATTAGGGAACCATTGTTGGTGTTGTTCAGTGAACTCGTTCAACTAACTGAACACTTGTACTTTTGCTATGGTGTTAACTACACTAACAACTTATAGATCAGTTGCACTCATCCTTTGAATTTAATGTAGAACACACAGACCTGTATGTTTTCACCAATGTCCCTCTTTGTGAACCTATGGCCATGAATATATATTTATAGTGGTGCTTAACACATTCATATCTCATCTAAGTCATCTTATAACAGTACGGAATCCGTTACTACTACTCTTTGATCACATTATTGACAATTACACAAACATAATCTAAATATGTTAAATAACATGCCATAGATTAATATTCAAAAAGTTTTTAACATTAAGTGATATTTGTACAACTGAATCATATTTTCAGATTGGCTTCTAGGACATATCACTATCAAAATATTGGTCAAACCTGACCCAGATGTTGACTAACATGTTCTAGTCTTCTAGGCACATACCAATGTCTAATCTATAGATTTAGTTAATTTCTGTGAACAAAGAGTAAAAAGTTTATTTACTCCAAGGAGACAAATATTATTCAATTCTTTTTGATCTATAGAAGTTAGTACCAAATGTTTTGAAGTATTTGAGGAGAGACCTTCATACTAATTCACAAGTTAATGGTTTGTTTTATTGAGCTCTTGTATTTCCTTGCTCGAAATAGGCTGACCTAGAATTTTTTCTTTCTCTTCTGCTCTTATTTGCGGAAGTTTGAACCTTCCGCTTCTATGTTGGAGAAATTATTGATTGAGAAGCATCACATGAGGAATTTGTCTTAGTAGTTGTATTTTTGCTTTCAACAAGTTTTTATTTTGGTGTTTAATGTACATTTCAAGTTTATTTCTCTTGTTGCAGGTCAAATACTGTAAGGCTATTGGATCAAGAGCAAAATATGGTTAGTCTTGTTCTCCTGCTTTTCTCTTGGTGTAGTAATGCTCTACATTTATCAGCAAGCCTCCCTTCCTACCATATTCCTGCAGATTGGTGTAGTGTCTATAAATGAAGCCATTCAAATGGCAGATGATGCTGATTTAGTACTGGTATGTTTTATTCCAACAAAGAAACACCATATTCTGATCTCTATTCGCAACTGAAATTTTTTATCCACAATCATATTTCATGTCATCTTATTAGGATAATCATTTGTTCATTCTATCCAAAAACAATTATTAGTTATGGCTTTGAATTTAATTTGAATAAATTGGTGAAGTTTCTATCAAAATCTCGTGATATGTTTTTATTTCCCCCTATGGATAGACTTGACAAAGCCTGTTGGAGCTTTTCCTTGAACATGTAGAGAGAGCTTGCTCTCAACACATGCCTAGTGTTTAGTCCCACATTGGAAAAGTACCATGAGTGTATCTCAATATATACTTGGTGTGTTGTTGAGATATGCACATGGAGTGGTGATCCTAAAGAGGGAACCATGTGGGTAATTTTATTAGGAGGTAAGGATAAGACTCCATGTTAAAGCATTAATGTTTTTTGCTATTGGAATTAATTTCCTTTGGAGCTAAGCCCCGTAGGGCTTAGCGACTCGGACTCGGACTCGGGCTCATGGGCTCATGAGGCGTAATGTAGCGTTTTGTTGGCGCACTTTGCACTTAGCACGTCAGCATCGTCGCTAGGCCCATAGTGCGCTTAAGTTGCGCTTGTTGCGCGAGCCTCTGCACAGCCGATCGCACGCTCGTTTGCGTGCCCGATCGCGCGGCAAAATGGCACGACCAATTGGCACGACCAATTGGCGCTGCCCAGTGGTGCGCCAGTTGGCGCGGCCTGATGGCGCTGCCAGTTGGCGCGTAGTGCGCGTGTGTGCAGTTGGCGCAGCGGTGCGCGATTGCACGCGTTGTGCGCTGTTATCGTGCGCTATGCGCTAATTGGCGCGCGCTGTGCGCCAGTTGGCTCAATCGTATCTGTGCACGATTTGAGCTGTTACAAACGTTCGGAGCGATTTTTCTCACGTCCTGAACGTTGTGCATACCGAGCAGTTACTAGGCGCACGTATATAAAGTTCCTCTCTTCTCTCTCAGGTAACAAAACTAATGTTCAGAAATTTCCTTACGAAATTCTCTACGTTCAGAGCACAGAAGAGAGGTACTTTGAGAGCAGAGTTCTACGCCATTCGAGGAGTCAGAAGAGCGGAGTGTTCCTAAGTTCTCCGTCGAACTTGCTGGTTCCTGGAAGGTGTTCGTGTGGGGCGAATCAAGCTTTGAGTGCCGGTGATCATTCACCCCAGCAGGCCTTTTCACCATTTTTGTTCATCCACTTTTATCTCGTTCTAAACCAGAACGTTCATGATCTGATCAGAAAACGTTAGTAGATATTCATCGATGCCACTACGAAACCGTTTGTACCTTCTTCGAAGTGTTACAATCGATTTCGATTCTCAGAATCCTCCAGGATCTCTTTCGTGCACCTTCTTCGAAGTGTTGCATAATTTTCAGTTTTCCATCGAAAAATTAGGTCCCGGGATTAACAATCTCAAAGCTTGATTTCACAAGATGGAAAACTTTCGTGCTTCACTTATGAATCCTAACTTCAACAAGTTAGAGCAATTTGATGGAGAGCACTATCAAGTCTGGAAGAGGAAGGTTAGTCTCAGGCTTCAACTTGCTGAAGTTGACCACGTGCTAACCGAGGAAGAACCGACTGTTCTAGAAACTGGTTCTGCAGCCGCAATTACTGCTGCTACTAAAAGTCAGACCAAATGGAGAAGGGAGAATAGCCTCTGTAGGCTTCTCATTCTAAATGCTATAGGGGACTCCCGGGCAGAATCATATTCTAAGAAAACTATTGGCAGAGGGATATGGGAGTCTTTGGAAAAACTGTACGAAGATCACAAAAACAGGAGCAAAATATTTATCGTTGAAAAATATCACAAGTAGCTCTTTGAAGACGAGAAGACTATGCTGCCGCAGGTGAAGAAGTTCCTGAAGCTGCGACAGAAGTTGGAAGATGAGGGGATGTCTCTTACCGACAAATTTGTTGTTGGAGGGATCGTCTCTAAGCTCCCCGCTGGGTGGAGCAAGTTCTATGCAAATATGCATAGGAAGAAACTGGAGATCAATCTCAAAGATCTCCTGCAAGAAATCTATGTTGAGGACCAGATGAGGGCTCAACTGAAGGTGGACGCTCTGTCCAAACAGATGGCTAACGCCAATTTGGTTCACACCAAGAAATCTAAGGAAAAGTAGGTGGCTTCCCACAGCAAGAAGGACCCCAATAATCTGAAAGTGAAGGGGACTTCTTTTAAACAACAGAAGCGAAAGTCCCATTTGGCTTGCTTCAAGTGTGGCAAGAAGGACCACTTCAAGAGTGAATGCAAATCTAAGCCCAAGCAATCAGAGCAAGACACTGGTGCCACCTGCCATGTCTGCTCAAGTAAGGAATGGTTCACCACATACACACCAACTTCTGAAGTTATGGTGGTGAACCAGGCACAAGCTGAAGTGCAAGGGATCGGGACGGTGGTGTTGAAGCTGACTTCAGAGAAGTCTCTGACGCTTCAGGGTGTGAAGCATGTACCTGCTATCGCAAAGAACCTGATCTCTGGAGGCCTACTCTGTAACGCAGGCCTGGGGATGGACATCAATGCTGGCCAGATGGTGATGTCCATAAAGGGAACATACTTCGATAAAAATCGTTTTATACCGAAGGAATGTTTAAGATTCAGCTTGTAAATCAGTCCAATGTTATTAATGCAATCGCTCATTATGCTTATACTCTTGAGTTGTGGCATAATAGACTAGGACATGTTCATTGTAAAAGAATAAACAGAATGTCTAGTCTAGGACTTATCTCCATGTGTGGGGGTAAGGTAGAGAAATGTGAAGTTTGTGCTCAGACAAAGTTCACAAGGAAACCCTTTCCTCGGGTTAATCGAAGCACAGATCTTCTGGAGTTGGTACACTTCGATATTTGTGACTTCAAGCAATTCTCTACAAAAGTCGGGATGAAGGATTTTATAACCTTCATTGACGACTTCTCAAAGTACGCGTTCGTTTACTTGCTGAAGGCTAAAGACGAAGCGTTCGAGAAGTTCAAAAAGTTCAGGGCCGAGGCTGAACGACAAACTGGACAACAACTCAAGAGAATAAGAAGTGATCGAGGTGGAGAGTATCGATCTCATGAATTCGCATCGTTCTGCAAAGAACATGAAATTGTCAACGAGACTACTACTCCGTACTCTCCTCAATATAACGGAGTAGCAGAAAGGAAGAACATAACGTTGATAGAAATGATAAACTCAATGCTGTTGACTGAGGATCTTCCAAAATGCTACTGGGGAGAAGCTGCATTGACGGCCACTTATTCTGAGTAGAGTGTGACATGCAACTTCGGACGTTACTCCTCATGAACTCTGGTTCAAAGTCAGACCTAACTTGAATATCATTCGAGTGTGGGGTTGTCTGGCATTGTTCGACGTAACAAAAGGTTGAACGAACTTTTTGGTTTATTGAACGTACAAGGTATCTGTGTACAAAGAAGGAAGTCCTAAACAAGATATTCTAAGTACAGGGAGAAGAGGTTTTTGGGAAAGTGTGACGGTGGAGATCGAGAGCTGCAATGGCTCCTTTACTCCGTTGACGATCTGACGACGAATCAACCTTGCTATGGCTCTCTGGCGTCTTTGATGGGACTATGGGGTCACCGATCAAGAGGCTGTCTGGACGAGAAGATCCCTTGAAGATGGTTGGTTGGTTCTTTGGTTGATAGGTGGATGAGGGTGGTCGACTCTTCGTGGATGGAGATCGCTGCTCCTTTGAAGATTGTCAATTATCAATGTTCCCTCTCTCTTTTTTTCCTCCCTCTTTTGGTGGAAGAAGAACTCCTTCTATTTATAGAGAACCAAGCACATATGCGATGTGCATTAGGGTTCCTGAGATATGAAAGAATCTGCCGTCATTGCACAGTGTGGGCTTCTGCGGCGTTGACACGTGGCGGACATTGAGATTTTCCTCAAACGAGATCTCTGGTGGTTATAAACATAACCGAAGGATGTGACACGTGGTGCGTGCCGATTTGCTTGCTCGAAACCTCTGTGTGGCGACGAGTAGACCGTGCTTCTGGAGACGACGGAACCTCTGTGCTTTCAGGCAACGAATGAACTTGGCTTCGAATGACGACGAGACTTCTGTGCATATAGAGCAACTTATGAAGCTGTGTTTTGGGCTACCGGAGTCACTGTGCTGTAGGCGACAAGTAGGCTTGTGCTTCAGGTTGACGAGGTTACTTTGATTTTGGAGTGACATGTTGACTTGCATTGGTTGCGATGAGAGTTCCCAAGTCTCTTGTAGAGAAGTGACTTAAGCTTCTGATCCGAAGCAGATGACTGCGCCGTGGGAATGGAGATGGTGTGAGCATATCACCATCCTGTGCCTCATGCGGATGCAGGTAAGTAGCTGCGCCTCTGAACAGTGAAGGTGTTGGCTATAAAGGGAAGGGTATGACACCCTTGTGCGTCTGAGATTGGCGCAGGCAGATAGCTGCGCCTCTGATCAGTGAAGGCGTTGGCTCCCATATCTGAAGATTCAGAAGCTCGGGACAAGGACAACGAAGACGATCTTCTTGGGTTATGCCGAGAAGAGTGATGCTGGGTTATGCCGAGAAGAGTGATGCTCGGAGATTTTTTGATATTGAATCAAATCATATCATTGAATCTCGCGACGCAGAATATTTTGATGATAAGTTTGCAAGGCACAAGAACATTGTTCTTGCGGATATTCCGGTGAACAATGAAGGTGCGCAGGAAATTAGAGTTTCCAATGAGAACGTAGTCCAAGAAAAAGTTGTTGTCGAAACAACTGTTGATCCAGAGCTCGCTGAGCCGTCAACTAAGCGAGTGAGGAGGCCGAAGGACTTCGGAAATGACTTCGCCACCTATCATGTGGAAGCAGATCCGCTTACCTATGATGAGATAATGAAGAACAGAGACTATTTTCTGGAAGGAGGCGATAGAGAATAAAATTGATTCAATCACCTCTAATAACACTTGAGTGTTGGTTGATCTTCCTGAAGGAGCAAAACCTATCGGATGCAAATTGATCTTCAAGAAGAAGATGAAAGCAGATGGAACTATTGACAAGTTCAAGGCTAAGCTTGTAGCCAAGGGGTTTTCTCAGAAGCAGGGGATCGACTACTTCGACACGTACGCTCCAGTAGCTCGGATGACCACCATCAGGATGTTAATTGCTCTCGCAGCAATACATAAGTTGGTGATACATCAGATGGATGTAAAAACAGCTTTCCTAAATGGCGAGCTGACCGAAGAGATTTACATGCAACAGCCAGAGGGATTTGTCGTCAAGGTTCTTGAAGACAAAGTCTGCTAGTTGGTAAAATTCTTGTACGGTCTTAAACAGGCTCCCAAGATGTGACATGAAAAGTTTGACAAGATTATAAGGTCAAATGACTACAGGGTCAGCGAGACGGACAAGTGTGTTTACACAAAGTTCGCTGATGGAAGATGTGTAATCTTTTGTCTGTACGTGGACGACATGCTGATCCTAGGTACCGATATGAGCTGTGTCACGGAAACAAAGAAGTTCATTTCGACTAAGTTCAGTATGAAGGATTTGGGGGAAGCTGATGTGATCTTAGGGATCAAGATCATCCGGACGAAAACTGGACTGGCGTTGTCACAGTCTCATTATATTGAGAAGATAATCACACGCTACGGGTATCAGGATCTTCTAGTGATCGATACACCTTACATGTGTGATCTGAAGCTGAAGCCTAATTCGAGAGAAAGCGTCAGGCAGCTGGAGTATGCAAGCGTCATCGGGAGTTTGATGTATGCTACTACTGCCATAAGGCCTGACATAGCTTTCGTCGTGGGAATGCTGAGTCATTTCACGAGCAACCCAGGCATTGAGCACTGGAAAGCTGTGAAACGGGTAATGGGAGATCTCAAGAAGACTCAGACATATGCACTGCACTACAACGGAGATCCGCCGGTAGTAGAAGACTTCAGTGATGTCAGCTGGTGCTTAGAGTTGGAGAGCGAGAGGTCCATAGGTGGATTCATTTTCACAATGGGTGGAGCTGCTATATCGTGGAAGTCGAAGAAGCAGTCTATGCTCTCTCATTCTTACATGGAATATGAGTTCTTTGTACTTGATACTGCAGCAGAGGAAGTAGAATTGTCACGACCCGCACCCGGTATAGGGGCACGTGTGCATAACAACGTCTAGCCTACGCCGCAGAATCGACGGTAGAATGCTGTTCTAGGTCGCTATCTAACAACTCACGCAAATATATAATGTACCTGTCATAGATCTCAACTCCGAATGGAGGAGAAGTATAAGATATTACAATACTCAATTTCGGTCTAAGTACGATAAGATATCACAGAAGTCTAGATAACTAATAAGACTAAACAACAACAACAACAACTAAATAAACTACTAAATATTAATATATGAAAACAATCTCAAATACAATGTCAAAATTTACGCTTATTACACTTCAAGTTCAAACATGAAATCTAAAACAAGTCCTCTATACTAGTCTACTGGTCACTCCTGAAAATCTGGACTCGGGGTGGTTATTCCCTCCTCATATCCATAGCAGGTAGGGCACGTATCCTCAGGACAAACATCTGAAAAATATATCCAGTCAGGATGGAACGAGCACACCTCATCTAGAAATCCCAAGTAAATGACAAAGGCTATAAAGCAGTTATAGACAGTTATATTGATGAAACATGGAAGTTTGAGACAGGTAATGAAGTAGAGCAACAGTTTAGAATAAGAAAAATAAATGCAGTGAATCAGGAGAGCATGGCAATGAAGACTGTAAAATAGAACTAACTGAACTAGAGCAATGTGATATAAGTCCAGACAGTACAATGTAAGTCAAGTGTGGTCCCAGTGTGAGTCCAGTACAAGACACTAACCAGTGTGTTTTGAAATACCGAGTTCGACATGTAAACGGCTAGGTGTAAATACGACCCATCGCACACTTGGCAAGTGTACGACTGCTATCATTCCAGATTAGACCAGTGGGGGTGCTTCCAGTATTTTGGGAATGTTTACATGTCTATTCGAGTATTTTTCCGTCCCGACAAGTACAAGTGAATCCGTAAACCGACACGTAAATCGAGTACAAATCCAGCCAGAACAATGTGATGCCAGTAAGTGATTCCAGTAGGATGATTCCAGAAATAGCAGCCAGACAAGTAAAGTGTGTGTGTCGCATGCAATGGATCCAGAAATACCAATCCATGTCGTGACAGAGAATCAAATAGAACTATACTAGAACTGAAACACAACAATCATCAAGTAAATAAAAGAACTATTAGAGAATGTACTCGCTTGATACCCTGAGCAATCAATGAGAATCGATGTCCAATGTGGAGTCACAATGTCCTATTTAAAGCAATACAGGTTAAAATGTGTTCAACATGTAATAATTGAAGTATACAATGCAATCTACATGATACTAGGTCATTCTAGGTCGAAGTCAACTCTTGGTCAACTCTGGTCAACCCTCTTAGTCAACTAAGTCAAACTTGGGTCAAACTTGGTCAACTATAGCTATTAGTCAACATTGGTCAATCTTAGACTATTGGGTCAATTATCTAGAGTTTGATCAAACTCTAGACAAAGGGGTCAACTCTATCTAAGGCTATCTCATTCTAACCCATAGGTTTACATATCCTAGGATACCATATACTATATCATATATATACATCAACCTTATCTCAACTAACCATAACATATTACATATATATACTCAACCAACTAACCTTACCTTCAACATCCAATACATAATGTATCTCCTTAACACCCATGTACATACATATCCTTACACAAGTGTAAACCAATCTACACATCTATCTATTGATCTACTCACCAATCTAACTAATTGCCTACCTATGCATGTATATACCAATTCCTATGTAATACTCAATCACCTATTCCTAAACATGGTAACCCTCAACTACTGTCTTATCTAAACCTCCCTTCACTCTTTCACTCACTTCTAAGTTCCTAATTTAACATGTATACAACCATGCATTGGTACAGTAGGCAGCCTCCTCTACTGTCATCACTTCTCAGAGCAATCCCTGTTCTGCCATCTAGCCAAAGTCTGGGTCCCCCCCCCCCCCCCCCCCCCCCTCCCCCTTTTCTAAACTGCTGACACTCTAATCCTACTCACTGGTACAATGAGGAAGTGATCTGAATGTTAGAGGGAAATGGTTTTTCCTAAGTGTACAAGGACTTAAACATGTACAACTAACCAATTATACAATTTAGACTGAACTCTAGAATCAATTGGACTGCACAGGTAAATGAGGACTCACAATATTAAGAGGTTGCTCAGAACTCACACAATCATTCAAAGCATATGTATATATATACATGCTTAGCTAGATACATTAACTCCTATGTGGAGAGACTCACAAAACACACCCTAACTCAAGACACACACACACACAAGTGGCTAAGTAGCCCTTGCTACTGCTCCTGTATAGGCACCCCCTGCTACCCCTCTAGCCTGTGCATCATGGCACAAACAACCACTGGCCTATGCAGTGCAGAGCAAGGCAAATCCTTGCCCAGGCTTGCACTGGCCTCCCCCCTAGCAGTGGCTAAAGTCTGCACTGCTCTCCCATTACTGATACTCCAAGGGATATTGAATGAGTGACTGAACATTAACATCTGAACATCAAAGAATGGACTGGACAATATCTGATATGGACAACTAAGCAAATGGCTAACTGTGACATGAAAGAATGACTGAACTAATAGCAAATGTTACCAAATCTCTGGACACATGAGACAAAGTGAAAGCATACCTAGTCAATTGGCTGAACCAAGCCCCCTTCCCACTCATAATATATATAAGGTACAAACTGGACACAAAAAGGGAATATCCTTTCATAAGGAAATGACTACTATATGTGAAACAAGGACTGGACCTATAAACTAATGCTAAACAAAATAATGATACCCATAGGCAGGACAGAACTTGAATGGACAGGCTCTGTATTAGAAGGACAGAATTGAAGCTCCTTAATCTGGACATTCAAGACTGAATCAAGAATGAATAAATACCTTACTGGTACTAAAGTCCAATTTAAGGACTGAACAGAGATATGGAGGTACCTCGAGCCCTCACTCAAAACCTCTACTACCAAGCTCTCTTCACATTACTGCTACTGACCTTACATATCCCCCCTTCACCTGGCTTAACTATGACTGATACAAATAAGGAACATATACGTCAAGAATCTTAACTGATACAACATATTTATAGAGGAAACCAAAGAGGGTTTGGGCTTATAATACCAACCGAACAATTACCTAGCACTTGGACTTAACTAACAGTGGACTGAAAGAGATGGGAATGAACATGCATTAGAGGCTAGAACATATATCCAAGAGACTGAATTTATAAGCAAGCTGGGACTGCACTTAATCAATAAGGTTGGGACTGAATCTAATATTAAATGGGGACTGTACAATGTATCAAAAGACATATGCAACCCACTGGAACCGACTTAGTTGTTCAGTAAGAATCGAACACAGGGCAATGTGGATTTAATGTGAGGGAGAGACTGCTATCATGGTTGCAAGGCTAAGACATTACTCAAGACTGAAAGAGATGAGTACACTGTGGACTGAAGCATACTAATACTGAACAGATTGGTCTGCACAGTGAAGGGGACTTGCAGGGTCTGCCATGGCTCGAAATGGCCATGGCTCGAAGCCCCAAGTCAAGGACCTAATGTCAGTCACCTGTCCTAGCTATAGGGGTGACTAGGAGTGAAACCAATGAGTAACAGTGGAGATCAAAGCCCCTGGCAGCAGGGGAAATCAATGAACAGTGCACAGACACACCCGAGCCTCCCTATGACCAAAATCACCCAATAAACCACATCAAATTTAACTCAGTCAAGTACATATGTAATCTACAGATCATTAGCTACCCAAATATATAATAAATTCAGAAATTGGTGATCAAAACTTCCTATGGGGCATTTCGTCGAATACTTGAGATACCTATCCGCTCCTCTTCCTATACGCACCCCAAATGGATCCGATTTCGAGCCAAACTCTACCTAATGATGTAGGGTGCCTAGATGAATGCATCTATGGTGAGAAAACAGAAATTCAATAGGTTTAGAGGTTCTTACCAATTGGGAGATGGAATCCCAATGAAACTTCCTAGATCTAGGTTTCCACCAAGCTCCAAAGGCCAAATTGTTCCACAAGCCTTCCTACTAGCCAATAGAGGCTTCCTCTCTCCAAGGGGAAGAGTATGCAATTCGTTTGGAGGGATTTGGAGTCAATTTGGAGGTTGGAGGCAAATTTGGGAAAGAACACAAATTAGGGTTAGGGTTTTGATGAAAGGGGGAAGAAGGAGGCTATGTTTACTTAAATAGGCAAGGGGGAGGCTCCTTGTGGCCGTCCATGGGCTGCCCTAAGGTTAGGGTTTGGTGAAAATGGCTAAAAGCCTTCCTAACATGTCAATTTAAGGCCCCTTAAGGGAAAGGCCCAAAGTGGCTTTTGTTAAGTCAACTAATTAGGTTCTAATTGACACTAGCTAGATTAGAGCCTAACTTAAGTTGTCTAATCTCTCTAACAAGTTTCTATGGTCATGACTAACCTCTAATCAATGTAGTTCTAAGGTTTCACCTAACAAGACACTAATACAATTCATTAATTTAAATAATAATAAATTAATCAAAAAATTTACAAGTTACCAAAATATCCTTGCTCTAGAATGTGGTAGTGACAAGAATGGCTTCATAAGCTCATGTATGATCTTCCAGTGGTTCGGGCGCAAATACTGTCGATTCCGATATACTGCGATAACCAGGCGACTGCGGCGATGGCATCAAATAATCTCTTCAACGGGAAGAAGAGAACTGTGCGGTTAAAGCACATGATAGTGCACGATCTCATCAAGAGAGGTGTCATTGTAGTAATTGATGTTCGGAGTCAGGAGAACCTGGTGGATCCGTTCACAAAGGACCTCAAGCGCCAGCTGGTCGATGCCACAGCTTGTAAAATAGGCTTGAAGGTATTCTGATATTATGTTATTGCAATCCTACCATAAAGTTTTATGCTATTAGTTCAAAGAAAAATTTACTAGGCATCTAGCTTTTGGTTCAAGGGAGGACCACTAACTGGAAAAATATCAGGAACAATGGGTACATGTCCTCTGTGGCATGGAAAGGTTACACTGTTGTCTACTAAATATTTTTCTGTGGAAAACGGATCCTGTGATGAGGATGGCTTAAACACCTTAATGAGTTCTCAGGAAGAGTGAATGCCTGATGTGCTTTACAGGAAGCACGGTAGCACAACACTACAAGGAGTGTAACTCCATGCTATAGTGGGGTGACTCCACCATGAGGTTCCCAGGTAGGGGTAATGTCTCGGCTTTGCAAGGCAAGTTACAGCGGCGTAGCACCACAAATAGGCAGGTAGCCTAATGCTGTATGATAAAATTAAAGAGTTGTAGACAGCACTACAAAGGGGAGGGTGTCCTTATGTTACAGTGGCACGACACCACGATGAGGTATCCAGATAGGGGTAAAGCCTCGGCCTTGCAAGCCATATCGTAGCGGCGTAACACCGCAAGGAAGCCTAAGACTTCATGCTGGATAGTTTGGCTCTACAAAGAGGCTTGTGACCTCATGCTACAGTAGTATAATCCTACGATGAGGTTCCCGGGTAGGGGTAATACCTCAGCTTTAGGCCATGTCATAGCGGCGTAGCACCGTAAGGGAAGCACAAGGCTTCATGCCATGTCTATTTAATAAAGAACTCACTTATAGTGTATGGACAGAGATAGCAGGCCGTCTCTTGAGGATAAACTTGTAGACGTCCAAAATTATACACTGAAATAAGGCTGACACAGGGCCCTTAATGTGCAGCCAGAAGTACATGTAACTACATTATGTGAGTGGGAAAGAATTGCAGCTATGGTGCATAATTCAAGACTTAGTACATTATTGTATTATAGTCTGTTGTTTGACCTATGCGGGAAGATTCAAGTCGTCAGCGGCATCTATCCTAATGCATGATGGACAGTTACTGTGGGGAACACTCAAATTCGTATATCGAGATATGTGGGAGATTGTTGGAGCTTTTCCTTGAACATGTAGAGAGAGCTTGCTCTCAACACATGCCTAGTGTTTAGTCCCACATTGGAAAAGCACCATGAAGTGTATCTCAATATATACTTGGTGTGTTGTTGAGATATACACATGGTGTGGTAACCCTAATGAGGGAACCATGTGGGTAATTTTACTAGGGGGCTGTTGGATCGCAGGGAAACAATTGGAGTGTTTTGCTGCAACTGGCCGGAGCTCGCGGTAGTTGCATCGTTTGGCTCGTGCGAGAATCGACGTTGCAGGTGTCTAATCCATGCAACAGTAGTTGCAGCACACAAATTTTTTCTTACAACCAAGTTACATCAAAAAAGTGGGAGAAGTGAGAAGAAAGTGGGGAGGGAGGAGCTGCTGGCGGTAGTGGCGGTGGCGGTGGGGAGTGGTGGCAGTGGTGGTGGTGGCGGGGGTGGGGAGAGAGGAGCTGCTGGTGGTGGTGGCGGTGGGGAGTGGTGGCGAGGGGTGGTGGGGAGTGGTGGCGGTGGTGGTGGGAGAGATGAGTTGGCGGTGGTGGTTGGGAGAGAGGAGGTGGTGGTGGTGGTGGCGGTGGGGAGTGGTGGTGGTGGTGGTGGGGAGTGAGGAGGAGTTGGCGGCGGCGGTGGTGGTGGGGAAAGAGGAGGAGCTGGTGGTGGTGGTGGTGGCGGTGGGGAGTGGTGGCGGTGGGGGGAGAGAGGAGTGGCGGCGGCGGCGGTGGTGGTGGTGGTGGCGGTGGCGGTGGCGGTGAGGAGTGGTGGCGGTGGGGAGTTTTTTTTTTTTGGAAAAAAATGTGAAGAGAGACAGAGAGAGCGCTGATATATATATATATATATATATATATATATATATATATATATATATATATGCAAATGACCTCTAGCCTAGTGGTTAAGAGAGATGTATGCGACCCGAGTGGTCAGGAGTTCGAATCCCAGTGGGAGCGATTCCAGAAACAATTTACCTAGTTCCAAATATATATATATATATATATTATATATATATATATATATATATATATATATATATATAATTGGGGGGTAACCATACCTAGGTTTACCACATCTCAAAAAAAAACTTTCACTTTCTACTTACATAACTATCCAAACACCAAACCAATTTTTTTTCCACTTGCAGCAGACAAAAAATATTCTATCCAAACACATTTTGGAAAGTGCCACTTGCTGCCAGTCCACGGAAACTCAATTTGCTGCAAGTGCCACTTTCACACTTTCAAAGAGTTACATCTATCCAAACAGCCCCTATGAGGTAAGGATAAGACTCCATGTTAAAGCATTAATGCTTTTTGCTCTTGGAATTAAGTTCCTTTGGAGCTAAGCCCCGTAAGGGCTTATGGACTCGGACTCGGGCTCATGGGCTCGTGAGACGTAATGTGACGTTTTGTTGGCGCACTTTGCACTTAGCACGTCAGCATCGTCGCTAGGCGCATAGTGCACTTAAGTTGCGCTCGTTGCGCGAGCCTCTGTGCAGCCGATCGTGCGTCCGTTCGCGTGGCCCGATCACGTGGCCAGATGGCACGACCAATTGGCGCTGTCCAGTGGCACGGCCCAGTGGTGCGCCAGTTGGCGCTGCCAGTTGGCATGGCCTGATGGCGCTACCAGTTGGCGCGCAGTTGGCACGTAGTGCGTGTGTGCGCAGTTGGCGCAACGGTGTGCGATTGCGCGCGCTGTGCACTGTTAGTGCGCGCTGTGCGCCAATTGGCTCAATCGTATCTGTGCACGATTTGAGCAGTTACGGAACCTTCGGAGCGGTTTTTCTTACGTCCTGCATACCGAGCAGTTACTAGCCGCACATATATAAAGTTCCTCTCTTCTCTCTCAGGTAACAGAACTAATGTTCAGAAATTTTCTTATGAAATTCTTTACGTTCAGAGCAGAGAAGAGAGGTGCTTTGAGAGCAGAGTTTCGCACCATCCGAGGAGTCAGGAGAGCGGAGTTTTCCTTAGTTCTACGTCGAACTTGCTGGTTCCTGGAAGCTGTTCATGTGGAACAAATCAAGTTTTGAGCGTCGGTGATCATTCACCCCAGCAGGCCTTTTCACCATTTTTGTTCATCCACTTTTATCTCGTTCTAAGCGAGAACGTTTCTGATCTAATCAGAAAACGTTAGTGGATATTCATCGCTGCCACTACGAAACCGTTTGTACCTTCTTCGAAGTGTTACAATCGATTTCGATTCTCAGAATCCTCCGGGATCTCTTTCGTGCACCTTCTTCGAAGTGTTGCATAATTTTCAGTTTTCCATCGAAAAATTACGTCCCGGGATTAACAAAGCCCAATATCACACTCATTATTTCTTGACAGATTTGGTTGTACCCTGCATAAGCGTCCATAAAGTTGAGGAGACCTGAATCCCATGGGTTCATCCAGAAGACGATGACCCACATAATCTTCCATAAAGCTCGATCTTTGTTTTTGTTTGCCCCAATGGGTTCATTTGGATTTGGTTCTACCCTGCATCCGCGTTCTTAAAGCTGAGGAGGCCTTTACCTGATCTATTATCTATAAGCTGGTCAATCTTCGTCAATGGACAACTATCTTTGGGGAAATCCTTGTTCAGGTTGGTGAAGCCCACATGTGCCACTTCCCATTGCGTCTATTGACTTACACCACATCCCGGGGTCAGGAGCTTGTCGATCTCCTGAGCAATGCCTTCTTCCCACTGCTAGAAAACCGGTCGGAAGGACTTGCTAATCTTCAGCTTTTTTGTTATAAATGATCAATCCCTGGCGTGTTAGAAGCTGATTAGGCAAGACATCGTTGTTCTTTAACAGAAGGGCGATCTTGTCCTTCATAACTTCTAAGGACGCTCGTATCTTAATGCACTGCTTGTGATATTTACTTGATACGATAATTTTAACCACCTCCTAGGGAGCGTCTTTCTGTTCAACATCCTTACTTTCTGTATTAAGCTTCGAGGACGACTAGGTACCGAGGATACTCCATGTGAGCTTTCCGACAACACTACTGTGGTAGAATCCCTTGTGTCATATTGCTTCTTTCGCTCGCATACGATGCTTTGGGTGGTAGGAAGCTTCACCTCTAGGTAATAGGAGGATATCTCCTCATTGAGGGCGTTGATGGTCGGGCGACCGACGATAATTAGGTATGGTGAGGGGAGGTCTATGACTATGTATTTCACCGACCCCTTGACTTGCTTCACAGACTGTCACGCCTCGACCCTCTAAATCGTTCGTCCTCGCATCGATTCAACCGAATCGAACGTCCTCGCTAGGGCGTGATGTCGTACGAGTCTGGAGTTGCACTCGTACAAGACAAGATGATTCAATCTTAAAATGGTTCTCTCAATTCAAACATTCGCAGCGGAAGAAAGCAGAGTCATATTGAAGTTACACGGAGTATACAAAACATCTCTCTTTATTGAATAACCAGCAGAATACAAAGAGTCTCAATAGTCCCAAATGAATCATGCCAAATTGGCTTACAATACTCATGATCTCTCTAGCATGCCAGAGTACATTTTATTAAGGAATGACGGAGTAGGAAAGAAAGGTCAGAGTCCTCCCACCTTTGCCGATTCGTCCATCATTTCGTCGAGCCGATGCAGCTCGATTCCTTATCTTCGTTCCACGGTCAACTCATATGACTTAGCCATCTGAGCACTTCATGCTTCTTTGAACTACCCGACCGATTCGACCTATCGTTTCGTGCCTATGCCTCAGCCCGTTGCGAGGCGATACTTTGATCTTTGACGGACTCCATTGCAAATAAGGCAAAAGATCGACCTCAAATAATTCAGCGTAGAAGCCTGTACATGAAACCAACTCAATTAATACTTCGTTCGAATGAACTTAACACTTGCACCGATTCGAATCGATATTTCTTCGAATCGACTCAATATTTCTTTGGGTCAACCTAACTTCTTCGAGTCAACGACTCAGCGTAATACACCGTACGGAGCGGGACATTACATAATATACTACTCAGAAAAAAGTTCGTCCTCAAATCGAAACCAATACTCAATCCACGCGTTTCTCTCGATCGTTTCAAGATCCCGTTCTACCGTCGTTCAATTTCAAACATTCGTGCAATTTTTTCTTTACATATCTTAATCCTCCCTGCAGCTCGATTTGAATTCAACGTCCACTTAGTTTGGATCGTACACATATTTTAGACGTCACAGAAATATATGCATTTCAGCCAAGTCAAGTGATAGAGAATTCGAACAAAGCTAGCAGGTATAACTTCAATCCTCGAATACTAGCCATCTCGTACTCTCGATCGGACTTATCCTATCGTCCATTCCCATAACTCTTTCACATATGCATATTCGATAATACGTAATCCTCTACTAAAGGTTTCTGCATGCAAAGCGATTCAAAAATCGTCTTTCGTATTCTATATGTTTCACATTGACCATCACACATGCGTTGCCTCAAGCCGTTGCGCATCCGGTCACAACGAGTCTCCACAGCTCCTTCGCGTCTAACCCTTATTCACCTCTTGTGCAATTCAAGTCGATGTCCAACTATTCATGAAGCCTCGCTTCATGACTGTTTCAATACGATCATCTTTCGTTGAAGTGTCTACGCATCGACATCCGAGACTACCCCTGCTAAGCGACTTACCTAGATATCGTGCTTAAATTCTTCCGACGCAACTTAAATCGACGATGCTCAAAGGCAATAATCTTTCCAACACAAAAGTTTTCTTACGACATGTCTTATGTTCAATCTCTATCTAGTAGGAAATTTCTTGTCGAACAACTTTGAATATAAGTTCGAGTCACGTAAGCTCAATTGCTATATGAATCCAAATCTAACGACACAACCCGAAGGTCATTCTCTTATCCCTCGCTCTCGTGCATAGCACGATTCCGCAATCGCCTATCCGCATCACTAAGTTCGTTTATAAATTTCTATTTCGATCATCGACCAATATAATCATTCGATTATTTGTTCGACAAATCATCAAAATTCGACTATATCATTTTCAGCCGAAGGCCGTTCCATAAATCTCAAAACAATTATTTTATCGCCTAGACTTATCCTCAACATGTACCACTTAATATTCATCCTCGACGCAATTCCTTATGCGACATCACTGGGTCATTCTATTAGTCTCCAACATTTATTTTGATTTGGCGGTCAAGTCTTCTAGGGTCCGCTGTCCTGAAGCTACGCTCGCTAATCGTAGATCATTAACGATGGACAGTTACTACGAATCATGCTATATCTTATTTCGGAGCCAAATCACGTTACGACGAATTCGATGGGACTATACCCAAATCCGAGCATAATCCTTCCTTACCCGCACAGCTGATGCGCCACTATCATTCGAATAACTCATGCAATTTCGTTGACGATTTCGCTAACCAAGAAACATCTACTCGTCCAGAGTCCGAGTCTATCTACCCACGGTCAGCATCCGAGATGTTATACGCATCGGAACTATCGTAAATGACTCTATAGTCTTGTCCTGAATCAATAACAAAAATTTAATGATCAACCAATTTGACATCTCGTACTGATACTTACAAAATCTCGATATCATACGTTTGTTCCGTTTCGTATCCTCATATCGTGCTTAAGTTTTCTCGCGCATCCATTTCGATAGCGCAAGGGTCAACATCGAATCTGCATTAAGATCAACTTGATTTGCATCACATTCATCCACGTTTCATAACGATCGTTTCTATATGCATCACACCATTTCACAAATGGGTCGCATCCCGCTATATTTCGATCACATAACCGAGTTACCGATTTGTCCAACAACGAATCATTGAGTTATACGATCATACCCTCTAAGTTTTACATGACTCAATCGCATTCGTTCCTTCATACTCAAACAAGTTTACTCTCGACGCAACCAACTATTTCCTTAGGCACGATTATCCGCATCAACCAACATTCCTTCGAATTTGCAATTTGTGCGACTAGAATGGGACATTCATATTTCCTATCCAACCGATTCGAACATTTCCGGACATATAATCATTTTGCTAGTCTCAGTCATTCGACCAACATATATTTTCCAAATTTCCGTCGGACGCATCATCTACTGATATAAGTAAGCGCCTGATGGTTTCTAACCGATTATCGAAGAACACTTGCATCAATATACCATCATACAAATTTTGAATCAAGTCTCGGTGCTACCCGTCTGTCGTGGACAAACCCACCGTAATTCGCATAATGTTTCGACGCACTTGTCGCAAAAGTGGTATGGCATATACCACTCAGAAATCGAGTTATTCCTCTCGTATCATACTCTCTATGATTCAACATTTATTCAGGCTAACCATCCCATAGTGATCGTGCCAATCACAAACATCTTTGGCTTACTCAAAGTTTGACGCAAAATTCGGCCAACGTAAACATTTGTTTACTCATGTTCGACACAACCAACCAACTCATTCTTGTCGATTTATGATTTCTCGATCCCATTCGTTGCATCTCGTGCAACGTTTCATTTCCGACATTCAAGCCATTAATCGAACCGTTCAACACATTTGATATCAATTCAATTGCATGTTCATATACACTGCATCATCCTACTTATCAACTTGTTGCACTTGATGCAACAAACATCCTACGACTTGCTGCATTAATGCAATCAACATCTCACAACATTGCTGCATTGATACAACCAACAATTCACGACTTGCTGTACTTGATGCAACGAACATTGCACGTTGTTACTCGACAACATCAGGATGATTATGGAACACATGCGACAAAGACACGCAACATTACATAGACTTATTGTATGGAACATCCAATATGGCATCGAGTAGAGTCAAGAGTCATGCAATCGCGAAAAGTAACTTGAAATTGAAATGAAATAAACTGTCCAAGAAAATTGAACCTAGAGCTCTGATACCACTTTGTCACGTCCCGACCTGCTAAATCGTTCGTCCTCGCATCGATTCAGCCGAATCGATCGTCTTCGCTGGGACGTGATGCCGTACGAGTCTGGAGTTGCACTCGTACAAGGCATGATGATTCAATTTCAAAATGGTTATCTCAATTCAAACATTCGCAGTGGAAGAAAGCAAAGTCATATTGTAGTTACACGGAATATACAAAATACTTCTCTTTATTGAATAAGCAGCGGAATACAAAGACTTTCAATAGGCCCAAATAAATCATGCCAAATTGGCTTATAATACTCGTGATCTCTCAAGCATACCAGAGTACATTTTATTAAGGCATGACGGAGTAGGAAAGAAGGGTCATTGTCCTTGCACCTTTGTCGATTCGTCCATCGTTTCATCGAGCCGATGCAGCTCGATTCCTTGACTTCGCTCCACGGCCAACTCATCTGACTTAGCCATCTGAGCACTTCGTGCTCCTTTGAACTACCCGACCGATTCGACCTATGGTGCCTATGCCCCAGCCCGTTGCGAGACGATACTTTGATCTTTGGCGGACTCCGTTGCAAATAAGGCAAAAGATCGACCTCAAATAATTCAGCGTAAAAGTTTGCACATGAAACCAACTCAATTAACACTTGCACCGATTCGAATCAACTTAACATTTGCACCAATTCGAATCGATACTTCTTTGAATCGACTCAATATTTCTTTGAGTCAACCACTCAGCGTAATGCACTATGCGGAGCAAGGCATTACACAGATTGCCCAAAGCGAACATGAAGATCGACCGAGCCCAAATTGGAACAGAGTGGTTGGTGTAACCGAATTGGTTTGTGAAGTAATCACAAATCTTTGGAGTGGTCGGTACTGCCCTCTTCAAGCTATCATAAGTAGTTTTGAAGAGAATGTCACTAGAGATATTACCGTTGACGAGGGTTCTCTTTATCATAACGCTTTTCGTCGGAAGAGATGTGGTCAAAGGGCTATCATATGGGGTTACGAAAGTACTAAGTCTCGACCGTAAATGTGATTGGCTCCTCGTTCCTCCTCTCTCTTGGATGGAGGCTCGACGAGGTTCATATAGATTTATGTTTAACTTCATGGGCGTACATGCTCCTTCGCACTCACGCTCCTGTTGCTTGTCCAGCGGTGCCGTTTAGCACCTGTGATTTCATCTTATATATCTTCTTCAACATGATTGACTCGATCTTTTCGTCGCTCACTACGCCTGGGGCTTGCAATTTGCTCGTTTCGTCGAGTATTTTTCTTTTGTTCTTCTTGGCGTCTTCAGTTGTCATCTTGTCTTGTATACTTTAGTGAGTTGGTTCACCTATTTTTTGGTGACCTGTTTTGTTGAGGTGCCCGACTCTTACGTTGGTCGTCACACTCATAATCTTTGAGGAACTTGGTGTGATTTTCTTTCTTATTTTCCGTTCAATCTCTCTCTCGAGATTGATACACTCCTTCTATGGTAGCCATAGCCTTGATGGAATATGCAAAATGGAGTAGACTTTCTTTGGATTTTATGGTTAGAGTCGGCTAGACAACCGAGGTCTAGGGGATTGGGATGATGCACAGGACAAGATGTTTGGTCAAGCAAGGGTTCGAGGCCTGAGTCATGGTTTAGGTGATGTTGTCCATGACCACCTGGGGAACCTTGGGGCTCTGGACGCTGCTGCTGAGAGTACTGGTACTGACAATAGGCCTGCTCATACTGCTGTGACCTCTACTGCTGGAATTGCGAGCTTGGGTAGGAAATTGACGCCGCTATCGTATGGACTAGTGTTGTAGGAACTCTAGGTACTGCTGGTTGTGGAACTAGTACTGGTAGTTCTAGTACTAGTCGCCCTCCCTGCTAACGAAGTTGACAAGTGCCAACCATATGGTCTGATGGATGTTTCACACGAGACAATGTCCATTCGCCCTTGGCAGTCTCTCAAAAAATGTCCAGCAGGCTGCTGCTGCTGTTGAAATACTGGATGACAAGGCGTGCCCTAGTCTATAGCCCTATAGCCTTGATTGCTGGTGCTGGTGTTGTAGATGAAGATCCTCTCATGACTGCATGTTGCCTCTTCTGGTCCCCTTGTCCTTGCTGCCTTCGTCTGGTCAATACTCTCCTGCCCTCTATCGGTATGTAGTACCGCATCATAGGTGGTAAACTGATGTGTCTCCACCTTGCTCCAAAATCTCTAATATAAAATCCTGCTATAACTTCTGGGTTTTGTCTAACAACATGGCTGCCATGAACGGAGCAAATCTGCTAAGCCTAAACAAAGGAAGAAAATATCTTCAAATAATGGTAAAAGATTTGACCGGATTTGATAGATTTATTACATGTGTAAGTTCCTGAAAACAAAACATAAAGTAATCTTAAAAAAAAGAGTTGCAAAATCAGCTTCCAAATTTGTCAATATTCAGCTCCTTGAAATGATTGGACCAGTCAACCAGTTGGTCCAGTTGACTGGCTGCGCTCATGCATCGGAAAAATATCAGTATCAGCCAGTATTTCTGGTAGCCAGTATTGATCGGGAAAGCCAAACCGTTAGGGCCAGTGTGTATCAGTTTCAGGCAATACTGCAAACCATGTTTCATAGTGGTTGATATTGGTTCACTTTTTTGTATACTTTCATAGTGGAAATATAGAGAAAGAGTAGTTCAGGGAAGATGAATCTGTTAGGGTTATATACTAAAAGCATCACTTTTGTATTAACTTTATTTCCTTAAATTTTGAATAAGAATCATATGGACAAATGTTTGAATATTGTATTTGTTGCAAGTGTTAATGCAAGTGTCTGATATTCTATATTGTAGATAATATGGTATGTAGTGTCACACAGAATATCATATTATCAGTTCCCTATGGAATATATAAATAGTTCACAACCTAGATGGACTTGGACAATCTATTGGAAAAGTTGTAGAGTAATATGGTATTAGTCTATCTTGACTATAGGTTTGCACTAGTACACTTTGTGTGTATTGAACATGACCACTTGAGGTTGTTCTTTTTGTATTGACTACATAAGTGAACAAACACCTCTGTTATTATAGATGCTTGTGCTCTTAATCCGGATATAATAACAGATATGTATATGCAGTGTGTATTACTTTTTTGACTCATAAAAGAGTGAGATTCATTATGGGTCAACCACCTATTTTAATTGGGTAATAACATTGTATGTATGATGGGCTGTTGATTATAAAAGAAATCCATGTCCCGATACGTCGGGTTGATGATGTCCCCTTAAGGAGCTCATAAGGATTGTCATGTAAATCCTGCAGGTGGATTATATCCGACATGACAAATAAAGTTGAGTGGTACTACCTAAGGATAAAAGATGTCGATCAATATAGTTGTCAGTAACTTAATTTGATCGACGGACATTCGATATCTTAACATGGGGAGCCAAACGAGCATATAATAAAAGGAGCCCACAATCATAATTTGGGATTAGGAAGGTAGTGCAGCAATAACTCTTTAGTGGACCGAGCTATTGTTAATGGGCCTGGGTTGTGTGTTCAGGATGAACACGAGATACCCAAATCCGTTAGGAGACATAACCCTAATTTCTTCTCATGGTCCCTACCGTAGCCTTATATATATCCTCTATTATCTAACTGTCATGTCAACTATCTCATCATAAATAAGAAGAAAACGTAAGGAGAGAAAGGGAGGGCTGCCAAGGAGAAAAAAAGGTTGGGAGATCGTCGCCCACACGACGTCCAACCCGAGAAAGGAATACGTGCAGAAGATCTTGGGGTCGTGACTGCTCGAGGTTGCTGGAAACTGTCTTCTTCTTCTTCCCGTCGCAGGTATAATTTGTGAACTCTAGTTCCGATATGAAGGGTTAGAACATGTCTTAGATCTGTTAAACTTCCATCGATCAATACGCACACCAAACTAGGGGTCCTAGGAATCTCCAGTTCCATCAGAATCATCCTCATTCTCCAACCCCAAGAAATCTCAAACAGGCAACAAAAAAGGACGGCAAAACTGGAAGAAATTGTTTGTGGCATGCTCCCATCCAAGGGTAGTGAGTGTTACAGTTATATAGTGGGGAAAGTCTG
This sequence comes from Iris pallida, assembly GCA_029216955.1. Lineage (NCBI taxonomy): Eukaryota > Viridiplantae > Streptophyta > Magnoliopsida > Asparagales > Iridaceae > Iris > Iris pallida. The sequence continues at coordinate 36,501,526 of JANAVB010012198.1, read as the reverse complement.
GTTATCTGAATTGCATGTATATAGATAAAGACACTGGAATAGGTATGGGAGTGCATTGATCAATATGTCCATCCAGCTTTTCGAGGATCAGTTATTGATATCTCGATCATAATTCAATTTGGCAAAGAAAATACTTCATCTTGGCATAAATCTTGGTCGTTCTTTACTTTATGCTTTCTGTTTATATTTATTGACTGAACTAGCAACTATTGCTTATTAAGCTGTGTTTATAGAAATCAAGAATGCAGACATGTCTGATATTTTTGGTCCCATTACAGGCAATATTGTCACCAGACGCGGACCCTCCAGTTCTCAGACTCTTTGATGGCATGGATTACAAGTATGAACTGCATTCTAACTATACTGTCGGAGCCTCTCTGTCTATACATTCCTTTTGTTATAAATGGATTTATATTATGCACTTTTGTTTTTCACCTTCCTTATTATTCTGGCAGAAAGCTATACATGTGATAGTTTCGAGTCTCTGATGTACCCACTTTCATGAATAATCTTATGCATGCCTCTGAAAAAGCATTTTGTGACTTCTCAGACCTGATGAAATGGTAGAGGTCAGGCAACAGTACAAGAATACCTAAGATTTCACTGCCTTACTCTATGATTTTCCACATGTAACAGATAGCAAAATTACACCTATAAACTCTAATATACAATTTTCAATATCTATATAAATCTGTCTTATATAAAGCCCAAAGCTTTCTCACTTATTTTTGGGGGCTTTTACCTGCTCCATAGCTGTCAAATGCCTGTGAAGAAAGTTGGAAGCAAGTGGAAGAAAATGGATTGTTCTCAATGGGGCTCTTAGGTAAATATATATAGAGAGCCTACAAATGTGGATATCTATCTAATAGCTGTCCATGACAACCTAGAAGTCGCTAATATAGGAAAAATCATAAAACATAAATAAATATATAGGAAAAAACAAAAAACCTACATGCGAAGATGGCAATTAAGCCCACCTTGGAAAGAAGCCTACGATCCAACGAAGAGAGAGTTGTATGTTAGCCCAATAATTGTATCATATTTTTGAATATGGCTAATTGATTAAGTTTAACATAATGATGTCACTAATATTCATGTAATCACTATTATGTTGCTACTTAAACTTAGCATTGCCCTATTGTTCATAAAATTTATCATACCTCTATACTACTTTGTTCGCCTAACATGTACTTGCAGACAAGCAGTAAGCATGATCAATCCATGACATATGCAATAAAGAATTAATGATGGGCCAAAAACGACGTTATACAAAAAGATCTTTCTGAACCGCCCAACGACCTATCCAGGGACAGGGTCAAGGGGGTAGCGCCCCCATGGGGATTCGGGGGCGAAGCCCCCAAAAGATATTCTGATTTTCAGATATATTTATCTTTGGACAACTGCCGTCAAAGAAAAAGACTATCATGGTACAAAGGAAGAAGACGAGTCAGCCATGCCTGCAAGATTCATTTGGACATCTATATGCTGCTCGGGTTTATCTTTCTTATGTATTTTTATACTTTATTGAGTCTAGGACTTATGTACATTGAGTGACACTTAGTACTAGAAGTCCACTCGACCAAACAAAGTCCACTCAAACAAAAGTCTGAAATCCATTCACAAAAGCTCAACCCAAACACCAACAAACCATTCCAAAACAAGCCATGAAATCATACCTTTCATGTCCACCGAACTCGGACTGAACTCGGTCTTAGCATATTTGGGCAATCCCAGACGGTTGTGAAATTCCTGATATTGTGGCTCCCAAGATTCAAAAAAAATTCAAATATATAACCGAATTCTGGCCGAACTCTGTCCATAAAAAGTCTATAAATAGAGATGGATTTCCACATTCTTACTCACTCACCTATAATCCAATCTTCTATCCTATAGCGATAAAATCTCTAAGCTAAACCTTCCATCTCTAAGATCAACTCTCCATCCTTCTAGTTCCTAGTACGATATCGGCTTAGAAGTTTGTTCGAGTTGTAAAAGCTTGGTCTATAAAAGCTTCTCTCTCCTGTTGTGAAGTCACGAGTCCTTCGGATAAAAGCTCGTGGATGTGAAGTCATTGTGTCCTTCGGATCAAAGCACAAGGTGTAAGGAGTTGCAAGCTCTTCGGATTCAAAGCTTGTGTTTCACTATTGTGACTATAGTAGATTCAACTCCGAGCAAGAGTTTTCGGACCATGGACTTAGGGCTGTAAAACGATTCAAACAGTTTGTGTTCGGCTCGCGTTCGGCTCGGACCAAGCTCGGTTCGAAGCTCGTTCGTGGGCAGGTCGATATCGAGTTCGATCGATTTTTTTTTGTTCGAAGTGGTGTTTCGAACCGAGTTCGACCATAGGTTGTTCGACTCGGTCTCGTTCGCGAACTGGCTCGAACTCGGCTCGGTTTCTAATAGTATGGCTTTTTCTAATATATGCTATATATTTTTATGGATGTTGATAAATTGTCTTAGAAAATTTACTCTCTTTTTTGTTATTTATATGATGGTAAATTTGTGATGTAAAAAGCATAATTAATTCAACAAAAAAATCTTTATGACTTGAGAGTAACCGTACAACAAGTTTAATGTGGCTTTTGTTCGGTCTTGCCTCGAGCTCGGCTCGGGCTCGTCCGAGCTCGAGAACTAAATCGAGTCGAGCTCGATCGTTTCGAGCCTATAATCAAACCGAGTTCAAACCCCATTTTTGAGCTCGATCTTGAGCTTGGCTCGAATAAAGCTCGTTCGATACTTTAGTCGAACCGAGTTCGAACACAGTTTGTTCGAGCTCGTTCGTTCGATTTTCAGCCCTACCTGGACTAGTTCTCTCAAAGAGATACCAGGATAAAACTTTCGGTGTTTCCGTTTGCTCTTTTTACTCTACTGCTTTACATACTTGTCTTATATACACACATTTTTATTTTGTTGGTTACACTCTGCCTTCATTTAAAATAATTTTTATTTGGATAAGATCTGTCCGCTGCACTCTATTCACCCCCTCTAGAGTTGCCTAACGGTCCTTCATTGTGGTCGTCTTGGGTTGCGTGGAAGTGACTTGTGGCTTTCTTGGAGTTGTCTTCTTGGTAACTAGAGTGCTCTTGGAGATCACAAACTCGGAATTTCATTTGTGGGGAGAGAAAATTCTAGAGGTAGATATTTGGTTTTCAAGGTGATAAGTGGGCCCAAAGATCACTAGGAGTCGCACTTCAATTGACATTTGGATGGCTGTGAACAATTAAAAGATGATAGGGATGGAGGCAATTTTTAGGAGGTTGATCGGAGGGCTTGAGTTAATGGTATGGTGGCTGAACGACGTCGCGGGCAAGATCGTGATGTCAGTAGTTGTTGAGGGTTAGCTAAAGATGGGGGATGCAAGGAGATGACCTTGCTGACCTGGGAAGGTGACGTTTGGTGGGAGTCCCACTGGTGACTTCATCGAAGGATGCCCAAAGTTGCTCTCGAGGTTGTAGCGGCCACGTATTTGAGCGACTCAGGTGAGGGCATGGAGGTGGTCAAATTGTTTTAGGATAGTTCGATTAGGGGCTGGCGACGCCTAGCAGTAGCATGGTTCGAACCAGCAATGTTGTGCGAGGATAGGTGGTCACTCGACGAAGGGGACTGACGGAGGAAAATAGCGAGGACTTTGGACGCGAGGGGAGGAGGTGGCGGGGGCTTGGCAGTGTTGTCGGAGAAGATCGCAATGAGTTGGGGTCACACGAAGGTCTAAGGGGTGGTGAAGCGATGTAAGGTGCTTGATTATCGAGGTGTTGGTGGTGATGAAATCGAGGAAATAGCGAGATGGTGGTTGTCTCCTATGGACAAAGGCAATATTTTCGGGGAGAATGTAGTGGACATAGTAATGATGGAAATAATGATGTGAATCCGTAGTCATGTGGTAGGCTACAACTATTCGGTCTAGTGAGTTCTAATACTAGCTGACGTAGGGAGTCTGTGGTGTATCGACAATTAGACTGTGGCGAGGTCTAGGACTCCACTACGAACAAAACGATTTTGTCTTTGATCCAATTGTGACGAGGTTGAGAACCGTACTATAGATACTGACGGGGCAAAGCACTATGTTGGACGACTAAGCCAAGACTACAACAAAGGAACAACTCCAGTTCCTACAAAAACAAAAGATTTATGATAAACTAATTCTTTAATAACTTGATTACAATAAAGGACTTAGTGGGTCTTATTTATAGGGTAGAGTGGGTACAAAAAAGAAAGAAAGTCTTAAAGACATAAATTACTAGAAAATACTCAAATACTAAATAAATTACAATACCATATATAAAAGCTTATAGAAACTACTTAATAATGAATAATATTATCAATTATAGAAGCTACTATTGACGAACTTCGGCTTCCTCAAAAATGATTGAACTATTCAACGAATTGGACCAATTAATCGACCTCGCTCCCGCATTACCGAGCAACCAAGAGATCTAATAAATTGTCATCTCGATCCATTCAAACACAAAGCTAAACTCACACATTTGCCAAATACCGTACTGGGCACGAACTGCAACGTCTTGCTCCACTTTGGGCTCAACAACTAGATTTACCTTTGGAGCCAATTGAATAGTCTCTCCATCCTTAGGTCCTATACTCGGACCACCTTGTGGAGATGCTCCACCTTAGGAGCCAATCGTATAATCCCTCTAACCTTAGGACCTGGCTAAAACCTTTAAGAAGCCAATTTGAATAGTCTCTCCAACTTTAGGTCCTATACCTGGACAACCTTAATAACATAGTAGTCAAAGGCGCGTCTTGCAGTAAGGCGCAATAGCTGCGCCTCGTACCTTACTATGGGAGGCGCCTCTCCGGGCGCACCTATGGCGCGCCTTTGAGCAGGCATAACCAACAAAAGGTACACCTAGACACGCCTTATGTTTTTTTTTAATATATATACAAAAAACTTTGAGGCATAGAAATAACCCTTATCTCATACAAGTGAGAGGGAGATAGCACTTTCCACGGTTGCTAAAGTTGGTTACACTTGAACTAGAAAAACTAAATTTTACTAAAAATGTGATAGGGAGAATACAAACTCTTACTGCTATTACTGCTCTGCTAATTTACTTGGTTGTGTTTTAACATGTTTTTGTTGGTTTTAATATGTTATTTGATTTTATTTCTTACATTACTAAGTTATTTATTTATTTATGTATATTTTTATTATTTATTATTTTTGCACCTCGTTTCGCTCGGGTGCTTGTCTTAGGTGCGCTTTGCATCTCGGACGATATGGACCCTTTGCGTCTCGAGTGCGGCTTGCGCCTTTGACTACTTATGGGGATACTCTACCTTAGGAGCGAACCCGTATAATTCCTCCAGCTTTAGGTCCTGGCTCAAACCACCTTATGGAAATGCTCCACCTAGGAGCCAACTTGGGAGGAGACAAGTTGATTCTGATTACAAGTATCATCCACACGTATGAGCAACACAATCTTTCTCGATGGAACTTGAGCGCTTAATGCAGCCTGACTCGTAGCTTTGGGCTATGACCTAATTCTTGGAGGCCTAAACCGAAGTTGATCCATGAGGTATGATGTTGGTTTTCTCTCATATGACTTAAATGGACTAATCTCGTATATTTATACGTTATCATCCCACTATTTATTCGATATAGGACTAAACTTTTTATACAACTTTCTTTATATTTTTACCAAAATTGCGAATCTTGAGAGGCCAACCGAATGCGAGATACGACCCAACACTTGCTACTTCTCACCAAAATCTTGCCTCGACCGCTTTAAAGTCGCATTCTCTCCAAGCTGGACTGCTCTTGACAACTATGCCTTAATGTGCACACGAGAGTAAGAGATAGTAATAGATCTCTTATATATATTTTATTATTCTCGTTGTGTTTAGTCCTATATTGGGAAACGGCTAGGAAGGAGGACCTTTCTTCACCTATATATTGTACTCACTTTCCCTAAAGTAAGTAAGTCCATTATTGTCTACCCAACTTCTCAACATATACTATCAAGATTGGTCCTTACTGCTACAATGCTATTCGTGGAGACATAAACATAAGATAGTGTGAGAAACAAGAAATTCACAAGAGAATGGTGATTAAGAGAATTCAAGTGCAAATCTTGATGCAGTGATACAGACGCAAACAGGACATAAGCCAAATGGATAAGGAGAGGTTGGATAACTTTTAAGCAAGTTAGAGATAAGTAACCTCTTGTGTATGTGTATGTTAGTAAGACAACAATTTTCAAATTTCATTCGTCTTTTTTGAGGACTATTCACATTTCATGTGTCAATTTAGGGATTTGGATCAAGATTTAGGGTTCGTCTTTTTTGCTATATGGAACCTTTTGAATGTTAGTTGTTCAAAACCGGAAAGTACCTCTTTTGTGTTGTCCAATAATGTTAGGATATTCCAATTATCTTTAGAGGTAATAGCTTAATATGCCTATAGCTTTCCATTCTCATTTTCTCTGTTTCTTCTATCAGTCTGCTATAGAAGATGCTTTTGCTTCATAAGCAGTTCTTTTACTTTTTTTCACAATTGAAGTATTTGATATTGTTCTTTTTATTGATTTGTCCACTTTCTTAACATCCATTTTATAGAAAGCACAAGTATGAGCAGCAAAAGAGGAAAAGAGATCAGCAGAAGAGATCTGCTGGTTAGTGTATTTTCATTTAATGTTTTATTTACCATGTTGTCTTGGGGATATTTTAGCTTCTCTTTCAATTAACCATTACTAAAAAGATCTAGGCTAACACATGCTTTTGTGATTCGCAGCTAACCGTGTGGATATAAAGGAGCTTAAAATGGGGTACACATCTATATGAACCCATTTAATGTTGATTTCTATGAAAGACTTTTTACCTGTGCGTTACTGTTATAAAGTTATCCTTATCCCTTACTAATGAAACTATCTGCTATTAGCATTCTAATTAAAAATAGCATGTTTTTATGTCACAAGCATTCGTACAGTCATAACCTTTGAGGTCACCATCTATATACACGAAACTGGCTTTAATGTTATTTGTGATCGAATGCTTGAACTGAATATGTGAAGTTATTTTTAGGTATACATTACCATTAATGTTGTAAAGTTATACGAGACCAACTAGTTAGAAGATAGTAAATAAACCTACCATAACTTCAAGTTATTAAGAACTTTGTACCGTGATTAATGGAGCTGGCGGCCTAAAAGACTATCCAAATTGATTGTAGACTAGTCCACTGTACTATACTTGTCAGGGATTTTTATCTTTTTGGCTTATTTATTATTGTCTTTAACATAGCAGAAGTAGTAGACTGGATAATTGGCGCTGCCCGACCTTAATCAAGGGATAAATGCTTGCACCCACAACCATGTCCAAATCCTGAACAACGATTGAATCCACAGACAATGCGAATCCACGAACTATTGTTGCATCCATTAGGTTTTGAGGTAAACACAAGAGTTTATTGATGTCAAAAGAGAGAACAATCTCTGAACTGACACCTATTTAACGGAAACCAAACCCTAAACCAAGAAAAATGATCCTGGAAACAGGTAACAAAATTATGGAAGTAAACTAACAACCATACTAAGAAATGACTCAAAGTAACCTCGAGCAAACCCAAAACTGGGTTTAGACATCACAAATGATTTTCACTGCCACGTAAGAGTTTATGTGGTGGGGTTACCTACTTCTCCCATGTTCAAACAACAGTGTCGCCCATTGAGTATGGGGCAATATCTCTATCAATCACAGCCAAGTCACATTGGTAACTACAGCTCAGTCAAACACACAAGATTTTTCGCTCTAGCGAGACAACTTTGTGCAACCTCTCAAGTCCAAAGTTATTTGAGGGAAGCCTCGGTAATACTTTAGGGGCTGTTTGGTTCAAGTTTTAGAGGTTTGAGAATGGATTTTGGATTCCTTATCCATGTTTGGTAAGCGTGGGATTAGGAATTGGGAGCGAATATTTTTTTTTTTTTTTTTTTTTTTTTTTTTTTTGGGGGGGGGGGGGGGGGGGGGTGCTTTAGATTCCCACATATGTAGGAAAGTAACCCAATCCCCCTGGAAATATTTTTGCTTTCCTGTGAATGTTGATTGGGTGCATTAATTATAATTTGTTTACGGTAATACCTTAATGATACCAATTGAATTTAGATAATAATAGCATAATGAAATTAATGAAAGGGTATTTATGGAAAACTAAACAAATTAAGATTCATATTCCTGTCTGAACCAAACATGGAAATAAGAAAATTAAATTTTTCGGGCTACATATTTCCAACCTAACCAAACATAGGTATAGGAATGTTGAATTCTTTTTCCATGGAAAAGAAATGGAAAGTTGATTCCTAGAAATACAAAACCTTCATCCAAATGCTCCTTAGAGTTGCATGGAGTGTGTGGGAATATTTCTTGGATAATCCTCTTATATATTCATTGTATGATTCTTGGAATACTTCTTTGCATCTATACGCTTCTTGGGAATTCCTACCATTTCTAGAGGGATAGGTATTTGTTTGTTGTAAATACTTTCCATAAGTGCATTGTAACTGCAATGTAAATATCTACTTTCTAGATAGTTCTAAACGTTAGATTTATGACAAGTGGCATCATCTTTGCCGTTTATGTAAAGCCCTTGATTCTATATGTAGAATTGGAATAATAGGATGATCTTTATTAATGAAGAGAGACTACATATATATAGGAGAGGCTAGCCCCTCTCCTATTATTCTAAGCAATGTGGGACTAAAGCCCATTAACTAATAACTCTAATATAACACTTAACACCCTCCCTCAAGCTGGAGCATAGATGTCAATCATGCCCAGCTTGTTACATAGAAATTGAACCTGAGGACCCAAAAGAGGCTTTGTGAAGATATCAGCTATCTGGTCGCTGGTCCTCACATGTTGAAATTTTATGACTCCCTTCGTATACTCATCACGAATAAAGTGGATATCAATTTCAATATGCTTCATCCGTTCATGAAATACTGGGTTTGTGGCAATGTGAATAGCAGATTGGTTATCACACCATAGATCTGCCGCTTGAGATCCTGCGTCTTCTTCCCAGTTCTTGTAAGAGATGTTTCATATATAATATCTCTGACGTGTCATGAGCAATAGTTCGATATTCTGCTTCTGAGCTTGAGCGTGCTATCTCACTTTGTTTTTCGCTCTTCCATGACACTAGATTTCTGCCAATAAATACTGAGTAGCCAGATGTAGATCGTCTATCTGTCAGACTTGCTCCCCAGTCAGCATTAGTAAAACACTCGATACGAGTGTCTATTATTCTTCATTCGAATTCCTTTTCCTAGATTCTTGACTAGATAACACAGAATTCCCGAGAACTGTCTGCTAGTGTGGAACTCTTGGGGAAGCCATAAATCTACTTGCAACATTTACTGCAAAAGAGACGTCTGGATGAGTCATGACCGTCAAGTAGTTGAGTTTTCCAACTACTCGACGATACTGATCTGGATTGGTCATCAGGACCCCTTCGTCTGCATGTAACTTTGCCCCTGGTCCATATGTGAGATTGCTCCCTTGGCTTGCATCATGCCTGCATCATTTAGTATGTCCAACACATACTTTCTCTGGGACATTACAATGTCCCGCTTACTCCGTGTGATCTCAATGTCCAAGAAATAGTTCAAGGATCCCATATCCTTGGTTTGATATTGTTCTCCCAGAAACTTCTTAAGGCCTGCAATACCCTGGCTGTCATCTCCCGTGATTACAATATCATCAACATAGACACAAAGTAGTATCCTTCCAGCAGATGTGTGTTGATAGAAGATCGAATGGTCCTTCTTTGATTGACACATGCCAAACTGAGTAACAACATGTGTAAATTGACCAAACCATGCACGAGGTGATTGTTTTAGACCATAGTAGGCCTTTCGCAAATGACACACTTTATCCTCCCTTGCAACGAACCCGGGATGTTGCACTACATATACCTCTTTATCAAGGTCTCCGTGGAGGAAAGCATTCTTGATATCCAGCTGAAGCAGCGGCCAGTCATAGCGAACAACCAAGGCTATTAGGACACGAACATGTCATTTTGGCAACAAGAGAGAAGGTTCGAAGTAATCCTCACCATATGTCTGAAAATATCATTTGGCTACTAGACGAGCCTTTAGTCGATCAAGAGTACCATCCGGTTTCACCTTAATCGTGAACACCCATTTGCAACCTACTGCCTGTTTACCCGTTGGTAAGTCGACTAAGTCCCAAGTATGATTCTCCTGGAGAGCTTTCTATCTCCTCGTTTATAGCAGCACGTCAACCAGGATGTTTGAGACCCTCCTCAACGTTTTTGGGAATCTGAATCCCATCAATAGTAGCCATTAGAGACCGAGTGTGACTTATAAGTCTTTTGTAGCTGTCAACATACAAAGGATGATCACGACATGCACGACGAGTACGAACTGCCGGTAGAGGCGAGGGGTCTGCTGGTGGAATAGGCGGTAGCAAATCAGTAGAGCCAAAGGACTCTGTAGGTACCAGTGGCGATGTTTGTGGCGGTGACGTGGGAGCTGACTGAATCGGTGTATGTGGACAATCAAACCGGTTGACTGCCTCAGTAAGGGAGGGCAACCGTACGGGGGACTGTTGTGTTTGATCAAAAAATGACAAATTTTTTTTCTGGATAGACTAGGGGAACTGGACCCGTTGGGAGTGGAGGAAATTCGGTTTCGACAAAGGTAACATCCCGAGTGAAAAAATACCTCTTTAGGACAGGGGAATAACACCGATACCCTTTCTGATCTTTAGGATCCCAAGGAAAATACATTGGATTGCCTTAGGATCTAATTTAGAAAGAGTTGGTCGGGTATCCCGAACATAGCATAAGCATCCGAAGACACTGAGAGGCAGAGAAAATGGCTCTCGTCCAGGAAAAAATCTAAAGAAGGGAATGCTACCATTGAAAACTGACGATGGCATGCGGTTAATAAGATAAGCAGTAAGAACCGCATCCGACCAAAATCTCTTGGGAGTACGTGCTTGAAACATAAGAGCACGTATTGTTTTCAAGAGATGGCGATTCTTGCGCTCGGCCACACCATTTTGTTGTGGTGTGTACGCACAAAAAATTTGGTGGATGATGCCATTGCGGGCCAAATGACTATCGAGATCACGAGATAAATACTCACGGCTATTGTCACTTCTACCAAATTGTGTTTTTATTTCAGCATGAAAATTGTACCAAATGTTAAACAATTCAGAACAATTTTTTATCAGATAAACAAAAGTGACACGTGAGTAATCATCAACAAAAGTAACAAAGTACTTGAAATCCATTACTGATTCAACCGGACAAGGTTCCTATACATCAGAATGCACCAACTCGAAAGGAGCGGAAGCAATTTTATTTTGACTCACCGAATAGAAATCCGGTGATGCTTAGCTAAACTACAGGCTCACAATGAAAGGAAACAGGGATATCTAAAGAAGGGTACATTTTCTGGAGAACTTGGGTTGATGGATGGCCTAACTGACAATGTAACTCGAAAGGATCGAGTTTCACGCCGGCACAGACCACCGAAGAAGGTGCGTCAAACAGGTACAAGCCTCCAGCCACATGTCCCTTACCGATAGTCTTTCCAGTTTTCAGGTCCTGAAAAATACAACCATCAGGAAAAAATGTTACCGAGCAATACAGTTCACGAGTAATTTGACTAATAAAAATTAAACTGAACGGGTTTCCAAGTGTAAGAGGCCAGATTTGAGTAACAGTTCGAAAGAAAGACGGGCACTTCCACGTCCTCGGACTGTCAGGGAACCTCCATAGGCAACAGTAATGCCAGAAACACGACGGACAGGGACATAATCATGTATCATACCTGCGTCACCAGTCATGTGAGAGGACGCACCAGAGTCAATTACCCACTGCTTGGATTTTACTACGCAAGCTGTAGAGTATCCGGCTGTGGATCCAGACGTGGAAGCTTCATCACGACGTTGAGCCTAGAAATCAAGGAACTCTGTATACGAGTCCGAAGTCATCTGAATAGATCGGACACCATCATCAGGAGCATCAGTCGTGATATTAGCAGCAGGTGATTTAGTGCATTGCCAATAGAAATGGCAAGCTGACCATAATTAACGCATATGCGCGGTCTTCCTCCATCACGACCACCATTGCCACGTCCCCCATCGCGACCAGCATATCGGCCACCACGACCACCACGGAATCCCGTACAAGCTGCACTAAGAGCAGAGCGATCAGCAGGAGTATCATCCGGAGGTCTCAACGACTTTTGATGCCTGAAGGACACGATAGTGTGCTTCCAACAGGGACGGAACTTCAGATCCAGCAATAATCTGCGAGCGAGCAGAGTCTGCCTTAGGGCGGAGAGAGGCAAGATAAGCCATGATATGATGCTGCTCACGTTGAGCCCTTGCTTCATTAATATCCGACGTAAGAGGTAATACGTGGTCGATCTCATCAGACATAGCCTTAAATGTCCGAAAATGGTCCTTATGAGATTTGTCTCCCTGATTTGCTCGGTATACACCAACGACCGAGTCATAGATACGACACAATTCGCGTTTACCATCAAACGTTGCCACCAGTATCTCCTATAACTCCTTTACGGAGTCCGTATTTTGAACCATGTCTTCCACCGATGGTTCCATGAAATTTATCAACTGTGTAAACAGTCGACTATCATCCGCCTTTCATTGCTCAAAGATGGGATCTTCTGCTGGAGGGTTGTCAGTCAGATGTTTGGACAACCGCATTCTCCGAAGCGTCTTCTCGACCTTCTTTCTCCATGTCGAGTAGCACTTTGGCCCTTCCAACCGTCGATCGACAAGTCGAATTGAGGAAATCGTCGTGCTAGTGCCTGTTGGTCCCGCTAATGTGTTACTGACACTAGTATTTGCGGTACTGCTATTCGTCGTAGAGTCTGCCATCTTTCAGGAGTTCTGATTCGATTGTTGATTTGTTCTTTCCAACTTGATAATCACATCAACTCTGCCAATGCACTAAAAACAGAGCCAGAACCGGCACACGCGCATAGAAAGCAGAGAGTGAATCACAAGCCAGGACAGAGAGAGAACCCATGTTAACCTCTATTAGATCCTGGTGTGAAGATCAAGGAAAGAAACAAAGATTTATGCAAAACAAACCATATGTTTGCTCTTTGTTAAATTTTCGAAATGATTATTGAGAGTCAGTGGTTCCAGCAAACATATGTTTACCCTCTGAGGATCCCAACAATTTTTTTATTTTTATGTATTTTTATTTATTTATTTATTTTATTTTATTGAAACTAAGTTAGGATTTAGAGGGGTTAGGCGGTGGCTGATGTAGGGGGAAAGGGTTAGCGTTAGGGTTTTAAGCCGGGGGGGTTTGGCTGATGTAAAGGGTGATGGAGGGGGGAGGGTGGGGGGTCGGCAGCAGCAGGGGAGGGGTCTGGTAGCAGCAGGGGGGGTCGGGTCGACAGCAGCAAGGGGGGTGTCTGGTAGCAGCAGCGGTGTTCTGGTAGCAGCAGCGGTAGCGGTGGGGGGGGGCAACAGGTGGTAGGTGGGCGGCAGCAGCAGCAGCACAGGGGCAGGGGGTGGCTGACGTGGGGGGGTGGGGATGTGCTGACAGGAGCAGCAGCAGCAGTAGGAGGGAGGGAGGGGGTGGCGGCGTCTAGAAAAGGGGGGTGGTGGTAGATTAGGGTTAGGATTTTTGTAAAGAGGGAGTGGTGGTTGACGGCTATGGTTTTGGCTCTGATACTATGTAGAATTGGAATAATAGGATAATCTTTATTAATGAAGATAGACTACATATATATAGGAGAGGCTAGCCCCTCGCCTATTATTCTAAGCAATGTGGGACTAAAGCCCATTAACTAATAACTCTAATATAACACTTAACACTATACAAAGGAGGAAGGCCTCATTTGTTTCTCACCACCAAAAAATGTTGTAAATTCTCTCTAGTGTAGTAAAGTTATCAACATTCCATTCCTTTTCTCTTTTGCTCCACATTTTTTTCATTCTCGTCGTTCTCGTCTTAGCGATCTAGCTAAGTTTTTAGGGGAATACTTGCACGGGTCTTCGAGGATGGATGGTAACGAAGCTTTGGGATTAGGTTTTTAGGATGCCGGATATGATGGGGTTTTGGATTATGGTTTTTAGGATATAAGGTAAAGTATGTCGCATAACAAGACATAGGGTAAATCTAGATGAGTCCAATCACACGATTATATAAACTAAGATTTACAGAAACCTAATTATGAGGCAATCACTAATCTACTAAAAAAGAATTAAAAAAAGTAGGGAAGTCAAAGCACTCTTCTGGAACACGCCAAATCTTACTCCAAAGGTGACGATTCAGTACGTCGAAGCCTTCAATGTAGGTTCCTATGATTGGACTTTGGATGTAGTAGTAGATAATAGAGTTTTAGGGTTTTTTATTCTGATTCAAAAAGGAAAAGGATTGAGGGATTCTAGGGTTAATACTTTGTGGATATAATTAGAAGAAGAAATCTACTACAACCAAACATGAATACAATGAATACAATAACTGAGGGAACTAATCTTATCGTATAAGAAGTAGAGAGTACATGAGAATATATTGCCATAGATGTCTTGGTCTCTTAGAAATACTAATTCTAAAAGTCAACTAGCATGCCAACTAACAAGTTCCAAAACGCAGTAGGAATCAACTTCTGTCGAAAATATGATGAAGAATGAAGATGACGAGAAATAGAATTACCCGAAACAATGATCTCTTCAAAAACGCTATAGATCTCTCATTTCTCCTTCCAATTTTGCAAAGCGCTCTTGCCACCTTTTTCTTCTCTATTATTTATCAACTTGCATGCATCAACCTTTTTATAAATCCTTGCATGAATTAGGATTACCATATATTTTGTATAAGTAATTAAAACAAATGCACCTAAATAAGTGCATCACAAAATAAACTGACAAAATAAATTAAGTCCAAAAATCCCAAATCAATTCAAACAGATCCATGATAATATGGTTCTCTATCATAAATAGGCTTTGTATTAGTAGAGAATTTTTCTGGAAGGTAGACGTCAAGAGTTAGGTTTAAGCTTGCTTTGATACCGTGTTGAGGCTCGTGGGATTGTTGTTGTATTTCAAAAAGCCACAACAAAAACGACTTTTGGCAGGAGGTGCGAGGCTCATGGCAAAAGCTGCCACAAAATTGAACTCACTTTTCAAAAAAAAAAAAATTGATAAGTTGTTACCAAACACCTTTGGACCTCTTTCCAAGAAAAAAAAAACATAAGCAAATTCCAAGAAACAATTCCAAGCCTAACCCGAGTCTACTTAAGGAACTGTTTGGTTCGTTGAAAGTGTATTGAAAGTGCCTTGAAAGTGGTACTTTCATTGCAACTACCCCCATGTGGAGAGAGTTTTCGTGTTTGGATTGACATTGCAATTCCATTGCAAGTGGATGTGATATGACATTTCATTGCAATTTAAAGTGTCATTTCTTTATTTCTCAGCTGCAGGAGAAATGGATTGCAACTCCATTGCATTTTGCTAGCTCTTTACTTTTTTAATTCTCGCCTACACTTTTATGTTGTCATCCAAATAATTTTTTTTCAAACTCACTTGCGGAGGACAAAAAAACTATGTATCCAAACATATTTTGGAAAATGATACATTCACACTTTCATTGTAAGTGCACTGCATTACAACATGTTGAAAGTGACACATTCACACTTTCGATGAGCTACAAGCATCCAAATAGCCCCTAAGTGGAATACTTCATTATTATTTTATTTTATTTTTTGGAAAAAGGTAAATTTTATTCCAAATGGAAAGCCATAATCTTACAACATACTTATATATATATATATATATATATATATATATATATATATATATATATATAGCCAATGACCTCTAGCTCAAGTGGTTAGAGTGAGGCACATCCTCCCAAGAGGTTGCAGGTTCGAGCAACTGGAGAAGCACATTTAATTCCATGTGGAGGAATAAATGTGAGTGCGTGCCAGATGCGGTGAGATACAAGTATGGGTGCGGGCCTTGGGCCGAGTTTGTAGGCCTTCGGGTCAGGAGTCTGTAACACAATTACCTATTTCAATATATATATATATATATTTTATATAAAATATATATATATAAATATATATATATATTTTATATAAAATATATATATATATATATATATATATATATATATATATATATATATATGATTGGAGAAGCTTCCTCATAGTCTCGTACTACTATGCTGATGTGGGATTAAAGTAGAAAAAAATAGACTTAATAGATTAACACAGACTCACTAAATATGACACTCCTTAATAATTTAATACTATTTACTAATTTACTAGTTACTTTTCTCTACAAACTATCAAGTCTGAGCTATAAACAACTTATCTAGCTAAAGATGTTGACCTTGATATTTGTGGTCCATAGGGCCAAATCCATATTAAAATCAGACACAAACTTCTGAACCCCATATCATATCTATGTAATTGGATTTCGTTGTCTTTGTCTTTGTCTTTTCCTTTTATTTAATTTATTAATTTTCGAATCAAGGCCTTAATCTAGTCTAAACTTTGCAAAACTTAACTAAGTCTATTATCTTCAGTTATGCCCTTATAAATCAAAGAGTATGACTTATGGTATATCTTGATAAGATTATTGACCCCATGTAGTTTTATTGCTTATAACATATCATTTGATGAGTTAATTATATCTGGATGAATTTCTTGTCAAATTAATAACAGGTACAACATCGATTCTCATGATTATTCTGTTAGGCTAAGGGCTGCTAAGAAGTTTCTCAAAGATGGAGATAAGGTGCCTGAAAACATTCAATCATAAAAGAAATAAAAATAAGTGTTATTATCTTTTCTTGTGATACTCAAGGTATGCTTCAGGTCAAGATCATAGTGAATTTAAAGGGCCGGGAAAATGAGTTCAGGAATATTGCTATTGAACTGATCAAGCGTTTTCAGAATGATGTTGGGGAGGTAATTGTTATAGGTTTTACGATCTTTTTTGTTTGTACATAACAGCGGAAATATAATTTGTATTTCATGAGTTCAGTGTCTATTTTTGTTGGTAGTATTCTACATGTGTCTTAACATGCGTATATTGTGAACGAGTAAAACGATTCATCAAACCATCAGCTACCCATAGTTGCCTGGAACATAGTACATTCTTGGTCTGGTACAGAATAAGGTAAGCTACTTGTCTTTATCTTCGGTGCATAGGGGTAAGGGCAAGTTGGTTCGCGAATTTGGTTTGCGGTATGCTTTAAAATGCATTTGGGTCAATACTACTTGTTCAAAATTCAAATTTCACACAATAATCGTGTCATATACAGAATAAACTTATATAAAACATGAGAAAAATTCAAAACTCATTTACTTCTATCAATAAGATGTAGAACTTGGTTTTTCTTAGTCATACATCAGCTGGAACACAATTTTCCAAAATAATATGGTACAATGGTGTCAAATCACAACAGATAATAAACCATAAATAAAATAAACAACAAACGACTCATAACCTTCATGAAAAGAATAGCAAAAGCATCATAAAGTCTTCTGAGCTCATCTTTTCTTTGCATGAGCAACTTGTAAAATAGAGTGGTGGCTTATGAGGAATAAAAATAAACAAGGGTACAAACTATGGAGTCAAAGATCATAAGAAGTAGCTATGGGAGCCCCAATTGACAAAAAATCTCAATTTTTTCTAATTTTATTTCCATTGAAAGAATCTCTTACAAAAGAAAGTTTATAGTGAGATTTCAATGATTGATTCATATCGCTAAATTTAGGGATCTAGATCGAGTAACATAATGAACCAGACCAGAAATGTACCCCAAAATGTAATACTTATACCATAACATGGTTCGATGGGGGTTTAGGTGTACCCTGTAAGTATGTGGTACCGTATAGTAAAGCATGAATGAGATCTTTCACATTGATAAGAAAATAACCTTACAATAAAACTACTAATATACACATATGAGGGATACAATATCATCACAGACAATAATATGAGGGATACAATATTATGTGGTCCGCCCGACCCCCCGATCCCTCCGCCAGGCCCCCCCCGCGCCTAGGGGGCCGCCGACTCCGGCCAGAGGGGGCCGCCCGCCCCCTCCCTTCCTCCCAGGTCGCCTCCTCCCCTCCGCGAGTGGGTCCGGCGGACGGGGAGGCGGCGTGAGGAGAAAAGTAGAAAACCAGATTCCTGCATGACACCATGTTGCAAATGCTGATTTGGAGGAGAATAACCCTGAACTTGTAACGTACAGACAATAATCCTCACTTGCATTAGTAACAATAGTAGTGCTAATGACTTCATTTGACAAGGGAGTAGTGATCCTAAGAGCTGTAGGGTTCCACATCCTATTCTGAATGACAGCATCCACTGAAATATCTTCATTGTATATAGTGAAAGCCTGCCATCCATACAAATCTATCAATCTTGTATGTTTGAGCCAGAGGTCAAACCATAATGACGTGGATCTCCCATTCACTATCACGTTTGAAACAAAAAAGAAATGTCCCTAGCTTGAAGAATCCCCTATAGAAGTTCTTATCAACTTGAATTGCCCAGAAATTCCTGTACCCTAAGTATCTATTCCTCATCCAAGTATTCCAGATGCTTTGGAAAGTATATTCCAAGCTCTCTTAATCTGAAGAGTAGTCATAAGATCATTTGGCTTTCTTATTCCTAATCCTCCTTAGGTCTGGCCAACTCATCCTAACTGACTGCATGCTTGGATTTACCTAGGAAGTTAGCACAAGGAGAATGAATCTTTTTGATCAGAGCCCTAGTCAGCTTAAAAGCTTGCAACCAGTAGATAGCTTTATTACTAATAACTGACTTAACAAGCTCAATCCTTCCTGCATATTATAGGAGTTTAAATTTCAAACCCTCCATTTCCTTCCTGCAAATTTCCAGTAAATTAGATCCCCTTGGGTATCAATAGTCTTATAAGACAGGGGTACCTCCAAACAGGTGACAGGAAGCTGTCCATCCTCGATGCCAAGGTTTTGTCTCATAAGAGCTCTGTTTTTTGCAAAATTTACTGAAAACACCCTCTCTATATATAGGATGTCTTGGCACGCCTAAAATGTCATCCTGCATTCCTCTTTAATTTTGTATCATTCAAATTCCAAAATTGTCCCTGCATTAACATTATTGTCACTTCTAAAATGTCATCCTACACTCCTCCCTCTATACATGCACAAATTAGTGTCAAATTTAATGCAGGACTAGATTTGAATTTTGAAGGATAGAAAATTAAAGAGGCGTGCAGGATGACACTTTAGGAGTGTCAATAACATCACCCTATATATATATATATATATATTTTTGGGAAAAAGGTAAATTTTATTCCAAATGAAAAGTCATAATCATACAACATACATTCTGAGTGGGACTCCCACTCAGCACTCATCCATTCTCCATAGCGTTCACATCAAACTCAATGTTATGGAGAATGCCAACCGGAGGTGTGACCAGTCCCTCTAAGATCCGGCGGTTTCGCTCCCGCCAAACATGCCAAACCGCAGCCGCCAAACGAACTCTAGCTGTACGGAACCAGTCCTGACCTCGACCCCTGCTATCTCGTATCACCGGGATGATGTCCCCAATGTATTTTCCAGAGGCGCACACTCCCAATATCCGACTCTGCTCCGACCATATCTGCCATGCCAGAGTGCACTCGAAAAAGATATGTCTAATAGACTCAGGCTCCTAACAGCAAAGCACACATTTGGGGTCCGGCACTGGCACTCCAAAAGAACTCAAGCGATCTCTCGTCAAGACGCGACCCAGGAGAAGTTTGTAAACACACAACTGCATCTTCCTGGCCAGACCCTTACACCAGACGAACTCGTAATCAGAACTCAGAGGAAAAGTGTGCCGGATAAGATTATAGCAACTACGGAACTGGAACTCCCCCGAGCCCGAAGATGCCCCAGGCGGCTCCCAAATTCACCTGTCCGCAGGCAAAGCCGGGTCAATGACTGTAGACATAATGAACCCTCCCAGCTCCTCAGTGTACCGATAGGAATCCGGCCTCCACTCTCCATCTCGTAAGATCCGACTACACGTTAGACCTCGCCTGTCCTCCGTGTGTGTCGGGGAACCCCTAATGTCAAGTAGCGAACGCCGATCTATCCAAGGGTCCCGCCAGAGGTCCGTGCCCGAACCATCCTTCATGACCCTCCGGATAGCAGACTTGAGCACACCCCTGTGTCTCAGGACAGTCTTGAACGTGACAGAATGGTTGTTATCAGGAGAACACGTCCAAAAATTGCCCTGCTTCACGTATCTGTTGTGCATCCAGTCCGCCCAAAAAGACCCCCCGCTAATGAATCTCCAGGCCAGCTTGAGCGCAGAGGCCTCCCTGATCTCCAGCAACGGCCTGAGCCCCACACCTCCCTCCTTCCTTGGACGACAGAGCTGCTCCCACGAGATCGCATGCATACCCCCCCTCCAAAGGAAATCAGCACAAAGACGCTCCACTCGCCGAATAGTGGCCACCGGGAGGAGGATGGACTGTAGCCAAAAATGGGCCACAGCCGAGATCACAGATCTGATCAGCTCTATGCGTCTGCCAAAAGACAGACCGGCGGCTTGCCATCCTTCTACTCTCCGCTGGACATACTCAACCAGGCCCTGGCAGTCCTGATCCCGCGCATAATTGACTGTGAGGGGCACTCCTAAATAACGCACCGGAAGATCACTCCTCGCGATACCCAGGACATCAGCCCTGTCATCCTTCTGGGAACACCGGGAACAAGTAGACCCGACTCTTATCCCTGTTCAGCTGGAGACCCGAGAAGGACTTCAAATCTTCCATAATACCCGCAAGCGTCTGCAACCCCCTCGTCGAAGGCTGGATGAAGACCAGTAGATCATCAGCATAAATAAGGTGGGTAACTGGCGGGTCCAACCTCCGAAACAAAGGCACCAGCCGTCCACGGTGCACTGCCAGGTCCATCAAACAAGTAAAGTATTCCATCACAAGCGTGAACAGGTAAGGGGACAGTGGGTCACCTTGCCTCAGCCCACGGTTGCTCTGGAAATACCCGTAAGGAACGCCCTGGATGAGAACTGAGAAAGTAGGGGACGTGATGCACTCCCTGATCAACGCAACCCAGTGATCCGCGAATCCCATGGCAGACATCAGATGGCATAGGAAGTCACGATTGACCATGTTATACGCCTTCCTCAGGTCCAGTTTAACACAAGCTTTCTCCCCGCCAGGTCTGCTGAAACCCCTCACCATCTCATGAGCCAGGAGGCTATGCTCTGCAATCGACCTCCCCTTGATGAACGCAGCCTGGTTAGGAGAAACCAAGTCCTGCATGATTCTCTCCATCCGTCGGCACATAAGATGCGTAATTATCTTGTAAAGATAATTACAATATGCAATAGGTCTGAAATCAGTCAATGCAGTCGCGTCCTCCTTCTTCGGCACCAAGGTCAGGAAAGTGTGATTCAGCTCCTTCAAAAGCTTCCCCTTAGTGAAGAACTCCTGGACCACCTCCACGACCTGCATCTTCAGAATATCCCAATGGCGCTTGAAGAAACCACTGTTGAAGCCATCTGGACCAGGGGCCTTGTTGGGGTCCGTCCCCTTGACAATAGATTCCACCTCCTCCAAGGTGACAGGGACAAGAAGGATGCTATTCCCAAATGGAGTCACCAAGCGCTTTGTAACAACCTCTGGGAACACGGACAGGTAGTCAGTCTGGAAATATAAATCAGAATAGTACCTGACGGCCTCGTCCTGTATCTCAGCCGGCGTCCCCACCAGGGTGCCATCCGCATCGAGAAGCTGAGATATGTGATTCCGATTCTGTCTAGTCCGGATAACGTCATAGAAGAACTTGGAACACCGGTCTCCATCCTTCAGCCAGGAGCACTTGGCTCGCTGGGCCGAGCTAATCTCCTTCTGCAGCCTCAGAATATTGACTTCTCCAATCAGCTCCTTCTCTCTAGCCGCCAGATCTCCATTAAGCATGTCAGCTTGTAGATCCTGCTGTAAAGAACTCAACTCAGCCTCCTTATCTTCTATTGTAGACTTGGGCAACCCCTGTACCCAACTCCTGAGAGCCCTCTTCGTGGCCTTAAGTCGACGGACCAATCGAAATTGAGCCGTCCCCTCCTGGCCACTAGACAAGCCCTCTTCGACAGCCTCCAGGTAGCCTTCCAAAAGATACCAACTGTTGTTATACCTGAACGGCCGGGCCTTCCCAAGAGATCGAGCAGAGAAGCCAACCCTGATGGGGGAATGATCGCTCGTCCCAGCTGCCAGACCCTCAGCCGAAGAGTTGGAAAAGTGACGGAACCACTCCCCGTTGCCCAGAGCACGATCAAGCTGACAAACAACCCGGTTGTGAGTTGCTTTGTTGTGCCAAGTCCAGATGAAGCCTGATCGAGACAGCTCCCGCAGCCCCGCAAGCAGGAGACATCTCTGAAAATTATAGAGGATAGAGTCTGGAATCGGCCGACCACCCAGCTTCTCCCCATGATGCATAAGAGCGTTGAAGTCCCCGATCAAAAGCAGAGGGAGACCCGACGACTCAGCAACATCGGAAACACGTGAGATGTCCCTCCAAAGTGACTTCCTTCTCCTTCTGTCATTGTGGCCGTAGACCGTCCCCAGTAAGAACCGGAAGCCACCCTTGTTCACGAAGGATATGGCAATCAACTGCTCCGTTATCAAAATCAAGTCACCATCCCAACTTTTCGAGTTCCAGCGAACCCAAATCCTGGCCATGTCACAAAGGGCCAGGTTGTGCAGCTGGGCCCAATGAGAAGGGGTTCGCCGAGTAAGGGTCTTCTCTCCTTTGATCTTGGATTCTAAAATAACAGAAATGTCACACTTCTCTCTGTGGAGCACCCCACATATCTCTCTCCACCTCCCTAGCGAACACGCCCCCCTCCCATTCCAGGCGATAATGGCCATTTATTAATTAGAGGTGGGGCCCCCCTGATAAACTCCCGGAACGGCACCTGGGGAAGGTGCCGCAACCGTCGCTAAAGGATCCTCTTCCATACCAGTCGGATTCCATACCAGTCGGAACCGTCTGATGGGGAACGGCCTGAGATAAAATCAACGTCCAGGCAGGATTGTCAACACACACCACCTCCTCTCTGTCTGTGGTACGTCCCTCCATCAAGGGGGGACCATCACGCAGCAGGCCGACCGCACGACGCTTCCTACAGTAAACATGCCCTCCAGTCGACCCGCCCTCGCCTCGTGCCTCAGACTCCGTCGCAGCCATGCTTCTGGTAACTATACTACTCGGCCCCAGGCCAGTGGATACCACCCCACCCGCAGGAGCAAGTTGGGTAGATACAACGAGGCTCACACCGACATCACTCCCCTGATTAGTAACCTCCTCCTCCACGACCACCACTCCGCTATCATCTCTGTAATCCATATCACATGGTGCTTCGGGGACTTCATTCGGCATGATACAATGCTCCACCGGGGGGCCAGCCTCTAAGCAAGCACTGGCTAGATGCCCGAAACAGGAGCATCGAGAACAGGTAGGTGGAACTCATTCATACTCCACCTTCTGGGTAAGCACCTCCCCAGAAGGGAGCTCATACTCCACCATCTTCGGGAGCTCTCCCCCTGCCCGAATCTCCACAAAGATCCTCGCGTACATCAACCGCGTCCGAAAGGTAGTAGCTTCATCTGCCTTGATCGGGGTGCCCACCAGACTAGCAAGACGCATCAACAGGGGAATGCACCAAAAGCCTACCGGGAACTCGGGGAATCGGATCCATACTGGGATGGCATTCAGAACTTTCCTCTCGCATCGCAGCTCTGGAGTCCACTCCTTGAGGATGATCAGTCGGCCGTCGAACGTCCATGGGCCACCTTGGAGGATTCTAGCGACATCCTCCGCCAGCCCGAACTTCACATAATAGAAGTCGTTCTCACGAGCATAAAACTCCATACTCCCCTTAGGCTTCCAGACTCGTGCTGCATAGTCCCGAATTTGCCCGTAGAAAGGCTTGTTGCCCAAGACATACAGGACGAGGGTATTTTTCCAGTAAGTTGTCACCTGCTGGATCTCCTCCGCAGGAAATACAGCCCGGAAACCCCTCCCTACCTTGCGCGGCGGAACGTACTCCATCGATGTGGGCGATTTCGGCCCCACCGGTTTGCAGATCTCGGTCCAGGACCGTCCAGCAGGTCGTAGGGGCGTCCCAATAGGCCTTGGGGAAACACCGGGCGAGAAGTCCCCGGTCCCTGCACATCCAAATCCACTACCTTACTCTTTTCCTTTGCCGCCGCGATCGCCTTAGGCCGCCATCCCATCGATCGTCCCGCGGCCACCCCCGGACCCCGGCTAGGTCGAGACCCAGACCCGTTCTGACGATTTTCGGGATGCCGATCCCGAACCTGACCCTGTCCGCCGCCCGTCTTCCCCCCGGTCTTCGCCACACGACGGCGCGTAACCGTTGTCCATCCACCTCCCTCTGATTGACTCCCCAGAGATCCGGACCCTGCTCCGAATTCAAAGTTAGGATCCAAGGGAGTCCCGTGGTGGTGGACACCCATCCCCCTCCCCGTAGAGGCCGATCCCTCCACCAGACGCATGGGAGGTACGTCGCCACCACCGGGGGGTCCCCCCGACCCCCCTCCTGTGCTCCCCCCCCCCCCCCAGCCGCCTTGGGGAGGGCCACCGCGAGCGCGGCCAAGGGGGGTCCGCCCGACCCCCCAGATCTGACTCCCGCCCCCCCCCCCCCCCAGCGCCGGGAGGGGGGCCGCCCTTCGCGGCAGAGCCCCGCCCGCCGCCGGCCAGGGGGTCCGACGGCCGTGGAGGAGTCCTTCGGGGAAACCCTAGGTCGGGGGGGGGGGGCAATCGCTCGAGCCCGCTCCTGCCATCGAAATTTTTTTTCACCCTATATATATATATATATATATATATATATATATATATATATATATATATATATATAATTTGAATGATAGAAAATTAAAGAGTGAATGATAGAAAATTATATATATATATAACATCACCCTGTTATATATATATATAATTTTCTATCATTCACTCTTTAATTTTCTATCATTCAAATTATATATATATATATATATATATATATATATATATATATATATATATATATATATATATATTGAATTTGAAAAAAAAAAAAATATATATATATATATTGAATTTGAATGATAGAAAATTAAAGAGGAGTGCATGATGACATTTTAGGAGTGTCAATAACACCACCATATATATATATATATATATATATATATATATATATATATATATATATTGGAATATGTAATTATCTATGATCGCTCCTACCGGGATTCGAACAACGCCCTCTCGGGTCACATGCCTCCACACTAGCCACTTGAGCTAGAGGTCATTGGCATATATATATATATATATATATATATATATATATATATATATATATTTTGGAAAAAGAGTAAATTTTATTCCAAATACGACGCAATAATCTTACAACATACTATCATGGTGGGACTCCCACACTTCAGTTTTCCATAGCATTTACATCGAATTAAATGTTATGGAGGATGCCTACAGGAGGGGTGATTAACCCCTCGAAGATACGACGGTTTCGTTCCCTCCATACATGCCAAACAGCGGCAGCCAGTCGGACTCTGGCGGTCCGGAACCAGTCCTGTCCTCTTCCTCTGCTATCTCGGAGCACAGTGATGATGTCCCCAATCCCCTTTCCGGAGTCACATCCATCCAACATCCTGCTTTGCTCAGACTAGATCTGCCATGACAGGTCACACTCAAAGAAAATGTGCCTTATAGATTCATTCTCCATACTGCATAGCACACACTTAAGGTCAAGGACTTGAACCCCAAAAGTACTAAGTCGATCCCTCGTCAGAAGACGACCAAGAAGAAGCTGGTAAGCACACAATTGCATCTTCCTTGCAAGTCCCTTACACCATACGAACTCATAATCAAGACTCAGAGAAAAAGTGCGCCTAACGAGATTATAGCAGCTCCAGAACTGGAAATGTCCAGTTCCAGTAGAAACTCCAGGCGGATCCCAGACCCATCGATCAGCTGACAATACTTGGTCCAAGGCGACTGTCCTGATAATCTCACCAAGCTCCTAGGTATAGCGGTAGGACTCAGGCCTCCACTCTTCATCTCGGATAATCCGTTGGCAAGTCAGACCCCTTCTGTCCTCCTGATGCAACGGTGCTCCCCTGATCTCTAACAGAGATTGACGATCAATCCAAGGATCCCATCGGAGGTCCGTGCCAGCCCCATCCTTCATGACCCTTCGGATTGCAGATTTGAGTACCCCCCTATGCCTCAAAATAGTCTTGAAAGTGACGGAATGATTGTTGTCCATGGCACAGTTCCAGAGGTTGCCATGTTTCACATATCTGTTATGCATCCAGTCAGTCCAGAGGGATCCCCTATTGATGAATTTCCATGCCAGCTTCAGCGCCGAGGCCTCCCGGATCTCCAACAATGACCGTAGCCCCACTCTTCCCTCCTTCCTGGGACGACAAAGCTGCTCCCAGGAGATCGAATGCATACCACCCCTCCATATGAAGTCTGCACAAATTCGTTCTACTTTTCTGATAGTGGTAATAGGAAGTAAGATGGATTGCAGCCAGAAATGGGCCACAGCTGATATCACCGATCTAACCAGCTCAATGCATCCTCCAAAGGATAAACTAGCAGCTTGCCATCCTTCAACCCTCCTCTGGACGTACTCCACCAGACAATGGCAGTCCTGATCCCGCGCATAGTTAACTGTGAGAGGAACCCCTAGATACTTCACCGGTAAATCGCTCCTCTCGACTCCCAGCACGTCGGCCAACTCCTCCTTCTGGGAGCAGAGGTAGCTGAAATACACCATGTTCTTCTCTTTGTTCATTTGGAGGTCTGAAAGGGATTCCAGCTCTCCCATAATCTTCGCAATCGTGTGCATACCCTCCGTAGATGGCTGGATGAACACCAAGAGATCGTCTGCATAAATAAGGTGGGTAATCGGGGGATCAATCCTCCTGAACAATGGAACCAGTCTTCCACGATGCACTGTCATGTCCATTAAGCATGTGAAGTATTCCATGACAAGCGTGAATAGGTAAGGGAACAGAGGATCGCCTTGTCTAAGTCCACGGTTGCTTTGAAAATACCCAAATGGGGTGCCCTGGATGAGGACAGAGAAAGTGGGAGTCGTGATGCATTTTCGAATCCTCGTGACCCAGCCGTCGTCGAATCCCATGGCAGACATCAGATGGCAAAGAAAATTCCTATTGACCATGTCATAGGCCTTCCTCAGTTCCACCTTCACGCATGCCTTCTCCCCGCCAGGTTTACCGAAGTCCCTCACCATCTCATGCGCCAGCAGGCTATGCTCCGCGATCGACCTCCCCTTAATAAAAGCGGCCTGGTTCGAAGAGACTAAGTCCTGCATGATCCCCTCCATCCGCCGGCACATAAGGTGCGTAATTATCTTATAAAGATAATTACAACACGCAATAGGTTTGAAATCTGCCAGCGATGTCGCTCCCTCCTTCTTAGGCACAAGTGTCAGGAAAGTGTGGTTCAGCTCCTTCAACAACTTTTCTTTGGTGAAAAACTCCTAAACCGCCTCAAGGACCTGGAAGTTCAGAATGTCCCAGTGTCGTTTGTAGAACCTTCTGCTAAAGCCATCCGGGCCTAGAACTTTGTTGGGATCCGCCATCGAGATAATAGTCTCCACCTCCTCCATAGTAATAGAGGCAAGTAGTAGGCTATTTCCATAAGGAGTCACCAACTTCTTCGTAACTACATCCGGAAACACAGACAGATAGTCAGTCTGAAAATATAACTCAGAGTAGTACCTGACGGCCTCCTCTTGGATCTTTGCCGGCTCCCCCACCAGATTACCCTCCACATCAAGCAGCTGAAAAATGTTGTTCCGATGCTGTCTGGCCCGAATGACATTATAGAAGAACTTGGTGCAACGGTCACCATCCTTCAGCCAGGAGCATTTAGTGCGTTGTACCGCACTAACCTCCTTCTGGAGACGCAGGATGTTGACTTCCCATATCAGCTCCTTCTCTCTCGCCGTCAGATCTCCGTTCATCATGTCAGATTGCATATCCTGCTGGATGGTCCGGAGCTCTGCCTCCTTGTCTTCTAGCGAAGTCTTGGGCAAACCCTGCACCCAGCTTCGTAAGGATCTCTTCGTGGCCTTGAGCCGGTGCACTATACGAAACTGAGCCGTGCCATCCTGGCGGCTAGAAAGGCCCTCTGTAACAGCTTCCAAGTAGCTTTCTGAGAGATACCAGCTGTTGTTGTACCGGAAGGGACGCGACCTCACAGTAGGCCAGTCTGTGAAGCCAACCCTGATGGGGGAGTGGTCACTCGTCCCGGCGGCCAGACCCTCAGCCGAAGAGTTGGGGAAGCGCCGAAACCACTCCCTATTACCCAGGGCTCTATCCAGCTGGCAAGCAACCCTGTTACGGATTGTTTTGTTATGCTAGGTCCAGATAAATCCCGAGCGCGATAACCCCTGAAGTTTCGCCTGAAGCAGGCATCTCTGGAAGTCATATAGGACCGGATCAGGGACCGGTCTGCCTCCCACCTTCTTTCCTCTGTGTAGTAGGGCATTGAAGTCCCCCATCAGTAGAAGCGGTAGGTGCGAAGAAGCAACAGCGAAGGCAACCCTGGATATATCGCTCCACAGGTCTCCCGTCGTCGCCTGTCGTTGTGGCCGTACACCGCTCCCAGTAAGAACCGAAAACCACCATTGTTCGTAAATGAAATGGTATTCAGCTGATCTGTCATCAAGATTAAGTCCCCATCCCAACAATTAGAATTCCATCTGACCCATATCCTAGCCAAGTCGCAGAGTGCCATGTTGTAGAGTTGGACCCAATGAGATGCGGTCCGGCGAGCTAAAGTCTTCTCTCCTTTAATCTTCGTCTCCAGCAGGATAGAGATGTCACACTTCTCTCTGTGTAAGACTCCACAAATCTCCCTCCATCTCCTTAACGAACACGCGTCCCGCACGTTCCAGGCGATTACCGTCATTAATTATTTAGAGATAGGTTCCCCTGAATATCGTCTGGACTGGCACCTGGGGTGGTACCACATCCGTCGCTGTCATATCCTCCTCCATCCCAGCAGTAGGGGACTGCTGGGTCGCTGCCTGGGAGAGCACCAGAGCCCATGCCGGGTTGTCCACACAGAGCGCATCATCCCTAGCATGGGAATGTCCCCCACACTGGAGGGGCCATCTCGCAGTGGTCCAGCACGTATCTTCATGCTATAGACTATTTTCTCAGAAGAACCGCCATCGACCCGCTCCTCTCTCCCCAAGGCCACCATACCTCTGGTGACCATACTCCTCTGCGCTGAGAAGGTGATCATAGTCCCACTAGGAGGGGCCGGCTGGGGCGAGATAGTGAGGCACAGCCCCCCAGCCTCCTCCATCGGTTGGTCCCCCTCCTGCATGATATCCTCCGCTCCGTCATTCCTGGATAGAGACTCCATCGCCCGTGGTGGGCCAGGCACCTCAAGAGGGGAAGCATACGGCGTCGACTGAGATCCTCATGATGGGCATGAACTGTCTAGATGTCCGAAACATGCACACTGTTAACAGGTTGGGGGAACCCATTCATACCCCACCTTCTGGGTTAGAACCTCTCCAGAAGGCACTTCATACTCCAGTAGACTCGGTAACTCCCCTCCAGCCCGGATCTCAACGAATATCTGAGCCATACATCAACCTCGTCCGAAAGGCTGTAGCATCATCAGCCTTGATCGGGGTACCCACCAAGTTGGCAAGTCGCATCAGCAATGGGATACTCCAGAACCGAATGGGGAACTCAGGGAAGCGTATCCAAACCGGGATGGCATTCAAGACTTCCTTCTCACAACGCAAATCTGGGGTCCACTCCTTCAGAATGATCAACCTGCCATCAAATGTCCACGGACCACCTTGCAGGATCCTGGTAACATCTTCTGCCGGCCCAAACTTCACATAATAGAAGCCATTTTTCCTAGCAAATATCTCCATACTACCTTTAGGCTGCCAGACGCGTGCCGCATACCCCCTGATCTGCCCATAGAATGGCTTGTTGCCCAGAACGTACAGCACAGCGTGTTTTCCCAGAAGGCAGTCACCTTCTCAATCTCCTCTGCAGGGAACGAGGTCCGGAAGCCGCTCCCTACCTTCTTCGGTGGTACATACTCCATAGAAGTGGGACTTTTAGGCCCCACCGGTGTACAGATCTCAGCCCAGGACCGTCCCACTGGACGGGAAGCCGTTCCCTGTGAGCGGGTTGCAACCCCAGGGGTAGGAGACCCTAAACCCAGATCTCCCCGGTCCACCACTTGTCCTTTCCTTTTCCTGCCATGGTCGCCTTGGGGTGCCAGCCCACTGTTCTTCCAGTAGTCACCGCAGGGCCACGAGCCGACGTCCTCAGCCTCGATCCCTCTCCCGGTTTCCTCCCAGCAAAAGGGCGTGTCTTTTGGAGACTCTGCGCCCCCCCCCCCCCCACCTTGCTCCTCGCCTTGGTCCCCCGACGTCTCGTAACCGTCGTCCAGCCACCTCCCTCCTCCTGCCCCCCCCCCCCCCCCCGAGACAGTCCCAGATCCAGGTTGTTGATCTGGAATCCACCGAGTCGCCCCACCCGACGATCCCCCTCCTACAAACGCCATCGGGCCACCCCGGCCATCCCCAGCGCAGCCGACTACGGGACCACCAGCGCTGCCCGACCCGGCGCCCGTGCTGTCAGTGACAGCAGGCCGCACCTGTGCCCGGCCGCCTACCTGGATGTCGGCGCCGGCCTGAGCGTCCGCCTGGCTTGTCGCTGCACACCGCCTGGCCTGCCGCACGCGCCGCCACCGCCTGAGCGTCCGCCTGGCCTGACCCGGTAGCCAATCCATCGCCGGCGCCGCCACCGCCTGGCCTGCCGCCGCACGCGCCGCCCTCGGCCGGACCGCCCCCTGCCGCGCTGACCCTGGCCGTCCCACCGCCGGGGGCGCCAGGGTCCCATGCGAAGGGAACCCTAGGTTCCTCGCTCGATCGCCTGTCGCCTGCTCCCGATGGCATCTTATATATATATATATATATATATATATATATATATATATGCTCTACTTTTGTCCCATATTCTTTATCTGTTGTCCTGTCACTTGCACTGGACAGTTGAAGAATAACTAAGTGAGAGAAGGACGAATTGAGAGAGAAATTGGATCAGGAAAACAGGCAGGAAGCCTCTGTAATAGCAGCAGCAGGCTACTAGTAACTTGTACTACAGCAGTAGCTGCAGAACAAACACCTACAGTCTACTGTAGCTGCAGTCAAATTTTGGGAATCACTAGAGGAAAGATAGAGATGGGAGAAGGAGATGAAGAGATATGTCTTTTGTTTTGTCATCATCTGTTTAGTGCTAATTCAGTCCAATAACAGTTCATAATCACTAATCAGTGAAATGTCCTTTGGTGTGGGTATCTATTTTTTGCCACTTTCAATTGCGGAAGAGTGAGATGATGGGTTCGGAAAAGGGGGACAAACAAGAGCCATTTCACATTTGAGCTATTAATAAAGCAAGTCCTATATTACTTAAAAGGTTTGGTAGCCAGTTTACTTAGACTATGGGCCCACTGAAGCCGACCATTTGTTGTCGCTGCCGCATTACCAGGCATTGTGTCAAAGTCGTTGCATATCCTCCTTATCTGACTGCTAGGCCTAAATGCCTAAATGTAATTTTCTTGTGCCTGCATCCAGTCGAGGCAGCCACCATGTAGATGCTGCTATGGTGCACGGACATGGCAAAATGCTGTATGTATCCATATCATGATATTTTGTGCAAGCGGGAGAGTTCTGATCATGGTATTGTCGGGTCTATAACAAAAGAGGGTTTGCTCATTGTGCAGGTGGTTTCGGGGACTAAACACAATAGCAACAATATTAATTGCAAGAGAAGAAGATGAGATGGGTTATGATGATTTTTTTTCCGAAATCAAGTACAAAAGGGTTCTGAGTGATGTTGTTGATCTCTCTGATGAGCGTGTCTCCCTCTCTCTTTTTTTTCTTTCTTTTTTTTCTTTTGATGATTTTTTGTTCTCTCCAGTAAGGTATTTCCTTCCTCGGCTACTCACACGTAGTTTAGGAAGCATAAACACTCCAAAAGTTCGTGTCATGTCTGTCTCTTGTTCGACACGTATGGACATGCCACAAAAATTCCAAAATATACTAGGACACAAGATTAGCACATTTGGAAGTATCGCCGTGTCTGGAACTTTCATTTATACTCATTGCCTATATAGTGGATTTAGGTAACCATAATTCTATATTTTCTCATTGGAGACTCGAATCTTTTCCTATTCAGAGCTGCTAGAACTTGAGGTAACATAATTTCAATAACTACATGTTTGTCTTAACCTACTTAGTTCACAACCTAAAGGTTTAGTCGTCAGGCTCCTGCCTCGCTGCCTTGAGGCACTGCTTAGGCCTCCAGGGCTTTGCTGCTTCGCTGCCTTAAAAAGCTTGGTTCACCACCTGATGAATAAATGTGATTGTATACCAATTTGAATTGGTCAATTTTACTATAAATATTCCATATTTATAAAGATCTAGTAATGAACTATAGTAGATCTCAAAGTAATTAATTAAATTCAATGTGGATCGAATTTTAGTAGCGGATCTAGAAGTTGAACCACACAATCAGAACGAACAGTGTCACTATAAGAAGGATAATCTACAATGTTGAACGATCCAAGGTTCGACCTTGATCAGTGTATCAGATATTGAATGCCCCTGAGGTAGATGGTGAAGCGAAATGAGGTTGAAGACGAAGTGGTGGTAGGACAACAGGGTTGGAGTACAAGTGGGTCAAGAACCTAACACAATCGGATTAGGGTTCTTGTGTAAGGGGTTCTCAAACATGCATAGTCAGGTTCAGGCCATGGTGTAGATCCTGGACTAGGTGCAGGAGGGTTCGGGTTCTGGTGCAGGCAGGTCAGATTCAGATGCTGGTGGGATCAGGGACCAGAGGCAATAGCAATAAAAGTTGTGGCAAGGGAAGAAGATGAGATAGCTCATCTGTATTTGGGTATTAGGGTTTGAGGAGAAGAAATTAATCTAATAAGGGATTCGCACCAAAAAAACTCAAATAATTTTTCAATTCTCCAATGAATAAAAGTTTGTTTTTTATTTGCTTGTAGCCCCACTAGCCACAATCCTTGGCCATCAAGTAACCGATCTTAATCAAGATTTATGAAATATAACCAACTATCAGGAAAATACATTGACGAGCTTAGTTCATACCTGGCAGTTGTAAAAACATTGAGTCCTTTCTGTAGCTGCTCAATTGAGAGGCCTTTTTCACAGATAATACTGATTGGTGGGATCCTTATGGATGGTAATAATAATGATGAAATTTGGCAAATGGGGACAAGTTCGTTAGCATGTAACTTGTTACGAATCTGGCAGGAAGTTTGACTAAATACTAACAAGCAGCAGCAGTGTAGTTTCCCTCTTTGTTCGTTGTACTGCTATTTCCTATAAATATATACATCTGAATTTCTCACAACTTCAAATATAAAGTTTTATATGTCACCCAGATGTGAATTATGATCTCTGACTCATCTCTTACGTCACCAGCTAGCAACCGAGGAGAGCAAAAGTTTTAGGGAAAGGAACGTGTTCATGGTTCTAAACCCTAATAAAGCTGTTCTCCAGAAAGCCCAGGAGCAACCAAAGTTGAAAGAAGCAACAAGTAGAGAAATATCAGCAAGTGTCTAGAGAGCTCAGCTTTAGAATGTGGTTCCAAGATCAGATTATTATACAGCAACCTCCATCAATTTTTTTGGATAGGACTTAAATTTTAGATCTTGAATATTCTTCTGACAGTAATGCTATCAGGTTTATTTCAATGAGAGAGAGATTTTTTTCCTTTTATTCTTCTTTTTAATTTTATTTTTCAGAGTACATTTCTGCATATTTTGTTGGTGCTTTCTTTACATGGAGAGAGCTTGCTCTCAACATGCCTTGTAAAATTATAGTCCCACATCGGAAATGCACCATGAGTTATCTCAACATATATACTTGGTTGTGTTTTTGAGAGATGCACATGGGGTGGTGACCCTAAGGAGGGAACCATGTGGGTGATTTTACTAGGAGGTAAGAATAAGGCTCCAAGGATTAAGCATTAATGCTTTTGTCATTCTCTTGGATTAATTCCACTTGGAGCTAAGCCCCAACGGGGCTTAGCGACTCGGACACGGCATGCGGTCCATGCGGCTCATGCGGTCCATGCGGTTCATGCGGTCCATGCGGTTCATGCGGTCCATGCGGCTAGTAGGCTCATGCGGCCAGGCTGCTGCTGCTGCCGCATGGAGGGATCCGCTGACTGTGCAGATTACAAATCAGTTATGGAAAGGCTGAATCAATGCGATTAAATCAGATCCTATCTTTGTGGGATTTGAATTAATTTCGTGGGATTTGAATTAAATCTCGTTGCTATCTTTTGGGATTTGATTCAATCTTTCCATAACTGAAGAGGCGGTTAGGGTTTCCACCCTCTCTCTATAAATACTCTCTTCTGGCCTCCTTTGTGACAACTACGAAAATTACAAGTTAGAAAAGGAGAAAGAGAGAGGGAGTTGCTGCCGCCATTGCAAGTCCATCCGAGGAGTCTGAACAGAGGTGACTTCGAGCGTTCCACAAGTTCTTCAACTTGCTGGTTCCTGGAAGCAGATCGTGTGGGGCGAATCTTGCTTTGAGCAACGGTGTTTTGACATCCCAGCATTGTTCTTCTTCTCATCTCTCTCTAGTTTTATTGTAACTCGTTCTGTCCCAATTGCACACGTTTGCAAGGAAGAACGAGAGATCTTCTCTTTTCTTTTTTCCTCCTTCAGATTGTAATTTGGCTATTTGATTTATTGTACCATCGTAGATCTTGAGTTTGATCACTGCAAAGTTTTGTGTGACATCTCAGATCTCGATTGCATTTGTTTTTTCATCTTTGATCAAGCCCCGGGAATAACAATCTCAAAGCAAGATCCGTATAGATGGAAAACATTAATGCTTCGCTCCTCCAATCGGACTTCTGCAAGTTGGAAAAGTTCGATGGAGAGCACTATCAAGTCTGGAAGAGAAAGGTGTACCTAACTCTTCAACTGAAAGACGTTGATCATGTTCTGTTGGAGGAAGAACCCTCTGTTCCAGACACTGGATCTACTGTCGCCATCAACGCGGCTACCAAACTCCAGGCCAAGTGGAGAAGGAAAAATAGCATCTGCAGGCTTCTCATCCTGAATGCTATGGAGGACTCCCTGGCAGAATCCTACTCAAAGAAGGAACTTGCCAGAGACATATGGGAGTCTGTGGAAAATCTGTATGAAGAAGATAAGAATAGGAGCAAAATGTTTGTGGTTGAAAAATATCACAAATTGTTCTTTGAGGACGAAAAGTCCATGCTGCCACAGGTGAAGGAATTTCTGAAGCTGCGTCAGAAACTGGAAGACGAAGATATGTCCCTTCCCGACAAGTTTGTCGTCGGAGGGATCGTCTCAAAACTTCCTGCAGGATGGAGTACCTTCTATGCAAGGATGCACAGAAAGAAGCTAGACATTAGCTTGGGAGATCTACTTCCAGAGATCCATGTTGAGGACGAGATGCGTTCTCAACAGAAGGTGGACACTCTGTCCAAACAGTTGGCTAAAGCCAATCTTGTGCAGACGAGAGATTCCAAGGGGAAGCAGACGGCTTCTCATCCCAAGAAGGACTTCGCTAATCTAAAAGTGAAGGGTCCTTCTTTCAAGCAACAGAAGACTAAGTCCCACGTGACTTGTTACAATTGTGGCAAGAAAGGCCACTACAAGAGTGAATGCAGATCTAAGCCTAAACAATCAGAGAAAGGTGAGCCTAATAAGGTTTCATTGGTTTCTAACGTTGTTGCTATGATCGGACAGGTCACAACTGTGGGGTTGACTCTGACTGGTGGATAGACACTGGAGCGACTTGCCATGTCTGTTCAGGCAAGGAATGGTTCGTCACGTACCAGCCGATATCTGAGAAGGTTGTCATGGCGAACCAGGCCCAAGCTGAAGTTCTGGGGATCGGGACCGTGGAACTGAAACTCACTTCTGGGAACACTCTGACGCTTCAAGGTGTGAAGCATGTTCCGGCGATTGCCAAGAACCTGATCTCTGGGAGCCTGCTCTGCAACGCAGGCTTGAGGATGGACATCAATGCTGGTCAGATGGTGATGTCCAAGAAAGGAACATACTTCGGGAAGGCTTATCAAACCGAAGGCATGTTTAAAATTCAGCTTGTTAACCAGTTTGAAGACATTAATGCAGTTGCATTTTTTGATTATTCTCTTGAGTTGTGGCATAATAGACTAGGACATGTTCATTATAAAAGAATAAACAAAATGTCTAGTCTAGGACTTATCTCCAAATGTGGGGGTAAGGTGGAGAAGTGTGAGGTCCGAAGATCACAAGGAAACCCTTTCATCGGGTCAATCGAAGCACAGATCTTCTGGAGTTGGTGCACTCCGATATCTGTGACTTCAAACATTTCTCCACGAAGGCCAGGATGAAGTATTTCATAACCTTCATCGACGACTTCTCAAAATACGCGTTCGTCTACTTGCTCAAGTTTAAAGACGAAGCCTTCGAGAAGTTCAGAGAGTTCAGGGCCGAAGCTGAACGGCAGACTGGACAACAACTCAAGAGGTTAAGGAGTGATCGAGGTGGGGAGTACAGGTCTCATGAATTCGCATCGTTCTGCAGAGAACATGGAATCATATGCGAGACTACTGCTCCATATTCTCCTCAATCTAACGGAGTAGCGGAGAGGAAGAACAGAACGTTGACAGAAATGATGAACTCTATGCTGCTAACCGCGGGTCTTCCTAAATGCTACTGGGAAGAAGCTGCATTGACGGTCACTTTTATTCTAAATAGAGTGCCACATGCAACTTCGGACGTAACTCCTCATGAACTCTGGTTCAAAGTCAGACCTAACTTGAATGTCATTCGAGTGTGGGGGTGTCTGGCGTATGTGAAACTCCCAGATCTGAAGATTCAGAAGCTAGGGACAAGGACTACGAAGGCGATCTTCTTGGGGTATACCGAGAAGAGTGATGCTCGGAGATTTCTTGATATTGAGTCAAATCATATCATCGAATCTCGCGATGCTGAATACTTTGAAGACAAGTTTGCAAAAGACAAAAACATTGTTCTTTCGGACATTCCGAAAAATGATGGAGGTGCAAATGAGACTGAAATCTCATATGAGCCAGTAGTCCAAGAAGAAGCTGTTGTTGAGGAAACAACTCCTGTACCAGAACTCGCAGAGCCGTCAGCTAAGCGAGCGAGAAGACCGAAAGACTTCGGAGATGACTTTGTCACCTATCATGTGGAAGCAGATCCGCTTACCTATGATGAGGCGATGAAGACCAGAGATGCTATCTTCTGGAAGGAGGCAGTGAATGACGAGTTTGACTCTATCACCTCCAACAACACATGGGTGTTGGTAGATCTACCTGAAGGAGAAAAGCCCATCGGATGTAAATGGATCTTCAAGAAGAAGATGAAGGCAGATGGAACTATTGACAAGTTCAAGGCCAGGCTGGTAGCCAAGGAATTTTCTCAGAAACAGGGGATAGACTACTTTGACACGTACGCTCCAGTAGCCCGGATGACCACCATCAGGATGTTAATCGCTCTAGCAGCTATACATAAGTTGGTGATACATCAGATGGATGTAAAGACTGCATTCCTGAATGGGGAGCTGACCGAAGAGATTTACATGCAACAGCAAGATGGATTTGTCGTCAAAGGTCTTGAAGACAAAGTCTGCAAGTTGGTAAAATCATTGTATGGTTTGAAGCAAGCTCCCAAGATGTGGCATGAGAAGTTTGACAAAGTTATTAAGTCAAACGGCTACAGAGTCAGCGAGACGGACAAATGTGTTTACACAAAGTTCGCTGATGGAAGAGGAGTCATCGTTTGTCTGTACCTGGACGATATGCTAATCCTAGGTACGGATATAGGCTGTGTCACAGAGACAAAGAAGTTCCTCTCAACCAAGTTCAGTATGAACGACTTGGGGGATGCAGATGTCATCTTGGGCATAAAGATCATCCGGACAGACACTGGAGTAGCGCTGTCACAATCTCACTACATTGAGAAGATGCTCACACGCTATGGGTATAAGGATCTTCCAGGGATCGATACGCCATACAGGTGTGATCAGAAGCTGAAGCCAAATTCAAGGGAAAGCGTCAGGCAGCTGGAATATTCTAACATTATCGGAAGTTTGATGTACGCAACCACTGCCACAAGGCCTGACATAGCTTTTGCCGTGGGAATGCTGAGTCGGTTCACAAGCAACCCAGGGGTTGAGCACTGGAAAGCTGTGAAGCGGGTGATGAGATATCTCAAGAAAACTCAGACATATGCACTGCACTACAACGGGTATCCGACAGTAGTAGAAGGCTTCAGTGATGCTAGCTGGTGTTCAGAGGTGGAAAGCGAGAGATCCACAGGTGGATATGTCTTTTCCTTGGGTGGAGCTGCTATATCGTGGAAGTCGAAGAAGCAGACTATACTCTCTCGTTCCTCCATGGAATCTGAATTCTATGCACTTGAAACTGCAGCAGATGAAGCAGAATGGCTTCGGGAGCTCATGTATGATCTTCCAGTGGTTGGGGCTCAGATACCGGCGATACCGATATACTGTGACAACCAGGCGACTGTGGTGGTGGCATCAAATGACCTCTTCAACGGGAAGAAGAGGACTGTGCGGTTGAAGCACAGGGCAGTACACGATCTTATCAAAAGAGGTGTAATTGCAGTGGTTGATGTTCGGAGTCAGGAGAACCTGGCAGATCCGTTCACAAAGGGCCTCAAGCGCCAGTTGGTCGATGACACAGCATGTAAAATGGGCTTGAAGGCATTCTGATAGTGTGTCTTTGTAATCCTACCATAAAGTTTTATGCTATTAGTTCAAAGAGAAATCTACTAGGCATCTAACTTTTGGTTCAAAGGAGGATCACTGACTGGGAAACTATCAGGTAACAGTGGGTACTTGTTCTCTGGAACATGAAAGGGATACGGACCCATAACCACTGTTGTCTACTATGTATTTTTCTGCGAAAAAACAGATCCTGTGGAAGGTTGGCTTAAACGCCTTAATGAGTTCTCAGGCAGAGTGAATGCCTGGTGTGCTTTACAGGAAGCACGGTAGAGCAGCACTACAAGGAGTGAATCTCCATGCTACAGTGGGGTGACTCCACCATGAGGTTCCCAGGTAGGGGTAATGCCTCGGCTTTGCAAGCCAAGTCACAGCGGCGTAGCACCGCAAATAGGCAGGTAGCCTAATGCTGTATGACGTAATTAAAGAGTTGTAGACAGCACTACAAAGGGGAGGATGGCCCCATGTTACAGTGGCACGACACCACGATGAGGTACCCAGGTAGGGGTAAAGCCTCGGCATTGCAAGCCATGTCGTTGCGGCGTAACACCGCAAGGAAGCTTTAGGCTTCATGCTGGGTAGTTTGGCACTACAAAGAGGCTTGTGACCTCATGCTACAGTAGTATGACACTACGATGAGGTTCCCAGGTAGGGGTAATGCCTCGGCTTCAGGCCATATCATAGCGACGTAGCACCGCAAGGAAGCGCAAGGCTTCATGCCATATCTCTTTAATAAAGAACTCACCTATAGTGTATGGAAAGAGATATCAGGCCGTCTCTTGAGGGTAAACTTGTAGACGCCCAAAATTATACACTGAAACCAGGCTGGCACAGGGTCTTTAATGTGCAGCCAGAAGCACACGTAACTACACTTTGTGAGTGGGAAGAATTACAATTGTGGTGCAGAATTCAAGGCGT
Source organism: Iris pallida (assembly GCA_029216955.1). NCBI lineage: Eukaryota > Viridiplantae > Streptophyta > Magnoliopsida > Asparagales > Iridaceae > Iris > Iris pallida. The sequence goes on along the minus strand of JANAVB010012198.1, from coordinate 36,461,692 downwards.
AGTCCATTCTTGTATCACATTGTTATTTAACCCATGCGGGAAGATTCAAGTCGTCAGCGACATCTATCCTAATGCAAAATGGACAGTTACTGTGGGGAACGCTCAACCCTGGACACATATATGTTGTGATATGTGGGGGATTGTTGGTGCTTTCTTTACATGGATAGAGCTTGCTCTCAACATGCCTTGTAAAATTATAGTCCCACATCGGAAATGCACCATGAGTTATCTCAACATATATACTTGGTTGTGTTTTTGAGAGATGCACGAGCTAAGCCCCAACGGGGCTTAGCGACTCGGACACGGCATGCGGCTCATATGCGGCCTCATGCGGTACATGCGGTCCATGCGGCTCATGCGGTCCATGCGGCTCATGCGGCACATGCGGTCCATGCGGCTCATGCGGTCCATGCGGCTCATGCGGTCCATGCGGCTAGTAGGCTCATGCGGCCAGGCTGCTGCTGCTGCCGCATGGAGGGATCCGCTGACTGTGCAGATTACAAATCAGTTATGGAAAGGCTGAATCAATGCGATTAAATCAGATCCTATCTTTGTGGGATTTGAATTAATTCAGATCCTATCTTTGTGGGATTTGAATTAATTTCGTGGGATTTGAATTAAATCTCGTTGCTATCTTTTGGGATTTGATTCAATCTTTCCATAACTGAAGAGGCGGTTAGGGTTTCCACCCTCTCTCTATAAATACTCTCTTATGGCCTCCTTTGTGACAACTACGAAAATTACAAGTTAGAAAATGAGAAAGAGAGAGAGAGTTGCTGCCGTCATTGCAAGTCCATCCGAGGAGTCTGAACAGAGGTGACTTCGAGCGTTCCACAAGTTCTTCAACTTGCTGGTTCCTGGAAGCAGATCGTGTGGGGCGAATATTGCTTTGAGCAACGGTGTTTTGACACCCCAGCATTGTTCTTCTTCTCATCTCTCTCTAGTTTTATTGTAACTCGTTCTGTCCCAATTGCAACACGTTTGCAAGGAAGAACGAGAGATCTTCTCTTCTCTTTTTCCCTCCTTTAGATTGTAATTTGGCTATTTGATTTATTGTACCATCGTAGATCTTGAGTTTGATCACTGCAAAGTTTTGTGTGACATCTCAGATCTCGATTGCATTTGTTTTTTCATCTTTGATCAAGCCCCGGGAATAACATATTTCTACTAAATTCCTTCCTTCACTGATGCCTTTTTCTTCTCAATTATATTTCAATATTTTTATCAGAGGTGCAGACAGACTGTTCAATATTTTTATTGAGGATTGCCACACAAAGGTCAGGGAATTACCGAGAAAGAAGATACTTTCTTCCATACATCATCATACATTTGGCATACCATCTTGTAGTTATTACATATCAATAGTAAAAGAAAATGCACATTTGTGTAGGACATGACTTATATTTCTACTAAATGTTATACCTAATTAAGCCACTTTGGTGAAGACATCTGCTACTTCTACCGAAGGAACTAATTTTGGCCATTGCTGGTGACGAAGTATTTATTCCTAGCCATTGTCTGGTGCTTTGACAACACCAGTTTAGGCTTTATATCCAATTCGTAGTTTTTGCATGTCAATATCATGCAATGTAGGCCTGCCAAAAGGACCGCTGTTTATGAAACAATGCATTTTTTTGTGCAATCTGTATACTGACATGATCCTCTAATAAGCGGGACGGGTCGGGGCGAGTCGTGTGATATTAATGGGTCGGGATAGGTCCCATTTTTAAAATAAACTTGGCTCCAGTCCGAGCCGTTTCTCGGGTATGTATTTTTTTTATTAATTTTTAAAATTTTGTGTTATTATAATCTATAGGTAATGGAACATGTTATTGTTTAGTGACCAAATTCTAGAAATTTGGGAATAGACTTGTTTTCTTATAGATAGTAGAACATATGTAAATATTTACTATTCTAGATTTTTTTTTAATTTTTTTGGACCCGTTATGACATGTGGGTTGGCCTGGTTCGGGCCAGTTTCAAACGGGTCGAGTATGGTCTAGTTCCAATATTATTTGGATCCGTCCCGCCAAGTAACGGGTCCGGTTTGGATTCATCAAATTTGGGCCCGATCCGACCTTTTCCCAGCCCTACTGGAGAGGAGTGTTCTTTTATCACTTGTTTTCACATATTCATGAGAATTGAATTGCTGCTTTTCTTTATGGGCCTTTTCAAACTTTTTAATTATAGCCCATATATTGGTGCTGAAATTCAGAAAATTAGCTCCACAATACTAAACTTTGATGATATTAGAAGATGGTTACTAAGCTTTGCAAAATTATAAAAGAAGAAAAATATTGTCATATTTTTTTGGATCTATGTGTTCACATATCGCCATAAGTTAAGACAATATATGTATACACATAAGTTGCCAATAGTAATGGCATTCTAACATCCAACTTGCCATTTTTAATGGTGAATTGTGTGTTAATTTAGATGTTTTACGTGTGCTTGTAAAAATTTTGCATACAAGTCATTTATACTTTAATGATTTGAATATAAGTATATTTTTAATTTGACCGTATCGATACAGACTAAAATCCTTCTATGAGGACCTCTTATCACTTACGAACCCCACAGGTTACGCTCCCGAAAAGTATCGCGAAACTTGCTAAAAATATCTTCATAGGGGTAGTTGGACGCTACGGATCCAACAATGTATGTCTTGTCGTAATCAGAGGTCCGGAAAGATGTGAGTACGGTATGGTCAAATTAAACAAAAACTTGTATATAAACCATCATTAAAATATAAATGACTTATATGTAAATTTTTAGATTTTTTTTGAAAATTTTGCATGTCATTTTTATTTTAATAAGTTTATTTATTTATTTTTAAGTTCATTGTAACTATACGGACTCACATCTTGTTGTGCTGACCTTGGATCATGACAAGACCTACTCCGTTGGATCCGCATCGTCGAATTACTCGTGAGATATTTTCAGCGACTTTTTGCGACACTTTTTCTGGAGCATTTCACGTCCCGATTTTGTCGAATCGATAAGTCACCATTGGACGTGATGTCTGTACAAGCCTACGTTGGATTTGCACAAGGTGTGGTCGTGTGCATTTTGAAAACATCGTTGATTTCTAGAAGTTTGTAATAGCATTTAAGCAGAGAATTGAATAACAACAAGGCACAAAATAAGATGGACTTTTTCATTGATAATTCACATTAAATACATAGGTTCTCAACAACTACGTAAAGTGTGTCGTACTAGCTTACAACTTGAACGACAAAATGAGACAAGTCTTACTAGAATTTAAAAAGTACAAACACCTTCAACATGAGTCTTCAAAATGCTACTTGGAAAGCTTTGAAATGGTGAACAAAACTTCTTCACAGCTGGGCGAGCCTTCTGTTCCTTGTTATGCTTTCTTGGTTCGCATTACCTGTGGAGACATGGGTCAACCCAGCTCACTAAAATCAACAAAGAAATCATGTGAAAGCATATCACTACCAAAATAAGTCATATTGGCGACGAATTTAGCGACGCAAGTCATATACGTCGGTAATATTTGTGAATTTAGCGACGTTTTATAATAACGTCGCTGAACGTCACTATCAGCGACGTTTAGCGACGTTTAGCGCCACACATTATGCTTTGGAAAGCTGATATCGCGGTCTAGTCGTAGAACGTCGCTGTTTTGTCTAACTCGGCGACGTTTTGCGACTCCACATTATGGATGTCGCTAGTTTTTTATTGGATAGCGACGTTTAGCGACGTCCTTTGTGGACGTCGCTAAAATGTTTCATATAGGGTTCACCCGATCGATCTTTTATTTTCTTTCACCCAAAATTTTTAATCTCCCGCTCCCCAAATTTCTCTTCCCCTTTCTCTCTCCTCTCCGGGGACCCCTCCCTCCGGCGACCCCTCCCTCCGGCTACCCCCTCCCCGCGGTGACCCCCTTCCCTGCGGTGACCCCCGTTCCTCCGCGTCCCCCCTCCACCGTTGATTCCCCTCGTCGACGCCGACCCGACTCCGACGCCAACCCGTCTCCACCGCTGCTCCAGCGCCGGCGACCCCGACCCGACTCCGACCAAGTCGGTAAACCCTAACCCTAACTGTAGAAATTATGGTTTCTAAATTCTACATAATGGTTTCTAAATTCTAAATGTAGAAATTATGAGGAATAAGTTATAGTTCCTGTGAATGGGTTGAGACTATCATAAAACTCCAATTGAGCCTTAATATTCTACAGAATGAGCTCCTATATTCTGAACTTATAACCTAGAAATTGGGATGGACCTTACTATCTAACCATAGTGTAAGTTTTGAGGGAATTTGAGTCACTTACTAGAAAGTATAACTTGTATTTTAAAAATTGGACATGTCGGTTCAATCAGCTGACTCATGGATCAGTACCTTTTTTTGGGATCAAATTAGTGTTGACTCACGATTTTTTCAATGGTTGTAAATAAATATTTTTATAAAAATCAGTATCTAGAAGAAATTAAATTTGGATCACTTAGATTAACTCTAATAGTTGAACCACTAGTTGAACCATTTGACTCAACCCATTGTCTTGTCTAAAACGGTCTCCGATACGAATGTTTAAAACATTAAAGTCGGTCATAACTTAGATAGGAATACATAATACAAAATGAAATTTACTTGATTTAAACGACATACTTGGTGATCACCACTAGGGTAGTTTTCAGGTCGGAGTGTTAGTAACTGTTTAGAGTGTCGGTGGGTGTGTGAATAATAATAATAATAATAATAATAATAATAATAATAATAATAATAATAATAATAATAATAACGTCAAGAATTGGTATACTTCACGATACCTAGCATGATTTTGAGGATCAACATTTGGGAACATATCCTATTAGTCCAAAGATGAGTCCATCAAAAAATAGGATAATTAAAATAAGATCCTCTTGACCAAGTAACAACTCTAGCAAGATGGTCGCTAAGAACCCAAGACTAAGACTTGCAAGTTCTGGTTTTTAACTCGATAGGAAAAAAATCTAAATCGGTTTTAATTCGATTCTCGATTGATTTTAGCGCATCCAAGGTCATGTCGATCTTTTATTTTCTTTCACCCAAAATTTTTAATCTCCCGCTCCCCAAATTTCTCTCCCCCTTTCTCTCTCCTCTCCGGGGACCCCTCCCTCCGGCAACCCCTCCCGCCGGCTACCCCCTCCCCGCGGTGAACCCCTTTCCTGCGGTGACCCCCGTTCCTCCGGCGTCCCCCCTCCACCGTTGATTCCCCTCATCGACTCCATCATTTTTATGGTCGATCATAAACGTTATCTTTGTTTGGGCATGCACATGTTTGCTCTTGTTCTTAGTCATGGGTGAGCACATATACCTATGTACCGCTAGTCGCACACCCGTACTAAATCCACCCGCATACGCGTTTATGTTCTTGAGAAACACAACCACTAGGGGCACACCAGATCTATATATGCTCGCACGTGCGTGCTTGTTCTATTACTGCGGGCGAGAACAAACACATTTACCCGCGTGAGCACCCATGCACCTTTATGTCATGGACGCTTGTGCGATAAGCCACCCCCTTAAAATATGACTAAGCTATCTATAAGGGGCCTACTCTCCCTCTTCCCTTTCCATCCTCATATATACAGTATAAGTTTTTAAGCGAAAAATGAGGTTGTTGAAGTACCAAAAAAGGGGTAAACCAATGTGATCATGAACAGACAATCTTTTTAAAAGTTTGAGCGACGTTGGCGCATTGACGCAAAAATTGAGGCATCTATTTTGCACTTAACAGTCGCATGTCACATGAATCAAGGTGCATGATTCATCGCTTTCAATTGAAGTGTCATCGACGCATGATTTTTTAAAAATCAGAGCATCATCTATGGCTGATAGTGCTCTAGCATGTACCTATAAATTGAGGGTCTACAGGAGAGAAACTCCCTGCTATTCTCTTTTCTGTATGTGTCAGATCTTAGTATTCCTAAGTAAGAGTGGGTATATGTGAGTGAGTGTCATAAGAGTATTAACTGAGTGAAGTAACTCTTGTAGACCGAAAGGGTCGATATTGGACAGTTGGTGTCGTGTACTCCTACAAGTACAATTATACCTCACCAATAATCTCAGTTTTCTCTAAATTGTCACTCTCTACTGACCTCTATCTAAATTGTGCACCCATATCTAAACTGCCTTAACATTCATTCACTGACTGCAATGTGCTTGTATCTATCTTACAGAATTATCCTCAAATGGATATGGAGTTGAATTACTATTTGCGGAATCGTTCGTGGATGTACAACCGTCATCCTGATGACATGTGCGATGTACGGGATGAATTCATAGAGGGTGTACACGAGTTTCCTGCAGTTTGCCAAGGCGTTCCCTCAGTACATGGATGGTACCAAAATTAAGTGTCAGTGTGTGAGATGTCGCAACTTGAAATATCATCCAGAAGTGGATGTCACGTATCATTTATACTCGAAGGATTTCACGCCGAATTACTATCAGTGGAGCGAGCACGGAGAACTTGTGTCTTTAGCATCGGAGTACGAGCCTTATGTGGATGTCCACAACAACGCTCCTTACGACGATGGGTTGGTGAACATGGTTTTTGACGCGGCCGGGCCTAGTTTCGATCCGGATGATCATGATGCACCTGAGGAGGCACCGAACCCCGATGCTGCACAGTTCATGGAGTTGCTGGAGAATGCAAGGACTCCATTATATCCTGGTTGTGAGGATCATTCACCGTTGGAGGTGGTTACAAGATTGTTGAGCATCAAGTCCGATTTTAACATGTCGCAAGATTGCTACAACCGTCTTATGGAGTTGCTTATAGAAATATTGCCTGAGGGTGCGAAGTTGCCTAAAGACTTCTACCGGGCTAAGAGGATGGTTAGATCGCTCTGGATGGGATACGAAAAAATCGATGCCTGTCGCAATGGGTGCATGTTGTACTACAAAGACGACAAGGATGAAGACGCCTGCAGATTTTGTGGTGTCGATCGCTACAAGGCATGTGGTAGAGGAAAGTCTGTCGGTGCCAGGAAGCCTACCTCTTCGATGCACTACTTGTCGTTGACGTCGCGGTTGCAGCGGTTGTTTATGGTGAAGGAAACTGCATAAAACATGAGTTGGCATAAGCGGGAACATACCGAAGGAGTGTTGGATCACCCATCTGATGGAGAAGCATGGAAGCACTTTGATCGAGAGTATCCAGATTTTGCTTTTGATCCGCGTAATGTCAGATTGGGTCTCTGCTCCGACGGTTTTACCCCATTCGGACTTTCGGGATCCCAGTATTCGTGTTGGCCTGTGATCGCCACCCCGTACAATCTACCGCCTTGGATGTGCATGAAGACTCCGTATATGTTCCTCACCGTCGCTGCCAAGCTGATCCGCGACGCTATTAATGATCAGAAGGCTCGTGATCGTGCAGGAAAGCCGATCCAAGGTTGGATCACCCCTGATCAGTGGAATGCGATGAAGGTTCGATTCGACGAGCCAAGGTACAAGGAGAAGTCGGAGAAGGCCAAGACGGCTAGGCAACATGCCTCGAAGTGGTGCGGTGGGTCGATTCCGATGACGGAACATTTCCGCCGTCTGGTATGTCTTTCTCTTTTAGAAATATTATTTTAATACAAAATTGATAAATTATTACTAAGATAATATATTTAATTACAGGTAAGGAAGGTCGGTAACGCCGATATGGTGACCGTCTTCCTGGCCACCCATCGGAAGGGCGAAGACCTTATTGACGAGAGGGCCGAGCAGACCTATATAAGTATTACAATACGTTATCTTAATTTAATACTTCGTGTCAATTTTAATATAACTTAGTAAATATGATACAAATAAATATTCATGTAGTTAGTAATAATAAGTACATTAATTAGAAATTAGAAATTATAGAGTACTATCCATACTTTCTAGGCCGAGTATCAGAGGCTGCGGGAACGGGCGGCTGCTAGTGCACCTGATGCAGGTGAGGCCGGGTACTTCCTCGCATCCCACTCAAGCTCCGTCGGCGGACGAGCTGTGGATTACCGCCGCTGGTGGACTCCGTAGGGGTACGTACTACGATACGGGATCCTATGGCGCCCTAGTTGCGACCCAGTCCTCTAGGGCATCTCCTGCTAGTGTGCATGGTCCACAGCCGTCCCAGGAGTCTGCCCGAGTCCACCAGATGATGGAGTCTCTCCGTGACGACTTGCTACGACGGATCGAGGAGCAGTCTCAGCACCCTGCGGACGATCCTGCGCTGCTAGCACGATTGGATGCGCTCGACCGCGGCATTATGGACCTCATGGAGACGACTGAGAGGACAGAGCGCACCGTTGGAGGGTTAGAGCGCACGGTGACGGAGCTGCAGACAGGACAGGTGACCATGGCCGAGAGGCTGAGATTGGCACAGGATTTGATGGTCTAGAGCAGTGATAGAATGTTATCTATCATGGATTCATACCACCAGCGACTTACAGCGTTGGAGCGTGCTGGTCCTCCGGGTGCGCCTTCATCGTCGTCGACTCCGCCGCCTCCACCGCCTTCTTCTTCGACACCGACTCCACCGACGTCACTGTCTGCTCCATCAGTATCGATTTCACTTGAGGAGTATGAGTTGTTCTTATCCCTTCGTCGCGGCGGTGCCCCTCCTGCACCAGATCCCTAGTAATCCTAGTTATTACTGTTTGTTTGTGTTTGTTTCATCCTATTCTATTTGTGACTTGGATATTTGTTGGTTGTGTAGACTTGGATGTTTGGATCCTATTTGTTGGATCCTATTCTATTTGTTGGTTGTGTGTAGACTTTGGCAATTTGGTTGTAGACTTTGTTATTTGGTGTATTTGGATGTTATTATTCGTTTATGTTATTATTCGTTTCAATTGGGTGTTAATGTGCTTCTGTGGTTTACGTTTACCGGTGTTGAGTGTTCCACCGAACGGGTCGGCGAACCCAGGGAGAAAAGAATATCTGTTATACTGTCTTTATGGTTATATTTTTAAACTGCAGGGAGAAAAGGACATTTCGTATTTTATTTTTTTTATTTTTTTCAGATTTACCGACGTTTATCGACGTTTACCGACGTCCACCAACGTACGTTTGCGTCAGTAAACGTCGGTAAATCTGAAAAATTTTCCAGGGTACCGACGTTTACCGACGTCCTTATAAGTCGTAGACCGTCGATAAGCGTCGCTACACGTTGGTAATAATCCCAGGAATTACCGACATTTAGTGACATTTTAAACGACGGTAAACGTCGGTAAATTCCCAGGATGTTACCGACGTGTAGCGACTTTAAAAACATCGCTAATACACCGACGATACGACGGTAGACGTCGGTAATATACCGACGTATTTATACGTCGATAAACGTCGGTACTTGCGACGTTTGGCGACGTTTTAAAGATCAGCGACTTACGTTTCCGCGACAAGCCCAAAACGTCGGTAATTGCGTCGCTAAATATTGTTAGCGACGTAATTTGTCGTTTTAGCGACGTCTTTGGGCGTCGCTAAAACGACTTATTTTGGTAGTGTATGGTATTAGTAGTGATCTTTCTATCTTTTTCCTTAGTTCAATTTGCAGATCATAAAATAGGAAATATAACAACATAATATACATCACCAAATGGTGATTCTTACTCACGACAGATTCTCATTCCCTGCAACAGAACTTACTATGCTCTTCGTTGTAACCATACATACTTAGCTAAATAACTTAAATATATGAAGGTCACTGGCACCACAAGCCATCCTGGACTATAGCCTGGTTAGAATGTGATTCTTTCAGCGCGGTTAGCGAGCCCTGCTGAAAGTTTTCGAATGTAGTACTACTACATCAACACAGCTATTATGTTTCTCCTAGGCCAAATTGATTATGTGCCCACGACAACCGTCTGAGAAACCAAAACCTCGTGCACAAGTTGTCAAGGACCATGCATGCCTAAGAAAGTTAGTTATTCAAGTACATCATGCAAGATAACTTAAAACTTAATATTCTCGTTATGTATTCTACTTTCCTTCGAGCAATTGTTCGTAAATTATATCTTATTAGGTTTGGGTTTTTAGGGTTAGAGTTGAAATTCCTTGAATGGAGAATAATAATTTAATATTTTAATAGGTGGATCTAGTGCAACTACAACTTGTGGATGAAGGCAAGTACATACTCTCACTCTACTCTACAATTATGCATTCATGTGTTGTTTGTAACACGTGTCCTTGCTTGTGTCCTGTTTGTTGAGTCATGTCGGAAGGGAGGATACTAATACAACACGTAGTTTACCTTGCATGGACAACTATTGACTGTTAGCCATCGTCAGACTTGGCTTATATCCAAAACTTGATTGATTGCTATCCATTATTATGAGGTGCCTTATTTCTGCTCAGCCCCTACATGCTTGATTAGTGTGCTGATTGCACTTTCCACACGTAGTTAGTGCATGTTAGCTCTATTCACTACATCTTTAGTTGTTCATTTCCAGTTTATTATTACTTGTATTTGCTGCATCATATTATTTAGTAGTTTTTGAGATGTATTATACTTTGCTCCATCATGACTGGATAGTTGATAACCAGATGATGTCATGGAGACGACACTTTGGATAAGATAAGGATATTTTGAGGAATTAGAGATATAGATTCTTTGATGTATTAGATGTACTATATTGATATGTGGTTATTTTATCGAATTTATCTTCGGAGAGTTGATATGTATGATGTACTAAAAAGAATAATACTCTGTGATTATGTGTGGTAATTGTGTAAGCCTCCTGATTTTTGGATATTATTTTAAATTTTATTTTATTTATTTAATATAGATATTTATATTTTATAGTAGATTGTATATCAATATGACTATATATGTACCTTTTCGTAGCTTTGATCTTTGGAGTACGAGACATGCCAATCTTTCGAAACGTCCTTCATGAGTTTTGAAGTAGACAAGTTTACCTTCAATTTGGTATATCATGTCCCATGTGTTTCCTAGCATTCTTTTGACTTCGCACAACTTCGGGTCAATTTAGGCCATTTGACCATTTACCGTAATTTTAAACCTAACTTCCAACTTGAGTTCGGGACTCGACATTGATCAAAACCATTTGACCCAGTATACGGTTTTGATTCATTTTGAGTCTACGACACACATGCCAAGGGTTTGCCACTCAATCGAGTTCCATGTGCTATTTCTTTGCGAATGGCACATGAGACTCATTGGGTGATTTTCGGATTCGATTTGACTAAAAATATGTATGGACCCTAACCTAACCAACCCCGCTTGGAGCCATGAATATGTGGCCATAACCTAGTAGAATTATTTTGAATTATTTTTATAGTATTTTATGCAGTCCAATAGGTTTGAATACGATTTTGTATACATGTATATTTATATTTATACTAGTCCAATATTATATCTATATATAAATATACGTAGATTAAATGCATGTGATTTTAGATCTTATATTGTGTTTGTAGATATTTCATACGTATAGGGTTTGTATTTTCGAAATATGGTGGACTTTATAAATAAATATGGTATGTAGATATAATTATATTTTGTAAATAATTTGGTATATTATATTAATTATTAGTATAGAAATATATACATGGTACTTATATATGTTAATATTATGTAGGAATACGTATTTATACATATAAGGTACTTTTATGTATATACATATTGGCATAATATTGTATATACTAGTATATTAGGACGACCATATATATATATATATATATATATATATATATATATATATATATATATATATATATATATATATATATATATATCCCTTTCTTCCCCCACCCGATTCTACAGCAGCAGCAGCTGCAGCGAATTGTTGTGCTGCCACCGCGCGACCGTCGGGCCGCTACTACCCCGATGGGCGACGCCGTCGTGACCACCACAGCGCTGGCAGGTCCCATCGCCGGTGCCACGCGCACGCGCGCATACCCGCGAGAGACAGCAGCGTTAGCAGCAGCACCCGCGACGCCGCATCGCTGCCAACAAACCCCCGTGATTCGCACGCGACCCCGACAACCTACCCCCTGACAACCGTCGTCCTCCCCGATGCGTACATAGTCGATTCGTGCGTTCGCACGAAATCCCTTCATGATGCGCGAGTTTTGTTCTCAGAATTGGTGCTACGTCGCAGCAACTTTGGACACATTTTTTGAGGAATCCGACCGTTGGATCGTCGATCCGATTCTTTTCTCTCAATTTCGGTATATACCCCTTCGCTCGTCTAAATTTTCAACGGTTCGATCGTTTGATAGATCAAAACTGGCCACCAATTGAACGTTTAAAACACGTTTAATTTGGACAGTTTTGTGGAGCCAAGTTCGCGGATTCGTTTCTCTCTCATCGAAGCTCCGGTTGATGAACCGCCAACTTTGATGCATAGCAGGTATAACCAAATTTGACACAAAGTTTTTATTTTCATAGGATGTTGTTAGGTTGGTTGAAATCGATGCTAAAGTTGGCCTCTCGAAATCGTAATTTCTAACATGTAAAATTATAATTTTGAACCCGGGACATCGGATTCCAAATCTGACACCACCATTGGACTCGTGGCATCGTTCTGGCCATAATTGACATATAATTTGTCAAATTTGGACAACCTTTGTCTTGGCGCATTTTTTAGTGCAAAGTGGGTCCAACGGCGGATACCGTTTTGACCCAAAATTATTATTTTGCCCCTGTGTCCAGAATTGGACTTATGGATAGAGTATCCTAGCTATTTTGCTTATTCCAAGAATGTTAGCAATGTCTGTTTCAGCATCCGAAGATGTTTACGGAAGTTTCACCTTTACTGCTTCATTTGGATTGACGAGTTCGCTTGCAGGACGTTGTCGAATCATCGGGCAACCTTCAGGCAAGATAACGTGCCATTGTGATCTTATTTTATTTTCTATTATACATTGACGCATTATTATGTGTTATGATTATTGTGTTAGGAGAGCGTCCAAGTGTGACTTGGGTGCAATCGATGACTGATAGTAGGTGTGTGTGTGACCTAGCGTACTAGTAGACTTCCTTGTGTTATAGTTATTTTTAGTGACTTCTATGACTTGGATACGACTCATGATATGACACTTGGAGTGAGAGTTACATTGGTATTAGCACGCACCTTGTACTTGGCCAGTACAAGGGGTTTGTGTGACGGATCATATATGACTAGTTGTGTTAGTTAAAGGACCTACATGTGAGATACGAGTCATGCGAGTTATAGACATGATCTTGTACTACTCCTGGATGGGGAAGACTATTAGTAGGCGTACGGGATTACCCTATCCTCATCAGCCCCAGTGTGCCGAGTTATAGGCTATACTAGTGGATATTCCATTATCGTCTCAGGACTAGTCTCCTGTATGGGCGGGAGTATGCTAGTATATTCGCGATATTAGTTGATGCTAATATCACTCCTTACCTACCTGTACGACCCCAAAGTAGTCTTCAAGTACATACACTTTGACGGATAGTCTACCTTGTCAGTTATATTCATGTTCATGTATATTACTTTTACTGTTCATATTGTGGCTAGTTGTTGTATCTTATTACGTCCTCCAGGTTGTTGATGAGCTTATAGTATAGACAGGTCGTTGGTATGATTTTGGCTGCAGGGTTCAGGTATGTTGTAGTGTTAGTTTATCATTTTCTCGTGCTTTCCATTTCCTTTTCTGTTATATCTTGTTCATTTAGACTAGTTTTACTGGACCTCTATTATTCTTCGGGTCCATTCTAAACATATATGCTAAAGGGCTGCAGACCTTGACATATATTTTTATTTTTGATTTCGTTCATTATTGTGGATTAAGACATAGTAGAGCTATAGATTAGTTAGCATACTATCCAGCTTACTATTATTAGGATAAGTCCATTAAATTGAGAATACTTATTCTAGCCGTACAGCTGGCATATTCATGTTCTAGGTTCCTAAGTATTTTGGAACTGAGACATCACAAATTGTGATTGGATACTTGTTCGTATTTTAGTGTTGTGATGAGTAGATCGACATATTAATATTTGATGACTCATTAGGTCTAGACAGCGTACTACTGCCGATTCTATGACGGAGGGTGGGCACGCTCATGACTCGTATTAGATCAATTAGGTACGGGCCATGACAAAAAGATTTCCTTCTGTCATGACCCGCGTCCGCATGATCGGGTACGAGTGTGTGGATACGTCTAGCCTACGCTGCAGAATTGGCAATAGTGAGCTGTCTAAACCTCGTTAATCATCAAATGCTCTTAATCGATTTGTTCATCACAACTACTAATCGTGCGCCCAATATCAAATCACCCCATCATCACACATTTCACTATCCCTTTAGTACATCTTTGACAAAGAATGTCCGGAGACAGATCCGGTGTAATAGCAAAGCAACATCAACATAGGTATAATCATCCATAACATGTACATCATCATCTAGTATGAAAGTAAATCTGTACATCACTAGTCCTACATCATCACTGATCCTCGTGTAGCCTTCATGCCAACTATTCCTATCACCCCATTATGTAAGCCATAAATGCTAAGATAGTAGTCACCATCACCTGCAACGTATCCAATCAGGAAAGGAGCAAAGTACAACCCTACGAATGAATGTAATACTAAGTAAAATTGCAATGTAACAATAATGATATGGACTAACCTGTAACTGGACAATGATACACTAACTGAAATAATGAACAATCAATTAATGCAATAGTGATTGAAATATTAGCCTACCTGTGACTGGCTAGTAAGCACAATATCACAATAGAATAAGGTTAGGCTTAACCACACGTACACGATGTGCGGTTAAGCTATGCACAATATTACACTACGGAGTATTGATCACATGCAAACTAAATATTTCTCCAAAATCCTAACAATCATCACTGTACAATGACTCATTTCAAATGAAAATCAAATTGGTCCTACATGTAAATTTTAGTCTCATAGAAAAACTCTTGGGCCACATTTAGCTCCCAGAATCAGGATCTTAAAAAAGAAAAGTCACAAGGAATGTCATTTATTTTATTTATTGTATTTGGATGCCAAAGAAAATGAATAGAAAAAAAAAAAAAAAATCAAAAGAAAAAAGATAGGAAAAATATGGTTCCACCCGCCCACAAGAGGATTCACTCTTTCCTAATTTCCCTAGCCCTTCCAGAGAAAATTGAAAAAAAAAAATGCGATTTCTCAAAGAAAAAATAAACAAAAAATTTGATTTCCTTTCGTCTAACCAAACGAGGTATTACAGTGATTGGTCTTTTCTTGAGCCTCTTAAATATCCTGGAGATCAACAGTCTAACCTTAAAAGTGGCCCACCTGCAGGATCAGTGAATGTCATTCCATGCTTCATCCACTTTCTGATGGTAAGATCAGTGAATCAGTCATTCCAAGCTTCGAGTAACCACTCCTCTCCCATGCTGTCCAAAGAGGAGGCGCAAGTATGCCTTCCAAGTTTCCAACATCACAAACTAAATCCCTTATCCCCAAAAAAAAAAGGGATTTTTTGACTTACATCCCACTTGTTAATATGAATTTGTACTTACATCCCTCTTTTTATTTTTTTTAGACTTACATCCCATTTTTCGTCACAAAAAATATTCATTTTGTCACAAAAAGTATTTGTTTTGTCACGAAAAATACTTTTAGTGACGAAAGTGGAATGTAAGTCTAAAAAAAATAAAAAGTGGGATGTAAGTACAAAGTCATATTAATAAGTGGGATGAAAGTCAAAAAATCCCAAAAAAAAATCACAAACTAGAATACGAATAAACAGAGTAAAATTCACAAACAAATTGTTCCATAAAGAAGCCCTTTGTCTCTCAATGATGAAGTATGGCTTCCACTAACAAAACAAATACAACTTTACACTGAATCGTTTTTTCATTGAACAGAATAACAGTGGTAAATCAGTCCCCAAATACCTACATATATGCAAATGCTCCACAAATCTGGTTGGCACATCGGCTAGTTTGGCATAGGCCAAGTTAACACCTTCAATGTTTAGTACACAGCCGACGTCATACATATGATGTTATACAAATTGGGTGAGTCAACTTGACAGGTGCCGCTTGTGGCGTGTCCGTCCCAGAAAACAGAGGCGCAACCGCTGGCTTAGAGTATCACCCTTCTCCAGCTTTCCCTGCTGCTGCTTTTGCTTCTTTGGCACAGCCATCACTTTTTTCTCCCTCGTCTTGGAAGATGGCTTACGTTGTATCCGTCTCAATGGTGTTGCAAGTGCCCTTAGTGTCCTCTGTCCATCAGTGAGAGAAAAAACATCATTATCACTGTAACTTGAAATCTTTCATATCAACTTAGCAGAGTTGTGACCAAAATTCTCACTAGAAGAAACTGCAAGGGAAGATTGAACTAGTTTCTATGGCAATTAATTCAAAAACTAATACGAATTGGCACAACGTTCCTAGGACCAAGTGGTAGATAAGAAACCATCATAAACCTGATTGAAGTTTAAGCTACTACAACAAAAGAGTACCATCTAAAAATCCCTCCAGACTAGGAAAGTGATGTGGATAAAGTGGGGAGTTGAGTCTAAAGCAGAATATAAGCCAAATAACCAAAATTGAGAAACCTTCTTGGATGCAGGAATCAAGTTGGCAGAGGCCTAATGTTTGCAATTGCAAGTCAAAATTTAGCATATTCTAATAAAGTAAAATGATCGAAGGGTACAGATTATTATATTATTTATGGTTGACATGCCAAGCTGAACGATATGGTCATAGAAAGCCACCTGATGTCTGCTGATGGAGACCCCATGGCGTTCAGCTGAGGATGACCCCTCACTCACTCCACCTAAAGAGGAACACCTACCCCAGCTCTCTCTGTTAGAACTCGTATAGGAACAGCACTCTTCATTCTGCCCATTTGATTTATCCTGGATAAGTAGCAACATCAAAAGAAAGAACATAGGCAGAAAATGTGTTACTAAGATTAAATCTACATACACTAAATGATTCTTGTTTCTTCTCTCCTTTTGAGTTAACCAACATATTTCACTTGAAATCTTTTAGAGCAATAGAGCATATCCAAGAAAAATAACAAAGTAGCATTTTATAAGATTTGTAATTTGTACCGTTGAATGCATGACTCAATTTCGTGTCATAATTTCAAGTAGCAAAGCTTGAAAACAGAAAAAATCCATAGCAGATAGGAATATTTATGTATGGGCCTGTCCACATGCCCATTCTTGGACAGTTACCAACTATGTTGCACAGATACATATGTGATACCATATGGTAGCCATGGGGCACAGGCACAACCATTTTGGTGTGCCCTAGTGAATCTTGGAGTGTTCATCTAATATCTGTATGAACCCGACATAGTACATCATACACTACGGCACCAATTTTGGACTATCTATGCTTCCAAGGTTACCACATGTTTGGATAGCTCTGACCCAGTCGGAGAACATTTAAAACAAATGTGAAGGCAAAAATGGGAATCCTCGTCCTTCCTCTTTCCTGGTCCAACTAATCTTTGTCCATTTCTTGGCAACTAGCTTTGACAAATATTCAGTCTAGAAACAAATATAATATAATGAATATATAAAAAGTGAAAAAGTATTGTGAGGTCATGCATCCCATAGATGTTTCTTCTGCTGTTGTCGTTATTCAACTCGTTGTAGCTGTCGATGTCTTGTTAAGAGAGTACATGAAAATTACTTTCGAATTGTTCAAAAAGATGTGTCATGGCCGCGCCTAGGACCTGGCAGCCACTACTGGCATTTCGGACCTTGGTCACCACCTACTCTCCAATTAAGTCATCCGCATAGGAATGCAAAAGAGCAGGGTTTCTTTTATAAATGGGCCAAAATAAATAGGGTTATTTTTCTTATCTTTTTCATCTTTGCCTATTATTTCTTCTTCCACTTTTCCTCATTTACATTTTGAGCTTAATTAGGATGAATACTTCTGTTACACTAAGGACAAAAAAAATAAGGATTTTTTTCCTATTAATTCAATTTTAGTTTGGGCTTACTGGTCGATGTCTTAGTTGTAAGGTAATCAAATTGGATAAAGATTAATTTTGTGGTAAATGTGAACCAATAAATTCCTAACTGGTAAATATTATAGCATATTTAGCATTTGTAACATATATTTATGAACTTAATATTATTTTAATCAGATTTTGTTATAGCCAATTGCAAGCAATGAGCATAGTAAAATGGTGGCACATACGCATAGAGACAAACAAATGAACAAAATGCCAAAACAATTAATGAAAGAAAGAAATATTTATCACCAAGCAGCAATGATTCACCTGTAAATGATTTCCCTCTGTTACACCATCACTCATGTCAGATTTGGAATTGTGTTGATCAAAAAGAATGTCCTGCACTCGCATCAACAAAAATATTTAGAGAAGATGGTTACTATTCAAGTAGAAAAGCTGGGATTTAAATAACTAACCACATCGTCTTTCAGAGACAAACTGGATACACTTTCCGAAAGCATCTCAACCACTGATTTTTTAACCAAACCTACAACACCACAAAGAATTTAGCAACACATCATACACTATTTGACAAGCCTGCCCAGAACAACATCTCACAGACGCCTGAACCACACAAATTGGCCACACATCAGTTACACGTTTTTTTTTTGTTTTATGTCTAGAGGAGTGGGTGCAGTGAGAATTCCATCAGCAACAGTGATTAAAGGTTCCAGTTACAAGGTTAAAAGAGTAGTGAGGGCTTGCCTGAAGCATTTGGAAGAGCCGATGAGGAACTTGCTGCATCAGTAGTACCTGTTCGGAGTCCGGTTATGATCTCGTATAACATACTCTGTTAAAAAGAACACAAAGTTCACAAGTTACAGCACATCAGTGATGTCAATAATTTAGCCATCAAGTGCAGAATGAAAATATATGATTTTCCAACATCCCCATACACTAAATCATTAACTTATGTGTTTCAAACCACCTCATACATGAGAAAAGGAATGGGAAACATTGAGTCAGTTAGAGAATAACAGCAACATGTATGAGAAGCCAGCATATATATATATATATATATATATATATATATATATATATATATATTGGAAACGGCTTAAAAATGAGCCGTCCAAGCCATATGTATATCTTCCATTAAATAATAATAAAAAATTCAAAAAATAAAATAAAAAATATTTCTAACTATCGCGTGTGTATCTCCTCAAAAATAAAAATAAAAATTCTAAATTCCTTCTAACTACCTGAACATATAACAAATCCTAAAATATATTCAATATTCAAATTATATTTAAACCAAGTACATGGTATTATCTAACTAAACACATATCCAAATTCTAAAAACATATTTATAACAAATAATAATTAAAATATATTCAAATCATATTTAATATATTTTAATATAATTTAAATTTTTATCTAATTTTTCAACAATATCATAGATATTTTTTGTACATGCAACGCACGTGGATGTGACTAGTAAATATTATAATGCAGTTTGGAAACGGCTCAAAAATGAACCATCTAAGCAATATGTATATCCCCCATTAATTAATAAAAAAAATTAAAGCTTTATCAAGTATGTATCTCCTCAAGTAGTTTAAAAATCCTAAAATATATTCAATATTCAAATTATATTTAAACTAAGTACATGATATTATCTTACTAAACAAATATCCAAAATTCTAAAAACATATCTATAACAAATCCTAATTAAATATATTCAAATCATATTTAAAATATTTTAATATAATGTAAATTTTTATCTAATTTTTCAACAATACCATATATATTTTTTGTACGTGCATTCATGTGAAGGTGACTAGTTTATATAAAGAAGAACAGCAACAAGTATCAGTTAGAGAAGTCACCTCATCTGCACCAGCACCAACCTTGAGGTCTCCTAAATCATAATACTTCTCCAGTTTGCTTGAGGGTGTCGAGGAAATTGAAGGCGGGTGAAGGACATTGTAAAAGAAAATAGAAACAGAGTCATAATAGAATTGAGGTCTAGGAGAGTTGTGATCACCCTCGAATTTTATTATATTCTTGTCACCCTGCACAATAATTTAAGGTTGATATATTAAGCATGATATAATAAATGGAATGTGAACGATATTGTTGTGCGCATTCTAACTGTCATGTAAACTAGTCAAACATGGGATATAAAAGACATTGCTTTATACCCCATATGCCTTGTATATTCGATCCGAGTGATGGGGCTGAATGAATATGTCCTCTGAAGCATGTCCAAATAACACTGGAATAAAGCTCTTTGGCGCGAACTGTCAGCATAACAGAAAATTTCCAAGTAAGTATTTGAAGGTACACGTTCTCCAAACAACGTTATGCAGATCAAAATCATTGAAATAATATTTAAGAGAAGAAGTGCAAATAAAACCCACCCCCCAGACCCACCCAACCCCCTCCCCCACCCCCCAGACCCCTCCCCCCCCCCCCCCCCCCCCCACCACAACACACCACCCACCCACCCACACAACAAATACGCACTATACAAAAAAAGCATCCCATCTCTAGCAGGTATAAGAAACATCATATTCATGCCCTCCCTGAATGTAAAAGAAAATTGAGTAATTAGCTATTTTATCAAAATGAGAAAACGCTCTGTAACTAAACAGCTAACGTGGCTTCAGACTTCAAAGATAAAAAGGAGGCATCTAAGAAATAAGAAGGGAGAAATAAAGAGTACTTGGCTAAGTATCCATTTGGTAAATTTCCAGGAAACTAGCAACATAAAATTAATTCAGCCAATGCAGTAGTTCAATAGAGACAAACCTGTATAACATTAAGATCCATGATGTCAAATTTTGCCTTCTTTTGAATGACACGACGCATATACTGTACAGCCATTTTGACCTAATGTCGCCAGAGTTGAGAGGTATTATCAGACAGTGAAATGCTCAGATACAATATTACCTATCTGTGGATGAAATGACTTTAGTCACATAAACTATGTAATTGGTGGCATTCTATCATGGACACACTTCCATTACCATACCTAGGGGTGAGCATTATCCGGTTTTGGACCGAAAACCGAACCAAATAAGAGATTTTGTTCGATTTTAAAAAAATTCGGTTCGGTTTCGGTTTTGAAAATGCTAAAAAAAAAATTATTCGGTTTCGGTTTTGGATTTCGGTCCAAAACCAAAAACCGAATAAATTTTTTTAGTTTATACATATATTTTTTTTTTGGAAAAAGGGTAAATTTTATTCCAAACTCCAGAAATAATCATACAATCAGGGTGGATTTCCACCCGTCAGGTGTCCATAGCTTTTACATCAAACTCAATGTTATGGAGGATGCCTATAGGAGGAGTAGTAAACCCCTCGAAGATGCGCTGATTCCTTTCCCTCCATACATGACAGACCGCTGCAGCCAGCCGAATCCTCGCGGTCTTGAACTAGACCAGCCCTCTCCCTCTGCAATCCCGGATCAAAGCAATAATATCTCCGATCTCCCTACAAGTGACAGCGCCGCCCAGCATGCGGCATTGCTCCTTCCAAATGTACCAGGACACCTCACATCCAAAGAACAAGTGACTCATAGATTCATTATCCAAGTCACAAAGCACACACTTCGGATTTGGAACCTGGATCCCAAATGATACGAGTCCGTGTAGAAAATAATGTTTGGATAATTTTTATTGATGGACTACTTCACTACTTATAGGGAGTAGCTCCTCTACATACTCGATATTCCGATGTGGGACTAAAAGTCCCTTATTGATTCTCAACACTCCCCCTCAAGATGGACGATAGATATTGATCATCCCCATCTTGTTACATAGCTTCGTCAGACTTAATGAACTAAGACCCTTAGTCAGACAGTCTGCAACTTGTTCTTCTGAGCGGACATGGTCAATCTTCAGTATCCCTTGTTCTAGCTTCTCCTTGATGAAGAATCGATCAATCTCGATGTGCTTCGTTCTGTCGTGCTGAACTGGATTGTTAGCTATACTTATTGCAGCTTGACTATCGCTCAGAAGACGTAATGGTGCTCCCTTGTCCAGTTTCAACTCTGTCAGCAACGCTTTCACCCACAGCAACTCTGACACTCCCAGAGCCATTGCTCTGTATTTTGCTTCAGATGTCGACCGTGCTACCACTGACTGTTTCTTGCTTCTCCATGAGACCAGATTTTCTCCTACAAAAACACAGTATTCCGTGGTAGACCTTCTGTCGTCTATGCAGCTCGTCCAGTCTGCATCACAGTATCCCTCAACTTCTATGCGTCCATTCTTCTTGAACCATAGCCCCTTTCCCGGCGTTCCTTTCAGATATCTCAAGATCTGAAATACTGCTTCCATATGACCCTTTCTTGGATCATGCATGTAGCGACTCACTACACTCACCGCAAATGAGATATCAGGGCGAGTGTGTCCCAGATAAATCAATCTCCCTACAAGTCTTTGATATCTTTCACGATCAACAGGCTCTCCTGCTTCTGCTCCAAACTTACACTTCTGGTCAATTGGAGTGACGGCTGCTTTGCATCCCAGCATCCCTGTCTCCTTCAGCAGATCTAGTGCGTATTTTCTTTGTGATAGAACAATTCCCTGTTCGCCTTCACACACTTCGATACCTAGAAAGTACCTCATCGCTCCTAAATCCTTCACCTCAAACTCCTTCGCGAGTTTTGACTTCAGCTTAGTGATCTCGACTTCATCATCACCTGTGATCACTATATCATCCACATATACAGCAAGTATAGTGATGTGGCCTCTTGCATGCTGGAGGAAGACCGTATGATCTGTATTTGTTTGACGGTATCCCATGCCTGTAACAGCCTTTCTGAATCTGCCAAACCAGGCTCGAGGAGATTGCTTGAGCCCGTATAACGACTTCTTCAATTTACACACCTTTCCTTGCGACGTTCCTCCGTCTGATTCCGTCGCGTAGCACCCTGGCGGGAGCTCCATGTATACTTCTTCTTGCAGGTCCCCATGAAGAAAGGCATTCTTCACATCCAGCTGGTATAGCTTCCACTCATAGTTCGCTGCAATGGAGACCAGAGTTCTCACGGTGCTCATTTTTGCTACTGGGATAAACGTCTCATCATAGTCTATGCCATATGACTGTGTGAATCTTTTTGCAACCAACCTCGTCTTGTACCGCTCTACTTTTCCTTCTGGCGTCTCTTTCACTGTGTACACCCATTTGCATCCCACAGCTTTCTTCCCTTTGGTTAATGGAACCAGCTCCCATGTCTTATTTTTCTCCAGTGCCCCAAGTTCTTCCATCATTGCAGCTTTCCACCTTGGATCTTTCTTTGCTTCCTGCCAACACTTGGACAACGAAGTAGAGTCTAACGATTCAATGAATGCTCGATAATTCGAAGAAATGTTAGAATAAGACAAGAAGTTGGCAATGTCATGTTCGTAATCATCAAAACGAGCAGGAGCCTTACCCGCATTGATGCGAGAATATCTCCTTAAGGGAGCAATAGGTGGTGGAGAGATCATACCATCCGAGTTGGAGAGATCCGCATCAGAATCTGAGTGATTCAGTGCGGGGGCAACATCTTCAAGAGTTGGAGCAGGAGTAGACGAGGGACTTGGTACAGTAGGCACAAGGCACGGCATAGGCACAGTACTGGACTTCTGTTGTCTCCTTCTGTAGACTTGAAGCTCCTTTTCCCTTGTCTGCTGCTCCCCCTGCGTAACATATGTATCTTCTTCTTCATTCTCTGTATCTGAGTCACTGTACTCTCCCCCTTTCGTCCAATTTTCTACAACCGGACACGGAACCGATCCGACAACTACATTTGGGCTTATTATCTCCCCCTCGCATCTAACACCATCTGTGTTAGGTGTGTCACCAAATGCTGAACCTTCATCCGAACCATAGTATGGTTCGAGTTCTCTGAATGTAACGTCCATGCTTACAAACATCTTCCGCTCGACTGGACTCCAACAGGCATATCCCTTCTGAGTTGTCGTGTAACCGACAAAGACACATTTAACTGCTCTAGGATCCAGTTTGCCAACGCCTGGCCTATTATCTTGGACAAAGCACACACATCCAAAAACTTTCGGTGGAACAGTGTATGTAGTTGTCCCAGTAAGCATCTCCAACGGTGTCTTCCAGTCCAATACTTGAGATGCCATTCTGTTGATGAGATAAGAGACCGTCAATATAGCCTGCCCCCATAAGTGTTTCGGGACATTCATAGCCAGCATCATCGTCCGTGCGACTTCCAGCAGGTGTCTGTTCTTTCGTTCAGCCACACCATTTTGTGCCGGAGTATAAGCACAAGAAGTTTGATGTAGTATTCCATTAGTGGAAAAATACTCAGCAACCCTCTTATTAGTATACTCCGTCCCATTGTCAGACCGGAAACACTTAATTTTAGCGCCATATTGTGTTTCCATCCGGCGATGAAAGTCCCAAAAGGCCTCAAGGACGTCACTTTTATTCTTCATAAGGTAGACCCATGTCACGCGGGTATAACAGTCAATAAAGGTGACAAACCATCGAAAACCGTTAATTCCGGTTGTAGGACAAGGGCCCCATACGTCCGAATGTATCATGTCAAAAGCAGCTGAACTCCTATTCCCCGAGCTCACATACGAGCTTCTGGTATGTTTTTCCAACTCACAAGCATTACAAAATAACTTCGCTTTATTAGCCCTTTGATATAAGGACGGATACATTCGACTAATAACTTTAAAAAAGGACCGACACGCTGGTGGTGGAGTATCAAGTCGGCTTCAACACTGTGACAGGAAGCATCTGGTTGTGCGTCTGCTACCAAGGATGCCAATGCGTTGTCCAGTCCAGTCCTGTCTAAATACCACAGCCCCTTATGCCATGTGCCAGTCCCAAGTCGTCGTCCTGTCCCCTTCTCCTGAAAAGTCACCGTAGAAATGTCAAAGGAAACAGTACAGTTAAGATCAAGTATAATGGCACTAATTGATAGAAGATTGACAGAAAAAGACGGAGTAAGAGTGATGGAAGGGGTGCATGCGACAGTGCCTTTACCCATTACAGGGCTGGATGTACCATCAGCGGTCTGAATACTCTCCGGCAATGGTGGGTAAGTATAGTCCTGAAACGCACCACGGGATCCCGTGACATGGCGAGATGCCCCAGAGTCCATAATCCATCCTGGCTGATGGACAGATGCAAGAGCACGTGCAGGATTACCGGTGCTAGTTTGGGCAAAGCAAGTGATGTGATCCCCTGAGGTAGAAGACGCCCCAGGTCTTTCGGCCGAACCCAGCTTTGTGCCTCGCAACTTCTCAAGGAACTCCCGCTCAAGCGGGGTTATTTCAGCCAGTTGACTCTCTCTCCCTTCCTCCGCCAGATTTGCTTTGTGTCCTCCCCTTCTACCAGCATATCCTCCTCTAGTACCACGTCGGCCGCCACGACCCCGTCCTCGATCATTAGACTGATTTCGCAAGAGTTTTGGACAAAATCGGATGTAATGTCCGGAGTCACCACAATTGTGGCAAACACCACCCACAGATGGAGGTTGATTGAAGGCAGCACGGGCAGACTTTTCAACCTCGGCTTGTTCCCCCTGGTAGGAGCCCTTGTTGGGCATCAACTTCAGTCGAACTTCTTCCTGTGTCATGACGGCTATAGCTTCTTCCAAGGTCGGAAGCGTGGGTTGGGATAGGAGGATATTTCGTCTCTGCTCAAACACAGGGTGTAGTCCCTTCAGGAATTTCATCATACGCTGCCGCGAAATATAAGCCAGGAACGTCTGAAAGTACTTTGCGAATGCCGGTTCGACTTGTGCATCTTCCATCCCAAGAGGATCATAATGATCCAGATCAGATCAGTACTTCTTCAACAGGGCTGCGTACTCAGAGATGGTACGGTCGTCTTGGGCCACCCTATCGAGTTCATCTTGCAGTTGAAAGACCCGCATAGGGTTGTCCGAGCCGGAGTACATATCTTTTAGAGTCCGCCATATATCAGCAGCAGCCTCCATTGCCTCGACATTGCCCGACACCTGGTCGGTTAATGAGGCAGTCAACCACACAGCCACTACGTTGTTGACAATCTCCCAAACAGCAAACTCCTTTGCGGAGTGATCGGCTGGCGCCTTGGCTTGGCCAGTGACATAGCCAACCAAGCCACATCCCTTCAGCGTCCGCATCGCCTGCCGCGACCACTTCAAGTAGTTTGACGTTCCTTCCAACTTCGTCTCCAGCTGCTCCAGCTTCCCCATTTTGTAAGGTGACGGATCCACATCAGTATGGATCAGACGTGGGGTTGCCTCGGTTAATCTCTTTGATAAGATATCAGCAACCAAGGCCTTCATCTCTTCGGCCGTCAGTTTGCCACTGATCGAATCCATGGCGTCTTCAACTGTGAACCCTATTCGTCGTCTTCTTCGTCGTCTTCGACGTCGGAGGCTGCAACTTCGGAGTCTGCAACTTACCCAACTACTTCGTCTTCGTCGTTTTCTTCGACGCCAGAAACTTTACGAATGCGCTACTAACTTGGCCAGCACCGGCGCGCACATGTAAAGTGAACACGTCAGGACACCAGAGAAGACATGATCAGTCTCTGTATAGATCCCGATGTGAAGAAGGAATAACAAAGAAAGCATTTGTTAGTTCCAAACGGCGAAAGCGAGGAACAGAGTTGGTGCAAATAAAGCATTTGGCAGCCAACTGGCTTCGAAATAAGCCGGATTTTTTTTTATTTTGCAGAAAAAAGAGGACGGCTAGGGTTTGTAGGAGATGAAAAGGCGAGGGTTAGACATGGTGGTGGCTAGGGTTAGGATTTGGGAAGGGGGAGCTCCTGGAGGTCGGGAAGGGGGGCTGCTGGAGGTCGGGAAGGGGGGGTGCTGCTGCTGGTGGTCGGGGGGGGGGGGGGGGGGGGGGTCGGCGAGGGAGGGGGTCGGCAAGAGGGGGGTGGCCGCTCGTGTAGGTCGGTGAGGGGGGGGGGGGGGGTTCGGCGAGGGGGGTGTCGGCGAGGGGTGGGGCTGCTGGTGGTCGGGGGGGCTGCTGGTGGTCGGGGGGGTCGACGAGGGGGGGGGGGGGGTCGGCAAGAGGAGGGGTGGCCGCTGGTGTAGGTCGGCGAGGGGGGGGGGGGGGGGGGGTCGGCGAGGGGGGTGTCGGCGAGGGGGGGGGGGGGGAGTCGGCAAGGTGGGGCGGGTGGGGGGAAAAAAATTTGTTTCTTTTTTGTGGAGAGAGAGGGTTATGGCTCTGATACCATGTAGAAAATAATGTTTGGATAATTTTTATTGATGGACTACTTCACTACTTATAGGGAGTCTAGCTCCTCTACATACTCGATATTCCGATGTGGGACTAAAAGTCCCTTATTGATTCTCAACAGTCCGTCCCTCGTCAGAAGGCGACCCAGAAACAGACGGTAAATACACAGCTGTATCTTTCTGGCCAGGCCCTTACACCATATGAAATCACAGTTCGCGCTAGGTGGGAAGGTACTGCGCACAAGATTGTAGCACCTTTGGAATCTGAATTCACCAGAAACCCAGTTTCGCCCGGAGGATCCCAGACCCAAAAATCAACTGGCTGAGACGGATCAATCCCGACCGCGCAAATAACCTCTCCAAGCTCCTCGGTATGGCGATAGCAGTGTTCTAAATGGCGCCCGCCTAGGCCGCGCCTAGGCGGTAGGCGGTCCCTCTCCGCACCGCTTTGCTGTAGGCGTTGGAGTAGGCGGCCAGTGGAGGTTGGCGGCATAGGCGGAGGTCAGGCAGCGTAGGCGAGTGCCTAGGCGGACAAATACTTTACAAAATATTTTGGCCAAAAAGGTTTTTTTAACATTATGGGTCTAACAACACTAAAACTTTATAAATCTTTGTTCTACAACTTAGTTATGCATGGAACACCCTTAAAATATGCATATTATGCAAAAAACAGTAGTAAAATAGTAAAAAATGTTCAAAATGTATCAACCGCCTAGGCGGCGCCTAGGCACCGCCTAGGCGGCCTAGGTGGTAGGCGGACTCTCTCCGCCGCGCACCCGCCTACCGCCGTTTATAACCTTGGGCGATAGGACTCCGGACTCCAAGCTCCATTCCTGATGATATGCTGACAAGTCAAACCCCTTCCCGCCTCCCTGTGCGCCCAGTCGCCCATAATCTCAGCCAAAGACTAATGCTCTAACCAAGGATCCAGCCATAGGTCAGTCCTAGCTCCATCTCGCATGATCCTCCGGATGGATGATTTAAGAACATCTCTCTGTCTCAGGATATGCTTGAAAGTAACAGAATGGTTGTTGTTAATTGCGCATCTCCAGAAGTTGTCCTACTTCACATATCGACTATTCATCCAGTCTCCCCATAGAGATCCCCCCTTTAATGAACCTCCATGCCAGCTTCAGGGCCGAGGCCTTCCTGATCGCCAACAGGGGGTCTCAGCCCCACTCCTCCCTCCTTCCTCGACCGACAGAGCTGCTTCCAGGAGATAGCATGGATACCCCCCTCCAGATAAAGTCGGCACAAATACTCTCCACTTTCCGGATGGTAGCTACAGGGATCAAAACAGATTGGAGCCAGAACTGTGCCACAGCCGTGATGACTGATCTAACCAACTCAATCCGTCCCCCAAATGATAAACCCGCAGCATGCCATCCTTCAACCCTTCGTTGGACATAATCCACCAGATTGTGACAGTCAAGGTCACAAGCATATTTGCCTGTCAGAGGGACTCCAAGATACTTCACCGGCAGAGATCTCGATTGCTGCGGAAAAACCCAAACGGTGTGCCTGGATGAGTACAGACAAAGTAGGGGAGGAGATGCACTCTCGTATCCTCGCAACCCACCGCTCGTCGAATCCCATGGCAAGTATCAAGTGGCATAGAAAATTCCTATTGATCATGTCATAGGCCTTCCTCAAATCCAGCCTCACACACGCCTTCTCCCCTCCTGGTTTATTGAAGCCCCTCACCATCACATGAGCAAGAAGACTGTGATCAGCAATCGATCTCCCCTGTACGAAAGCCGCCTGGTTCGGGAAGACTAAGTCCTGTATAATCCGCTCCATGCGCCGGCACATAAGGTGCGTAATTATTTTGTACAGATAATTACAGCATGCTATGGGCCTAAAGTCCGCCAGCGATGTCGCACATTCTTTCTTCGGCACAAGAGTCAGGAAGTATGATTCCAGCTCCTTCAACAGCTTCCCCTCGGTGAAGAACTCCTGGACCGCCTCGAGTACCGGGAACTTCAGAATATTCCAGTGGCGTTTGTAAAACCCACTGCTGAATCCATCCGGCCCCGGGACCTTGTTGGGGTCCGCCTTCATGATGATAGCCTCCACCTCCTCCATAGAGACCGGTGCAAGTAGCTGGCTATTCCCATAGGGCGTCACCAGCTTCTTTGTGATAATATCCGAAAACACAGAGAGATAGTCAGTCTGAAAATATAACTCAGAGTAGTACCTGACAGCATCGTCTTGAATCTTCGACGGCTCTCCCACCAATTTGCCCTCTCTATCAAGCAGTTGAGCCAGGCTGTTCCTATGTTGCCTGGTCCGGCTGACATCATAAAAGAACTTGGAGCACCTGTCACCATCCTTGAGCCAGGAGCATTTAGCGCGCTGGGCCGCGTTAATCTCCTTCTGCAGCCGTAGAATGTTGACCTCCCCAATCAACTCCTCTCTGGCCGCTAGAGACCCATTCAGGATGTCAGTTTGCAAGGCCTGTTGGATATCCCTGAGCTCCGCCTCCTTATCTTCCAAGGAAGTCTTTGGCAGACGCTTCACCCAACTCCGGATAGCCTTCTTCGTGTGCTTGAGGATGTGTACCATACGATACTGCGTCGTACCCTCCTACTGGCTAAGAAGACCCTCCGTAACAGCCTCCATGTATCCACCTAAAAGATACCATATGTTGTTGTACCGAAAGGTACCGAAAGGGGCGCGACTTCCAAGTTGGACGTTCCGTAAAGCCGACCCTAATGGGGGAGTGATCGCTCGTCCCAGCAGCCAGACCCTCAGCCAAAGAATTTGGGAAGCAACAAAACCACTCCCCATTTCCCAAATCTCTGTCCAGCTGGCAAGCAACCTGTTCCGAACAGCTTTGTTATGCCAAGTCCAGATGTGCCCAGACCGCGCCAGACCCTGAAGCCCCGCCTGAAGAAGACACCTCTGGAAGTCATAAAAAATCTGATCAGAAACAGGTCTGCCACCCACCTTCTCCCCTCTGTGAAAAAGAGCATTGAAGTCGCCTAGCAAGAGGAGCGGAAGATGCGCGAAATCCGCCGAGGAAGCCACCCTGGATATGTCCCGCCACAGGGACTCTCGACGCCGCCTGTCGTTGTGTCCGTACACCGCACCCAACAAGAATCGAAAGCCACCCTTATTAGAAAAAGTGATGGCAATCAGCTGTTCCGACGTCAGGACCAAATTCCAATCCCAACTGTTGGAGTTACAGCGAACCCAGATCCTTGCCATGTCACAAAGAGCTAGATTGTAGTGTTGGACCCAGTGAGTGGGGGTCCGTCGAGTCTTCTCTCCTTTTATCTTGGTCTCCAGCAATACAGAGATGTCGCACTTCTCTCTACATAAGACCCTACAAATCTCCCTCTACCGCCCTAAGGAACAAGCACCCCTCACGTTCCAGGCGATAACCATCACTAATTATTAAGAGGGGGGTTCCCCTGAACTACTCCAGAACCGGTACCCCGGGGTGGTACCACTTCCATCTCAACCATGTCCTCCTCCACCTCAGTAGCAGGGGGATGCTGGTTTGTTGCCTGTGAGAGCATCAGAGCCCAAGCCGGATTGTCCACATATAGCGCCTCACTCTGGACCGGGATGATACCCGCCTCCCTGGTAGGCCCGTCGCGTAGTGGGCCGGCACGTCTCTTTCTGCTATAAACTAGCTCATCATATGCACCTCCATCACCTCGATGCTCTCGTCCCGCAGCCGACATACCTCTGGTAACCATGCTCCTCTGTGCCGAGAACGTGATCATAGCCCCGCTCGTGTGAACCGGCTGGGGAGAGATAACCAGGCGTAGGTCTCTAGCCTCTTCCACTGGAATGTCTACCTCCTGCATGATGTCCCCGGCGCTCCCGTCCCCGGAGCTAGACTCCATAGCCCGAGATGATCCAGGCTCTACCATGGGCTCCGAAGGTGGCACGGCCAGCAGACCTCCTGTTGGACAAGTGCTATCAAGGTACCCGAAGCAAGCGCAGTATGAACAGGCTGGGGGAACCCATTCGTACTCCACTCTCTGGGTAAGGACCTCACCCGAAGGAACCTCATACTCCAAGATACTCGGTAGCTCCCCACCAGCCCGGATCTCAACGAATATCCGAGCATACATCAGCCTCGATCGAAAGGCTGTAGCATCATCAGCCTTTATCGGTTTGCCTACTAAGCTGGCGAGCCTCATAAGCAATGGAATGCTCCAATATCTCACAGGAAACTTCGGAAAGCGTATCCAGACGGGGATGGCATTAAGAACTTCCTTCTCACATTGCAGATCCGGTGTCCACTCTTTGAGAATAATCAGCCTGCCGTCAAACGTCAACGACCCTCCTTGGAGGATCCTGGTAACATCCTCCGCTAGCCCGAACTTCATATAATAGAAGCCGTTCTCCCTTGCAAATATATCCATACTGTCTTTCGGCTGCCAGACAAGAGCCGCGTACGTCCGGATCTGCCCATAGAAGGATTTATTTCCTAGAACGTACAGGACCAACGTGTTCTCCTAGAAGACAGACACCTTCGCAATCTCCTCCGCAGGGAACGAGGCTCGAAAGCCACTCCCCACCTTCTTTGGTGGCAGGAACTCCATGGATGTAGGACTTTTCGTACCCCAAGGTTTGCAAATATCAGCCCAAGACTTTCCCACAGGGCGGGGAGCCGTCCCCTGAGGATGAGGAACGACCCCAGGAGGGGATAACCCTGCTCCATGTTCCCCCAAGTCAATCGCTTTTCCCTTCCCTTTATCCGCCGAAGGCACCTTGGGACGCCACCCAACCGATCTACCAGCAATGCTATTCCCCGCATAGGGAGGGGCCACAGGGGCATGAGACGTCTTCTACACCCCGATCCCTCACCCGTTCTCCTTCCAGGAGTGGGACGTGTCTTTGGGTGAGTCTGTACGCCACCCTCCCGGCCCCCAGTCTTGCCACCCCGACGTCTCGTAACCGTCATCCAGCCACCACCCTCCATCTGTCCACCCTAGGATCCAGAACCGGATCCAGTTTGGAACTCCGGGGTTCCGGTCAGATCCGGAACCCATCGAGCCATCCCCACCGCCTCTGATCCGCACATGCCGCCGCCAGCCCCAGCACCGCCGCCACCGATGCCCGCGCCGGCGACGCTTGCGCCGGCGCTAACCGGCTCTGCTCCCGCGCCACCGCCTCCCGCGCCTGCACTCCCGCGCGCTACGTCGGCTCCAGCTGCAGCGCCGTCGTCGGTGGAACCGCCCGTGCCGGGGTCCCAAGGCTGGGACCCCCTAGGGTTTCGTTCGCTCGTGCACGGGCGATCGCGATCGCCAGGAACTCCCATATCCTATATATAGTTTTCTTTTATATATATATATAATATATATATATATATATAATAAAAAAATGGGCGATCCTGGCGACTCGAGGGAGCGAGGGCTTGCATACCCTAAGGGATCCCAACCTTGGGACCCCGGTGCCGGCAAGGGAGGGTCGGCCAGCGGCGGCCTAGCTGGGGGCAGGCCGGCCAAGGACGCCTCCGGCGCTGTTGGTGACGGCGGCGGAACAGACGGTGCGGGCCTAGGTGCAGCGCACGTGGGCACGAACATGGCGCGAGGCTGCCGGGGCCGGCGCGAGTCAGTATGAGGGGTGGCGGTGCGGGCCTAGGTGCAGCGCGCGTGGGCACGAACGCGGCGCGAGGCTGCCGGGGCCGGCGCGAGTCAGTATGAGGGGTGGCGGCGCGGGCGGCGCCGGGGACGGCGGCTCGGGTGGGCAGGCCAGCGGTGGCCGGACCGGGGAGGGCCGGCCAAGGGTGGCTCTGGCGGCAGGGGCGTTGAACGGAGCGGCACCAACTCTGGCGGGAGCGGATCGATGGCGATGATCGGGGGAGGATCGACGGGAACGGCGGATCGATGGGTTCCAGATCTGACGGGAACCCCGAATTTTCAACCTAGAACCGATTCTAGATCTCAGGGAGGACAGTTGGAGGGGCGTGGCTGCACGACGGTTACGAGACGTCGGGGTACCAAGACTGGAGGCAAGGAGGACGACGTGCAGACTCACCTAAAGGCACGCTACACTTCTGCTAGGAGAACGGGTAAGGGTTCGGGGTTCCGGAGGCCGTCCCATGGTCCTGCGGCCCCTCCCCGAGCGGGGAATAGTGCTGCTGGGAGATCGGTAAGGTGGCGCCCCAAGGCGACTGCGACGGACAAAGGAAAGGGTAAAGCTGTTGACTTGGGAGGTCAGGGAACAGGGTTCTCTCCTCCTGGTGTAGGTCCTCGATCTCATGGGACGGCTCTCCGCCCTGTAGGAAGGTCCTGGACAGACATATGCAAACCTATGGGTCCCAAAAGCCCTACTTCCATGGAGTTCGTGCCACCGAAGAAGGTAGGGAGTGGCTTCTAAGCCTCGTTCCCTGCGGAGGAGATTGAGAAGGTGACTGCCTTCTGGGAAAACACGCTGGTTCTGTACGTTCTGGGAAAAGTCCTTCTATAGGCAGATCCGGGGTTATGCGGCGCGTCTGGCAGCCTAAAGGAAGTATGGAGATATTTGCTAGGGAGAATGGCTTCTATTATGTGAAATTTGGACTAGCGGATGATGTCACCAAGATCCTTCAAGGAGGGCCGTAGACGTTTGATAGCAGGTTGATCATTCTGAAAGAGTGGACACCTGATTTGCAATGTGAGAAAGAAGTCATAAATGCCATCCCTGTTTGGATACGCTTCCCGGAGTTCCTTGTACGGTTTTGGAGCATTCCATTGCTTATAAGGCTAGCCAGCTTGGTGGGCAAACCGATCAAGGCTGATGACGCTACAGCCTTTCGATCGAGGCTGATGTATGCTCGAATATTCGTTGAGATCAGGGCTGGCGGAGAGTTACCGAGTTTATTGGAGTATGAAGTTCCTTCTGGAGAGGTCCTAACCCAGAAGGTGGAGTACGAATGGGTCCCCCCAACCTGTTCACATTGTGCTTGCTTCGGGCACCTGGACAGTACATGCCCGACAGGAGGACCAAAGACGGTGCCGACTTCGGCTCCTACTGAGGAGCCTGGCCCATCACGGGCGATGGAGACTATACCCGGGGACGAGAGAGCTGAGGACATCATGCAGGAGGGGGACCGGCCGATGGAGGAGGC
This sequence comes from Iris pallida, assembly GCA_029216955.1. Classification (NCBI taxonomy): domain Eukaryota; kingdom Viridiplantae; phylum Streptophyta; class Magnoliopsida; order Asparagales; family Iridaceae; genus Iris; species Iris pallida. Next base: position 36,427,510 of record JANAVB010012198.1, on the reverse strand, counting down.
TAGTGGTCTGAGCCTTGACTATCTCACCCCAGCCAGTTCACTCTAGCGGGGCTACGGTCACCTTCTCGGCACAGAGGAGCATGGTCACCAGAGGCATGGTGACTTCAGGGCGAGAGGAGGGAGGAGGATCTTCCGAGGAGAGTTTACAGCAGGAAGAGACGTGCTGGACCACTGCGCGACGATCCCCCAAGGGAGGGGGGATATTCCCCTGTTATTGGTGAGGCATTATGTGTGGACAACCCGGCTTGGACATTGATGCTCTCACAGGCAACAAACCAGCATTCCCCTACTTCTGGGGTGGAGGAGGACATGATAGCGACGAACGTGGTACTACCCCCGGGTACCGGTCAGGAGAAGTACAGGAAAACCTCTCTTAATAATTAATGGCAGTAATCGCCTGGAACGTAAGGGGTACGTGCTCCTTAGGAAGATGGAGGAAGATTTGTGGGGTCTTACGCAGAGAGCAGTGTGACATCTCTGTTTTGCTGGAGACCAAGATTAAAGGGCAAAAGACTCTTACCCGTCGGACCCCCACGCATTGGGTGCAACTCCACAACTTAGCACTTTGTGACATGGTGAGGATCTGGGTTAGATGGAATTCCAAGAGTTGGGGAGGGGATTTGGTCCTGATGTCGGAGCAGCTGATTGTCATTTCCTTCAAGAATAAGGGTGGATTTTGGTTCTTGCTGGGAGCGGTGTACGGTCACAACGACAGGCGGCGGCGGGAGGCCCTGTGGAGCGACATATCCAGAGTTGCTTCCGCTGCTGACTCCTTGCACCTTCCGCTTCTCCTGATGGGCGACTTCAATGCCCTTCTTTACAGAGGGGAGAAGGTGGGTGGCAGACCGGTTCCAGATCAGATTTTGTATGACTTCCAGAGATGTGTTCTCCAGGCGGGGCTTCAGGGATTGACGCGTTCGGGACATATCTGGACCTAGGATAACAAAGTTGTCCGTAACATGGTTGCTTGCTAGTTGGACAGAGCTCTGGGCAACGGGGAGTGGTTTCGTCGCTTCCCTAATTCTTTGGCTGAGGGTCTGGCCGCTGGGACGAGTGATCACTCCCCCATCAGGGTTGACTTCACAGGGCGGTCTACTTGGAAGTCGCGCCCTTTTCGGTACAACAACAGCTGATTTCTTTCAGGTGGTTACTTGGAGGCTGTTGCGAAAGGTCTTCTTAGCCATCAGGAGGGTACGGCTCAGTACCGTATGGTGCATATCCTCAAGCACACGAAAAAGGCTATTCGGAGTTGGGTGAAGAGATTGCCCAAGTCCTCGCTAGAAGATAAGGAGGCGGAGCTCAGGGACATCCAAAATTTCATGCAATCTGACATATTGAACGAGGATCTAGCGGCCAGAGAGAAGGAGCTGATCGGGGAAGTCAACATTCTTCGTCTGCAGATGAAGATTAGTGCGGCCTAGCGCGCTAAATGCTCCTGGCTCAAGGATGGTAACCACTGCTCCAAGTTCTTCTATGATGTCATCCGGCCCAGATAACATAGGAACAACATTTCTCAGCTGCTCAATGTTGAGAACAATCTGGTGGAGGAGCCGTCAAAGATCCAAGGAGAGGCTGTCAGGTATTACTTTGAGTTATATTTTCAGACTGATTACCTGACTGCGTTCCCAGATATAGTTACAAAGAGGTTGGTGACACCCTATAGGAATAGCCAACTTCTTGCCCAAGTCACTATGGAGGAGGTGGAGGCTATAATCATGAAGGTGGATCCCAACAAAGCCCCAGGGCCGGACGGATTTAGCAATGGGTTTTACAAACGCTACTGGGATATTCTGAAACTCCCGGTTCTCGAGGCGGTCCAGGAGTTCTTCACTGAGGGAAAGCTGCTGAAGGAGCTGAATCATACTTTCCTGACTCTTGTGCCAAAGAAAGAGGGTGCGACATCGCTGGCGGACTTTAGGCCTATAGCGTGCTGTAATTATCTTTACAAAATAATAACGCACCTTATGTGCCGGCGTATGGAGGGGATCATGCAGGACTTGGTCTCTCCGAACCAGGCAGCATTCATAAAGGGGAGATCGATTGCTGAGCACAGTCTACTTGCATATGAGATAGTGAGGGGCTTCAATAAAGCAGAAGGGGAGAAGGCGTGCGTGAAGCTGGATCTGAGGAAGGCCTATGACATGGTCAATAGGGACTTCATGTGCCACCTGATGACTGCCATGGGATTCGTTGATCGATGGGTTGAGAGGATTCGGGAATGCATCACGACTCCCACCTTCTCTGTCCTCATCCAGGGTACCCCGTACGGGTTTTTCTGCAGCAACCGTGGACTCCGGCAAGGTAACCCATTGTCTCCTTACATGTTTACGCTTGTTATGGAGTACCTCACTTGTTTGATGGACATGGCGATCTATGTCATCCGAGGAAGGAGGGAGGGGTGGGACTTCGACCCTTGGGAGCAACTATGTCGTCCGAGGAAGGAGGGAGGGGTGGGACTTCGATCCTTGATGGAGATCAGGGAGGCCTCGGCGCTGAAGCTGGCATGGAGATTCATTAAAAGGGGGTCTTTTTGGGCCGACTGGATGCACAGTAGATATGTGAAGCAAGACAACTTCTGGACCTGCTCCATCGATAACAATTCTGTTACTTTCAAGCATATATTGTGACATAGGGATGTACTCAAATCCTCCATCCGGTGGAACATGAGTGATAGAACTGGAACGGACCTCTGGCGGGACCTATGGATGGATCGACAATCTCTTTTAGAGATCCTGGGAGACCAGCCGCACAGGAGGCTGGCAGGGGGCTGATCTTCCAGCACATTATCAGGAATGGAGTATGGTGTCCTGAGTCCTACAGTCATACTAAGGAGCTTGGAAAGGTTATTCGCACAGTCAGGATTGATCCGTCGCTGCCAGCTGATTGTTGGATCTGGGATCCGCCGGGAGCTACTGGGGGTTCTGGATTGTTCAGGTTCCAAAGCTGCTACAATCTTATACGCCGTACTTTTCCTACTAGTGCCGACTATGAGTTCATATGGTGCAAGGGTCTGGCCAAGAAGATGCAGCTTTGTGTCTACCGATTACTGCTGGATCGCCTGCTGACAAAGGACCGTCTCACCTCTTTTGGGATCCAGGTGCCCAATCCAAAGTGTGTGCTATGTGACTTGGAGAATGAATCTATACGACACTTATTCTTTGAGTGTGAGGTGACCTGGTATATCTGGAATGAGCAATGTCGTGCGTTGGACGGGTGTGACTCTGAAAGGGGGGTCGGTGACATCATCAACGGAATTCGGGACCGGAGAGGGAGAGGGCAGGTCTGGTTCAAGACCGCTAGAGTACGGCTGGCTGCTGCTGTCTGGCATGTATGGAGGGAACGGAATCGTCGCATCTTCGAGGGACTTACCACCCCTCCTGTAGGCATCCTACATAACATTGATTTTGATGTAAAAGCTATGAAAACCTGATGAGTGGGAGCCCACTCTGATTGTATGATTGTATGATTATGTATTTGAGTTTGAATAAAATTTACCCTTTTTCCAAATATATATATATATATATATATATATATATATATATATAAACAAAAAAAAACACAAATAAACCCAAAAACCAAATAAACCGAACCGATTTAATTCGGTTCGGTTTGATTCGGTTATTGACCAATTCGGTTCGGTTTTGATTTTGCTTATTCGGTTTCGGTCCAATTCAGTTTTCGGTTATTCGGTTCGGTTGGAACCAAATTAACCGAATGCTCACCCCTAACCATACCAATACTAACAAGTAATAACATCACGAACAAGAGTATTTTTGCCTTTATATCATATTACACAAGACCAGGCTAAATAACCTAAAGCAGGAAGGGGAATATATTTTACTGTAAATTTAGGAAGTCGAATCTTGTACACATCTACAAGCTCCATCATGAGATCAAATAAGTTAGAGAAAGCACTATCCAACACCATTCCAGCAATTGAGGGGTCTTCTGCTCCATAGAGAAGGCTGCACCACAATCGTAAAAGTAATGCATAAATGACATATACATGCCTATATAAATTATGCTATACACCAATCAAAATTTTACTGAAATATGGAAACTCGATAGTGTCAAATACAAATCTGGAGGTGGTTAGATCCTTGTGGAAATGTTAGCGATGATTTAAGCCAACAAACATTCTAGTATCCACAGTGCTACAGGATTTGATGCTATGAGCTCCAGAATACTGACAGAATAGTCTACATATAAATGTTTGACTTTGGAATAAACTAGAATTCAAGAATATGAAAAACAAATTTCACGAAAGATTATTCCAAAGAAATAAAAGGATGCCAACATCTCTCTCACTAACAACCAGCCTATAGATGCAATGGCATCAGAGACAACATGGGAATGTTTCTTCAAAAATTGGATGCAGGAAATCTTAGCATTACCAAGAAAAACTTAAAAAGACTACACAATTCATTGATCAGCCATACAAGTCCTATCCACTGAGTCAGTAATTCTTCATGCACCATATTTGTTTTCTACAACTTTCTTCCTCTTGGGAAGGATGTCACAGCCAATAACATGTGCTTGATATATGTAATGATTTTCCTTAATCATATAAGCAAAGTTAGTCTCCAGATTAATTTTTCTTTCAACCAAAATGAACGATGGCCATGGTGTCACACATCCTTGTCATAGACTAGAGCTGTAAGCTATGATGGCTAAAACCATAGTCCATGCTTTCGTTATAGTCCCAGTATATGGTCGGTCATTAAAAGGGGCTAGTTAATCTTGGCAGAGATTATTTAGCTCCTGGAACAAAATGGGCGGTATAAATTTAGCTGAATATTATTACAACATGAATGATGCTCTGCTCCAACTAATTTCATTGAAGCCTTGTATTCCTGAGGATGTGGACTAAGTACCACTGAATAGATCTCTTATCCCTAACATCGTAAGACATGTATCTGCGATGATGTTCTCTTTCATATTTCTACCAAACTGAAGCCTCGGCTTCACCAACTGGACTCGCTAGTTTTTGTTGTCTTCCACGAAAAGCTGCCTTCTTTCAGATCCCTAAAACTTGTGACCAACTTTTGTAGTATCCTGATTGATTAAGCGAGTTGAATTATGACCTTATCAAGGTAGAAAATTGTAGTCTCAGAGGATGGGCCCAAGGTTATTTGGAAAGTGGAACGCACCAGAACATGGAATGAAAGCAGGAACGAGGTACACGGGGAATCAAGGTAAGTACGTTGAGAGTAGGCTTCTTCAGAACGCTTATTCACAATGTGGAATGTTTTTAAGGAACAAATATGTAAATAATATACAGTGTATATTAAGATTCAAAAGTAATCAAGTACCATAATATAGAATCATAAAAAATAAAAAAATAAAAGTGGATTCATATTGTTCCAAACTACCCTAGCATGATGTCATTTCAAAATGTAGCAAGTCTCTCTCTTAAACTTTTAATGGAATATAACTAAAAGAAATACATCTTCAAGATTGGCTAGAAAGTATATGTTTACTTGTCAAGACTTGGATTTCCACATTCCGCATTCCAGAAAGTGCATTCCCAGATCGTGAAACTGCCTACATAACGAATTCAGGTAAGAAGGAATATGCCATCTTCTCAGATTGTCGTGCAGATTTCAAGGATGCTGTAGAGATTAGAATAATGGGATTACTTTATTAATGAAGGAGAGCTACATATATATAGGAGAGGCTAACCCCTCTCACTTTTGTTCTAGGCAATGTGGAAAAGCTCACTACTAATATTATTAATATACTTAACACCCTCCCTCAAGCTGGAGCATATGCCCAGCTTGTTACATAGAAATTAAATTCAAGAACCCAAAAGAGACTTCGTGAAGATAGCGGCTATCTGATCACCGGCCCTCACATGGTAAAATTTTATCATCCCCTTTGTATACTCATCACGGACGAAGTGGATGTCGATTTCAATATGCTTCATCCTTTCATGAAATACAGAATTTGTAGCAATATGGATAGCAGACTGGTTATCACACTACATATCAGTTGTGCTCGATCTTGCTTCTTCTTCCAACTCTTGTAGAAAATTCTTCATATATAACACCTCTGTTGTGCCATGAGCAATGGCTCGATACTCTGCTTGTGAACTTGATCGTGCTATCACATTCTGTTTATTGCTCTTCCAAGATACCAAGTTTCGACCAATAAATACAGAATAGTCAGATGTAGACCGTCTATCTGTCAGGCTTGCACCCTAGTCAGCATCAGTAAAACACTCAACACGAGAGTGTCCATGATTCTTGATTCGAATCAATTTTTCTGGATTCTTGACTAGATAGCACAGGATTCTGAGAACTACATGCCAGTGTGGAACTATTGGAGAAGCCATAAATCTACTTGCAACACTAACTGTGAAAGAGATGTCTGGACGAGTCATGACTGCCAAGTAGTTGAGTTTTCCAACTACTCGTCGATACTGATCTGGATTGGTCATCAGGACCCCCTCATCTGAAAGTAACTTAGCCCCTGGATTCATAGGTGAGGTTGCTCCCTTAGCTTGCATCATTATTGCATCATTCAACATGTCCAGCACATACTTCCTTTGAGACATTACAATGTCCCGCTTAATCCGTGTGACCTCAATGTCCAAGAAATAGTTCAATGATCCCATATTCTTGTTTTGAAATTATTCTCCCAAAAACTTCTTGAGGCCTACAATACCATGGTTGTCGTCTCCCGCGATTACAATATCATCAACATAGACATCAAGTAGTATCCTTCCTTCCAGCTGAGTCGGTAGAATACCGAATGATCCTTTTTTGATTGACACATGCCAAACTGAGTAACAACATGTGTAAATCGACAAACCACGCACGAGATGATTGTTTTAGATCATAGAGGACCTTCCGCAAATGACACACTTTACCCTCTCTTGCAACGAACCCGGAAGGCTGCATCACATATACTTCTTCATCAAGGTCCCCGTGGAGGAAAGCATTCTTGATATCCAGCTGAAGCAATGGCCAGTCATAACGAACAGCCAAGGCCAAAAGGACACGAACAGATGTCATTCTGGCAACGGAAGAGAAGGTCTCGAAATAATCCTCACCATAGGTCTGAGAATATCTTTTAGTTACAAGACGAGCCTTTAGGCAATCAAGAGTGCCATCCGGTTTCACCTTGATCGTGAACACCCATTTGCAACCCATTACCTGTTTACCAGGAGGTAAATCGACTAAGTCCCAAGTATGGTTCTTCCGGAGAGCTTTTATCTCTCATCCATAGCAGCACGTCAACCGGGATGTTTAAGACCCTCTTCAGTATTTTTAGGAATCTGAATTCCATCAATAGTAGCAACCAGAGACTGTGTGCCTGATAAGTCATTTGTAGTTGTCAATATACAAGGGATGATCACGACATGCATGACGAGGACGAGGTGCTGGCGGAATAAGCGGAACTGCTGGAGGAGCAGGCGGAGGCGAATCAGTGGAACTAGAAGAGGATGATGGTTCTGTGACCGTAGGCACATCTGCGATATTCATTCGGACGACGTCGGCACCGACTGAACAGGTGATTGCGGACCATCGGACCGGGATACTCGCTTGGTAGGAGAGGGCACCCTTACGGGGGGCTGTTGTGTTTGAATATGAAACAACAAGAAGACCACTTTTGGGTAAACATGAGGAACTGGATCCGTAGTTTGTGGAAGTGGAGGAAACGTGGTTTCGACGAATGTAACATCCCGAGAGAAAAAATACATCTTCAAGGTAGGAAAAAAATACTGATACCCTTCTGAGCTTTAGGATATCTAAGAAAAACACACTGGATTGCCTTAGGATCTAATTTAGAAAGAGTCGGTCGGGTATCCCGAACATAGCATAAGCAACCAAAAGTTTTGAGAGGTAGAGGAAACGGCTCTCGAACCGGAAAAAGGGAGTAGTATCATTAAAAACTGACGATGGCATGCGATTAATAAGATAGCAAGCTGTAAGAACCGCATCTGACCAAAATCTCTTGGGGGTACGTGCTTGAAACATAAGAGCACGCGTTGTTTCTAAGATATAGCGATTCTTGCGCTCTGCTATACCATTCTGTTGTGGTGTGTAAAGATAGAAAGTTTGGTGTATGATACCATTGTGGGATAGATGAGTAGTGAACTCACGAGATACATACTCAGGACCATTGTCACTTCGAAGTCATTTAATTTTTACACTAAATTGTGTTTTCATTTCGACATAAAAATTGTACCAAATGTCAAATAATTCGGAACGTTTTTCATCAGATAAACAAAAGTGACACGTGAGTAATCATTGACAAATGGAATAAAATACTTAAAACCCATTATTGATTAAACCGGACAAGGTCCCCATACATCAGAATGCCCCAACTCGAAAGGAGCGGATGCAATTTTATTATGACTCACCAACGACTAATTCGTAGATACGAGACAAATCGCATTTTCTATCAAACACCGCTACGAGGACCTCCCATTCCTTCACAGAATCCGTATTCTAAACCATGTCTTCCATCGATGATTCCATTGAATTCATCAACTGTGTAAACAGTCGACTATCATCTGTCCTCCATTGCTCGAATATGGGATCATTCTCTGCTGGAGGGTTGTCAGTCAGATGTTTGGACAACCGCATTCCCCGAAGCGTCTTCTCAACCTTCTTCCGTCATGTCGAGTAGCCCTCTCGTCCATCCAACCGTCGATCGACAAGTCAAATCGATGAAATCATCGTGCTAGTGTCCGTTGGTCCCGCATTGCATTTCCAATACTAGTGTCTGTAGCACTGCTATTCGTTGTAGTATCTGTCATCCTTCAGGATTCCTGATTCGATTGTCGGTTTGATCTTTCCAGCTTGATAATCACATCAACTATGCCAATGCGCTATAAACATAGCCAGAACCAACACGCGTATAGGAAGAAAATATGAAAGTGGATCACACAAGCCAGGACAGAGAGACAACCCAAGTTATCCTCTGTTAGATCCTGATGTGACGATCAAGGAAAGAAACAAAGATTCATGCAAAACAAGCAACTTGTCTGCTCTTTGTTAAATTTTTGAAATTAACATTGAGAGTCAGAGGTTCCAGCAAACAAACCAAATGTTTACCCTATGAGAATCCCAAGTCAATTGTTGAGAGTCTGAGGTTCCTGCAAACAACAAAATATTTACCCTCTGAGAAACCCAATAATTTTTTTTTAGAATTAGGTTGGAGTTTTGAGGGGGTTGGCGGCGGCTGCGTGGAATGATCTAGGATTAGGGTTTGGACCTTGATCCATGAAGTTGGAGGGGAGGCTGATCTGGAGGGGAGGTGGGGTAGAGGGAGGGGCTAACATGGGAGGAGGGGGCAGCAGCAGGGGGGCAGGGGGCGGCTGATAGGGGGGCGGGGGGGCACAGCAGTAGCACTAGGAGCAGCATGGGGGCGACAGGGGGGCAGACGGTGGGGGGAGCAGTAGGAGGGGGGCAAGCCGGGGGGGGGGGCAGCAGGAGGGGGGCAGGGGATGGCAGTGGAGGGGTTGCTAGGGTTTTATGGAGAGAGAGAGAGAGAGGGAGGGGTGGTAGATGACGGCTAGGATTTTGGCTCTGATACCATGTAGAGATTAGAATAATGGGATTACTTTATTAATGAATGAGAGCTACATATATATAGGAGAGGCTAACCTCACTCTTGTTCTAGGCAATGTAGGACTAAAGCCACTACTAATATTATTAATATACTTAACAGATGGCACATGCGGTGTGCACGCATGTCTTATAACCGACCAAAGGGAATGAGATAAAGTAAATGCTTGATGATGGGGCAATGTAAGGTGTTTCAAGGGGAACTGTAGCAAAGTTGGTAACTTTTTAATAGCAAATACATTTTCGAAGAAAAGCATAGCAACAATGTTGTTGTATGAGGAAATGAATAGCATGCTGTTAATGTATGAGGATATAAATAGCATAAGAACATCAAAGAATTGAGTGCATTAATTATTTGCTTGGGGCCTGTTTGGGTTTGCTAAGAATAACTTGTAGCTCTTGAAGCAAATTAAGTCCTTCCCAACAAATATGTTTGTTTGGTACAAAATTCAAGTATCTTTTTTTACTATTGGAAGACAGTAAGTGGTGGTTTTGGAGAACCACAAATTCTGGCTTCTCAATAACAGAAGCCAATAGAAGGCTTATAACCCTCAAAACACGCCTGCTATCATCATTTCCTGTCCAATCTGATTCCCAAAACTCTCTTCAACCCGATCTTCCAAATTCTACTTCGAAGCCTCCCTTTTAACCCCTCCTGGCAACATCATGACCTGGACAACCCCTCTTATCTCTTTCCCTGATGGGTGTCCACAGATATGGTAAATAGGTTGCCAGGAAGTTGAATTTTAGGAGTCTGGGTGAAGTTTCTTCGCACATCATGCAGTTGTCAAGGACTTGAGTTGGACGACTCTTCAATGTTTAGTCGAGGGCTTGTTGAGGTGAACACCGCGAGGGTGAGGACATGGAGTTGACAGCTGGTTAAGTTGGGAATGAGAGAGAGAGAGAGGGAGAGAGGTGAAGGTCGATGCCTTCTTCAATGTGATTTTGGGGTGAGAAATGAAAGGATTTATGCCAGTAGGTTTTAGGGGACAAAGTTTCAAAATGGAGTTTATAGAAGAACTGCTTTTGTAATACATCACCAAACGACTCAAATTTATTCAAGTACTTGTTGTAACTTATAAAAGTGCTTCCATAGGAGTGCTTATGAAAAATTACTTTTCCATGAAATGGCTATGAGCCAGGTCTCTAACAATGCAAGGATATCACACTGAGTAAGACTTAGTTATCATGGTCAATGATATTCAAAAATATGAATTCAACATTATCCTCATCAACCATGACTATTCCCATAATGACACGGTTAGACCTCGAATGCATTGCCAAGAGAGCTCCCTAAAATAATTAACAAACATCGTCAGACTGAAATTCATCAAAAATTCAGCCCTCCATAAGTTGATACCAATTGTTTAGTAGGTAAGAGAATGAGAGGGCCTTGTCATATGAGTTGGCTTGTAGCCTTGTACATGAAAACCAACTTATCTTGTCACAGACTTTTGCTCCTGCATCCAAACAGCAGCTCCAAAACACCAATGAGCTGATGCCAGATTCCTCAACAAGACACATACAACCAAGAGAAGACTTTACATTAAAACTTCAAAGGTGCATGGCAGCTTTGCTAACAACTTCCATTCTGCCATGGAGTTTTCGCTCATGCTACCAAGGAGCAATCTCCATGTACCCTAGGCCAGGGAAAAAAAACCTAGACAGATGGATAAGATTTGTCCTTAAGATGACAAGATATTCTCTAGCATAATAAGACAAGGTTCAAAATTTCGATTTGGGTATTGGTTTCAAACCATTCCAACGAGTAACGGTTTCAACAGCTTTTGAGAGTTTCGATGGTATTGAATTGGCTCGGTGGTTTCTGTGGAATATTATGGATCAACTTCTCATTATTCATTGATGAGTGAGTACATATATATACGTATGAGAGAGCTAGTCTCTCATTATTGTGTCTACCCGATGTGGGACTAAATTCAAAGACTAATACTTAACACCCTCCCTCAAGCTGGAACATAGATGTCAATCATGTCCAGCTTGTTACAAGAAAACCGAACACGAGAGCCTAAAAGAGACTTCGTAAAAATATCTGATATCTGATCACCAGTTCTCACTAGTGAAATGTTATCCGCTTCTGAACTTGATCGTGAGACCACCCTATGTTTCTTGCTCGCCCATGACATTAAATTTCCTACAATGAATAGTGAATAGCCAGATGTAGACCGTCGATCTGTAAGACTCGCTCCCCGGTCAGCAATTGTAAAACACTCAAAACGAGTATGCCCTTGATTCTCTATACGAATTTCCTTTCCGAATTCTGAGCTAAATAGCACAAGATCCTGAGAACTGCCTGTCAATGCGAAGCTGGTGAAAAAACCATAAATATATTCATTACACTTACAACAAAGGAAATGTCTGGACGAGTCATGACCGCCAAGTAATTGAGTTTCCCAACCAGCCAACAATACTAATCAGGATTGGTCAACAATATCCCCTCATCAGGGAGAAGCTTTACCCCTGAATCCATGGGTGAGGTGGCTCCCTTACTCTGCATCATTCCTGTTTCAGTTAGTATGTCAAGCACGTACTTCCTCCGAGACATTACAATGTCTTGCTCACCCCGTGTGACTTCGATGCCCAAAAAATACTTCAATGCTCCCATATCTTTGGTCTGAAACCGTTCGCCCAGAAACTTTTTCAACCCTGCAATACCCTGACTATCACCCCCCGTAATCACAAGGTCATCAACATAAACACCAAGTAGTATCCGTCCGGCTAATGTCTGTCGATAAAATACCGAATGATCTTTCTTTGATTGGCACATGCCAAACTGGATAACTACATGTGTAAATAGATCAAACTAAACACAAGATAATTGTTTAAGACCGTAGAGGGTCTTTCGCAGATGACATATTTTACCCTCCCTTACAATGAACCCAGGAGGTTGCACCACAACAAACTTTATCGACAAGGTCCTCATAGAGAAATGCATTCTTCACATCCAACTGAAGTAAAGGCCAGTTATATCGGACAACTAATGACAAGAGCAAGCGCACAGAGGAGGTCATCCTGGCAACTGGAAAGAATGTCTCAAAGTAATCCACGTCATAAGTCTGATAATACCATTTTGCCACAAGGCAAGCCTTCAAGTGATCAAGAGTGTCATCTGAACATCCATTTCCAACCTACCGCCTTCTTACCAGAAGATAAATCCACCACGTCCCATGTACGGTTCTCCCGCAACGCCCGCATCTCCTCCTCCATAGCGGCACGCCAACCAGGATGTTGGAGGCCCTCCTCGGCAGATTGTGGGATCTGAATCTCATCTATAGTAGCCACCAAGGACTGAGTGTGATTTGCGAGCCCTTTGTAGTTATCAATATAAAAAGGATGGTCACGACATGCACGACGGGAGCGTGTCGATAAATTAGACGGTGGAGAATTTATAGAGCCGGAGGACTTTGATGACGACACTTGCTCTACATTGTTGGGTGTCATGTCCCGATTCGACGAATCGTTCGTCCTCACATTGATTTCTGTCGAATCAATCGTCCTCGCTGGAGCGTGATGTCGTACAAGTCTAGATTGTACTTGTACAAGGCAAGAACGTGCGTTTGATAATTCTTTTAAAACACATGTTGAAATTTTACAAATTGTAGAGAATTGAACACGCAGTATAGAAAAAAATATGATTTTCATTAATAGCTTACAAAGAAGTGCAAGGTCGTATTTACATTAGATATGTCGTTGCGGTTATATTTGACTGAAACAACAAAACACTCGACAAGCTTGCTATGAATTAATACTTGTCGTTTCATATATTTATACCATTTTATACATTAAAAGGGTTCGAGATGAATTGGCTTCAAAATACTTCACAATAGGAAAAGCTTCAAAACGTCTCCCCGAACTTCAGCTTGGGCCTAGTATCGTGTACCCTCAACATTCTCGCCACATGTAGAGTTGGGGATTAGTACAGTTGGGAATGCACTAGTGAGCAGGACGAACCCACTCGTCTAAATCGACACTTCTTACTAAGGGAAGCATGTATTCACAGTTGTCTTTCTATTCAGAACTAGATGAATTTCAGTTCATATCGACAGTAAAAACATAGCATTTATGACATTTTTTATCACGACCGTGCTCGTCCCTGCATAGAAACAGAGATAATACTTACCACCTACATAAGATAATAGATGAGCATGCTATCTATCTTATATGTAGCCAATGATGTTACGACACCATGAAGTACTATCATATGGCATTGCAACGCGCCCTATCAGCCTGGGTAGCAAGCCCAACTGAAGGTCTCGCAGTGCCTCGCGTCGAAGCACGAATACGAATTCCCCCTAGGTCGATCCGGTGCCCCGGATACCTTTTCAAGAAAATACCTTGTGCACAAGTTGTCAATGACCATGCACGTGTGTGACCCATTTAATCCATGAAACAGATGCATGACACAAAATAGAATTAAGCAATATTATCATTTTAACTCGTGGAACAGTTCATTTTTCTCAAAACCGTACATTCTGATTTGATGTTCCATAGGCACCAAATATCCCGAGGCACCATGTCACAACCGACGTTTCATTCCTTTGTTTCAAATCTAACAGCTTATCGATTTATTGAACCTTAATTGTTCGTTTCGAAATGCGAAGCTTATAACTTTAGGATCTTATGTTTTTCAAACCTTAACGGCTCACTCCGAATGCGAGCTTATCATTTTAAGTTTAGAAAAACTACTCTAAATCGCTACTTTATCTTAGTGGTACAGCATGTATTTAACTTGGCATCGTCAATTTAAACGTATCTGAACCACCCACCAAGTATCGAATATGCCGCGAGTAGGAGATCGCTTCGCAACAAATCAAACTTCAGTTACGCGAGCTCCTGCAATGGCACCAACATCGTATTAGAAATCCTTCTTCAATCTTTCGTTTCGAAATTCTTAGAATGAATGCAGAAATAGAAGGGAAAACACATTTATCAAAACCATGCAGCGAAAACTTCAAGAAAAACATACAGCAGTTTGATCCCGTCGAAGGGCCTCATATATAGAGCTCCCTCGCTGAGACGCAATCCGCTGCATCTAGGACTTATTCCAACATAAGTCGATCCATTAGTTGGAATGGTTCTCATAGTATTCAAAATCCTAATCGATTTGTTTGATGCCACAAAGGATTTTCGTATATCAAGCTTCCGACTGAAACAGAATAGCCATCTAAGTTTCCGACGAAGTCTGACTAGCCACGAGCCCATTATATAATGCGTCGCCCAACGGGGACGGGGCACAACATTGGGCATGATTAGTGATGCCAGTACTAACGGTGTTGTTGTTTGCGGACGGTAGGACGATGAGACTAGCTCGATAGGAAATGGCACCCTTACAGACGACTGTTGTGTTTGAACCGGATACAAGATGAAGTTCTCATCTGGGTAAATCTTGGGAACGGATTCTTTATCTGGGGAGGATGAAGGAAACTCAGTCTCGATAAAGGTAACAACCCGAGACACAATATACATTTTCAAAGTTGGAGGAAAAAAACGTCACCCTTTCTGATCCTTAGGGTAACCCAAGGAAAATACACTTGTGCCTTCGGATCCAATTTAGAAAGAGTAGGACGACTATCACGAACATAACACGAGCACCAAAATTTTGAGAGGTAGAGAAAATGACATACGATTGGGACATAACCTAGAAAAAGGGATGGTGGCATTGAAAACAGCAGATGGCATACGATTGATCAGATAGCAAGCTGTAAGAATAGCATCCGATCAAATTTTTCTGGAAGTATTTGCATAAAACATAAGTGCACGAGTTGTTTCAAAGAGGTGACGGTTCTTACGTTCCGTCACACAATTTTGTGTGGTGCGTAAGAACGGAAAGTTTGGTGGATAATCCCATATCTAGCCAGATGGAAAGTGAACTCACGAGACACATACTCATGACTATTGTTACTCCGAAAACATTTAATAGAAATCCCAAATTAGGTTTTTATTTCAGTATACCAAATATCAAATAATTCGAAACAATTTTTTATTAAGTAGACAAAAGTGACTCGTAAGTAGTCATCAACAAAGAAAACAAATACTTGAAACCTAACACAAATTCAATGGGCATGAACCCTATACATCGAAATTCACTAAATCAAAAAGAGCTGAGACAGCTTTATTCAAACTCACCAGATAGGGTATCCGATGATGTTTAGCCAGACTACATGACTTACAATAAAAAGGAACTTGAAAATCTAGAGACGGATACATTTTCTGGAGAGCTTTAATAGATGAGTGACCTAGCTGGCATAGGCAACATACGAATTCAATTCAAACAGGTGCAAGCATCCAGCCACATACCCCCTACCAATAGTCCTCCCAGTCTTCAGGTCCAGAAAACACAACCATCAGGAAAGAATGTTACCGAGCAGTGTAAATCACGAGTAATCTGACTAATAGATAATAAATTGAATGGGTTTCCAGGTGTATGTAAAATTGAAGTGAGTGACAACCGGGAGAAAGATAGGTACTTCCTTTTTTACGAACTTTCAAGGAATTGACATTCGCAAAGTAA
This sequence comes from Iris pallida, assembly GCA_029216955.1. Lineage (NCBI taxonomy): Eukaryota > Viridiplantae > Streptophyta > Magnoliopsida > Asparagales > Iridaceae > Iris > Iris pallida. The sequence continues at coordinate 36,411,403 of JANAVB010012198.1, read as the reverse complement.
TATCTGTCACACTACACAGATATATAATCACACAACACACCTGCATCGCCTGTCATGTGCTCAGACGCACCCAGGTCTACAACCCATTGCTTTGGTCTTACCACGCACGCCATTGGGTAGCCGACAGTGGATCCAGACGTAGAGGCTCCACCACGTCGCTGAGCTTGGAATTTAACGAATTATGAATGTCTCTGCAGCCATCTGCATAGATTGCTCTTCATCATCATAAACATTCGATGCAACATTAGCAATAACCGAGGAGAGTCAACGGTTGTCGCATGTTGGGGAGAGAGATTAGAGGCGGCTTGGGTTTGGATATTAGAGGTGGACAGGATTTGGAGGAATGGCTTGGCTCTGATACCATGTGAAATATTATGGCTCAACTTCTCATTATTCATTGATGAGTGAGTGTATATATATATATATATATATATATATATATATACAATAATGAGAGGCTAGCTCTCTCATAATATATATATATATATATATATATATATATATATATATATTATGAGAGAGCTAGCCTCTCATTATTGTATCTATATTATATATATATATATATATATATATATATATATATATATATATGAGCGAGAGAGCTAGCCTCTCATTATTGTATCTAACCCGATTGGGACTAAACCCAAAAACTAATACTTAACCTCTGATACCATGTGGAATATTATGGCTCAACTTCTCATTTTGTGTGTGTGTGTGTATATATATATATATATATATATATATATATATGAGAGAGAACTAGCCTCTCATTATTGTATCTACCCGATGTGGGACTAAACCCAAAAACTAATACTTAACCGTTTCAGTATGAGTTTTGCCTGGTACTTACACAACTTGCAATAAGCCAAACCACCAAAGAGAATAAGAAACTAGAAAAACAAGTCATTCTCCATCATCCAAGTATTATCCTATCATAAATGGGTCATTTATGAAGCATAAGCAAACTCCATACAAGATTTGACAAAATTTTCATGACCGCCTCAACTTGAAGTCAACACTCTACATTGGTGCAAAATTCCTAGACATGATAGCTCTTAAGTATTATATATTAGTATTGGTATTAGTGGGCTTTAGTCCCACATTGTCTAGAACAATAGTGAGAGGGTTAGCCTCTCCTATATATATGTAGCTCTCCTTCATTAATAAAAATCATCCCATTATTCTATTCTACATGGTTGCAGATCCATAACCCATCCACCCCTCTCTCACTCTCTCTCTCCTCACAAAAAAAAAAAACTTAAACCTAACCCATCCCCCCCAAGCCGCTGCCCCCCTTCCCCCTCCCCCTCCCCCTCCCCCGCTGTTGCTGCTTCCCCCTCCCCGCCACTACTGCTGCCAACCCCCCCCCCCTCCCCTGTTGCCTCTACCAGCAACCCCCCCCCCCTTCGCGAGCTGCCACCCCCCCCCCGCCCCCTTCAGCCCTCCCCCCCTTCCCAGCATTCCATATGTCCCCCCCCCCCCCCCGCGCCAGCGCCCTGCCGCCCCCTTGCTACAGTAGCCCCCACCCCTCCCCCGCCCCCTTCAGCCACCCCCCCTTCCCAGCATTCCATATGTTCCCCCCCCCCCCCCCCCCGCCAGCGCCCTGCTACCCCCCCCCACCCTCCCCCGCCTGCACCCCCCCCCCCCCTCCCGCCATCCGTTGCGCCCCCCCTCCATGGATCATGTGCAAAACCCTAACCCTAACTCTTGCTTCTTTCTACCAGCCGTCGTCCAACCCCTCCAAACCCTAACATAGTTCCCCCAAAAAATTTTTAAAAAAAAATGTTGTGATCCTTAGAGGGTAAACAATGGTTTGTTTGCAGGAACATCTGACTTTCAACATTAACTTTTTGGGATTCACATAACGTAAACAACAAGTTTGTTTGCTGGAACCTCTAACTTCCAACGTTGGTGTCAAGAATTTAACGAAGAGCAGACAAGGTGCTTGTCTTACGTGAATCTTTGTTTCTTTCCTTGCTTGATATTCACATCAGGATCTAACAGATGGTAACTTAGGTTACCTCTCTGTCCTGGCTTGTGTGATTCACTTTCATCTCTACTTCCTATGCGTGTGCCGGTTCTGGCCACGTTACTAGCGCATTGGTAGAGTTGATGTGATTATCAAGTTCAAAAGATCAAATCGACGGTTGAATCGGAAATATTGCGAGATGACTAGCACTGGGACGAATAGCAGTGCTACAGACACTGTCGAAAACAAAATGACGAGACCAACGGGTACTGGCGTAACAGTTTTCTCGATTGGACTTGTCGATCGACGGTTGGACGGATCAAAAAGCTACTCGACCTGGCGAAAGAAGGTCGAGAAGACGCTTCGAGGGATGCGGTTGTCTAAACATTTAACTGACAACCCCCCAGCTAAGATTAATCCCATCTTTGAGCAATAGGAGACGAATGATAGTCGACTGTTTACACAATTGATTAACTCTATGAAACCATCGGTGGAAGACAGTTCAGAATACGGACTCCGTTAAGAAATTATGGGAGGTCCTAGCAGCCGCGTTTGATGGTAAACGCAATTTATCTTGTATCTACGACTCGGTCGTCGGCAGATACAGAGCTAATCAGGGAGAGAAATCTCATAAGGATCACTTTAGGACCTTTAAGGCTATGACTGATGAGTTGATCGTATATTGTCCCTTACAACAGATATCAATGAAGCTTGGACACAACGTGAGCAGCTTCATGTTATGGTAAATCTTGCCTCTCTGCGTCTGATGCGGACTCTGCTTGATCTCAGATCATTGCTGGATCTGACGTTCCGTATTTAATAGAAGCACATTATCGTGTCCTTCGAGCAGCAAAAGTCGTAGAGACCACTCCAGATGATATTCCTGTTGATCGCTCTGCTCTTGGTGCTGCTCATACAGGCATTCGTGGTGGTCGTGGTGGCCACAATATTGGTCGTGATGGAGGCCGTGGTAATGGTGGTCGCAATGGAGGACGACCACGCACATGCTTTAATTGTGGTCAGCTTGGCCATTTCTACTGGCAATGCACTAAAGCACATGCCGCTAATATCACAACGGATGTCCCCGATGATGGTGTCTAATCTGTTCAGATGACTTCGGAGTCATATACAGAGTTTCTTGATTTCAAAGCTCAACGTCGTGGTGAAGCTTCCACGTCTGGATCTACAGCCGGATACTCAGCAGCATGCTTAGTAAAGCCAAAGCAGTGGGTAATTGACTGTGGTGCGTCTGCTCACAGAACAGTGACACACGTATGATACGTAATTATGTCCCTGTCGATCGTGTTTCTGGTATTACTGTTGTCAATGGAGGTTCCCTGACAGTCTGAGGACATGGAAGTCCCAATCTTTCTTTCGGACTATCGCTCAATTCCGTCTTGCTTACACCTGGAAATCCGTTCAGTTTAATTTGAATTAGTCAAATTACACGTGAACTGCATTGCTCGGTAACATTTTTTTCTGATTGTTGTGTTTTTCAGATCTAAAGACTGGAAAGACGATTAGTAAGGGACATATAGCTGGAGGTTTGTACTTGTTTGACGTACTTCTTCGGTTGTCTACCGACGTGAAACTCGATCCTTTCGAGTTACATTGTCAGTTAGGCTATCCATCTATCCAAGCTCTCCATAAAATGTACCATCTTTAGATATTCCTACTTTCTTTAATTGTATGTTGTGTCATTTCGCTAAACATCATCGGGTTCCCTATCCGGTGAGTCATAATAAAATTGCTTCCGCTCCTTTTGAGTTGGTGCATTCTAATATATGAGGACCTTGTCCGGCGAAATCAACCATGGATTTCAAATACTTTGTTACATTCGTTGATGACTACTCTCGTGTCACGTTTATTTATCTGATGAAAAATTCTCCGAATTATTTAACATTTGGTGCAATTTTTATGCTGAAATCAAAACACAATTTGGTGTTTCAATTAAAAAAATTCGGAGTGACAATGGTCGTGAGTATTTATCACGTGAGCTCGATACTCATCGGCCCGCAATAGCATCATCCACCAAAATTCATGTCCTTACACACACCACAACAAATAGTATGGCCGAGCGCAAGAATCGCATCTCTTGGAAACAACGCGTGCTCTAATGTTTCAAGCATGTACTCCTAAGAGATTTTGGTCGGCATGCGGTTCTTACCACTTGTTATTTTATTAATCGCATGCCATTGTTAGTTTTTTAATAATACTCCCTTTTCTAGGCTATATTCTCCTCGTTTCCTCTGCTCTCTCAAATTTTTGGTTGCTTATGCTATATTCCGGGATACCCACCGACTCTTTCTAAATTAGATCCGGCAATACAATGTATTTCCCTTGGGTATCATAAAGATCAGAAAGGGTATTCGTATTTTTCTCTCTGTCTTGAAGAGGTATTTTTTTCACTCGGGATGTTACCTTTGTTGAAACCGAATTTCCTTCACTTCCACAAACATCGGATCCGATTTCCAAGTTTATCCAGAAGAGAATTTCTTGATATTTTATGCTCAAACCACAACAGCCCCCCATAACGAGTGCCCTCCCTTACCAGCCAGTCACCCGGTCCGATGGTCCGCAGACATCGATTCAGTCAGTGCCGAGAAACATCGCCATGATGCCCATTAGCATCCTCCTCTGGCTCCACCGATTCGCCTCCGCCTGTTCCACCAACTAGGGTGAGCAACGGTTCGGTTCGGTTCAAAATTGAACCGTTCATATACAAAGCGAATGAACCGAAAATCGTATTTTACAAAACCGAAAACCGAACCGAATTCATAAAAATTGAACCGAAATGGTCGGTTTTTTTGATCTCGGTCGGTTTTCGGTTCATGGAACTTGCTTCGGTATACATCAAAAAACAGTGATAAAATTGAAGGAATCAAAAAAAAACTGCTACGAACTAATGGAAATCAAACAACTAAAATTTTCATTGAAGTATACAGAACAAATTCATAACAGAATAAAAAATCAAAAGAATGTGACAAAAATGAAGGAATCAAATAAAAAAAATAGTAATTTTTTGAAGGAATAAAAAAATCAAACTCATAACATTATATAAAATCAAACAGAGTGACAAATATGAAGGAATAAAAAATAAAAATAAATGAAATCCTTTAAATTATTATGTGGGAAAACAAGTCCTTCAAAAAACAAGTCTCAAGTCAATCGACCCATTTTTTGGGGTTGACTGGTTTCTCCGGCAGATTGGCCGGAGGAGGACTGGAGAACAATTTCCGGCCGTTGGGTGGAGAGGAGATTCGAACGGCTGATCTTGCTCCGTGAGGTGGTTGGGAGGGAGATCTGGCCCGTTGATTCAAGTTGGGTGGAGAGGAGATCCGGATGAGGAAGAGGAAGAAAAGGAGCGAGAAAGTGAACAGAGGAGAGAGAAAGTTTAGGGTTAGTTTATTTTTTCCATATATACAAAGTGAGGGGTATAAATGTAATTATATATCGGTTTTCGGTTCGGGTCGGGTCGGAAACCGAATTCCAAAATCGCGACCCGAACCGAAAAATCGTATATATCTGTTTTAAAAACCGACAGTCGACCAGTGTTGTTTTAACCTGACCCGAAATGTTATTTCGAGTCGAATCGGGTCGGGTCGGGTCGGTTTTCGGCCCAAAACCGTTTTTTGCTCACCCATACCACCACCAGGTCCGCCTGTTCCTAGCAGTTCCGCTTGTTCCGCCAGCAGCTCACCCTCGTCGTGTATGTCGTGATCATCCCTTTTATGTTGACAACTACAAAGGAATTTGAAGATTTTGATCCTTGTGTTGATCTATTCTTTAATTTAATTTACTGGAATTTTTACGACACCAAAATAAATTCCCTTGCAATTTGAAGTTTCCTTAAGTTTGAACTACGTAAACACGCATTGTGAAAAAATTACGAATTTTATTATACTGTGCTGGAACCTGTGTCACCTCTTTAGTCTCTATATATCGAGGCGTGCCTTAACCACATCCTGCGCATGAATAATGTCGCCAAAATAAATGAGTCAATGTGAATTGAAATTTTTTTTCCTACATATGTATACAAGCAAAATCAGCAAAATTATCGAGGCGCGCCTTAACCACATCATACGCCTGAGGAAAAGGCGCGCCTGACGAACTGCGCCTCGCCCAGACCCTATTAAGGCGCTGCTCCTACGCCTAGATCCAAGGCGCGCCTTTGACAACACCGACTATGACTGGCATTGCTTCAGCTGGATATCAAGAATGCTTTCCTCTATGGGAATCTTGATGAAGATATATTGATGCAACCTCCCGGGTTCGTTGCAAGGGAGGGTAAAGTGTCATCTGCGAAAGGCCCTCTATGGTCTTAATCAATTACCTCGTGCGTGGTTTAGTCGATTTACACATGTTATTATTTAGTTGGAAATATGTCAATCAAAGAATGATCATTCGGTATTATACCGACAGACATCTGGAAGGATATTACTTGGTGTCTATGTTGATGATATTGTAATCACGGGAGACGACAGCCAGGATATTGCAGGCCTCAAGAAGTTTCTAGAAGAACAATTTCAAACCAAGAATATGGGATCATTAAACTATTTCTTGGACATTGAGGTCACACGGGGTAAGCGAGACATTGTAATGTTTCAAAGGAAGTATGTACTGGACATACTGAATGATGCAGGAATGATGCAAGCCAAGGAAGCAACCTCACCTATGGATGCAGGAACTAATTTACTTCCCGACAAGAGGGTCCTGATGACCAATCTAGATCAGTATCGACGAGTAGTTGAAAAATTCAACTACTTGGCAGTCATCACTCGTCCGGACATCTCTTTCGCAGTTAGTGTTGCAAGTAGATTTATGACTTCTCCAAGAGTTTCACATTGGCAGGCAGTTCTCAGAATCCTGTGCTATCTAGTCAAGAATCCAGAAAAATGAATTCGGATGGAGAATCATGGACACACTCGTGTTGAGTGTTTTACAGATGCTGACTAGGGTGCAAGCCTGACAGATAGACGGTTTACATCTAGCTACTCTGTATTTATTGGTGGAAACTTGGTGTCTTGGAAAAGCAAGAAACAGAGTGTGATAGCACGATCAAGTTCAGAAGCAGAGTATCGAGTCATTGCTCATGGTACAACAGAGGTGTTATATATGAAGCATCTTCTACAAGAGTTTGGAGGAGAAGCAGGATCGAGCACAGTAGATATGTGGTATGATAATCAGTCTGTTATCCATATTGCTACCAATCATGTATTTCATGAAAGGACGAAACATATTGAAATCGACATCAATTTCGTCCGTGATGACTATACAAAGGGGATGATAAAATTTCACCATATAAGGACCGGTGATCAGATAGCCGATATCTTCACGAAGCCTCTTTTAGGTCCTCGGGTTCAATTTCTGTGACAAGCTGGTCATGATTGACATCTATGCTCCAGCTTGAGTGAGGGTGTTAAGTATTATATTAGTATTAGTGGGCTTTAGTCCTACATTGCCTAGAACAATAATGAGAGGTTAGCCTCTCCTATATATATGTAGCTCTCCTTCATTAATAAAAAATCATCCCATTATTCTATTCTACAATAGCTATGAGCATAAGTGGGTCATGCTCTACAACTTAGGCGGTCAATTGGCAAGTAGGTAGATCTAGCTTTTGTATATGGTTAAACATGATTCTCAGTATTGGTGTTAGAATTGGACCTTTCTTAATCGACAGTTTTGGGAGATAGACGATTTTAAGCGTTCCGGTTGTTCTGAATCAGTTGGTTTTAGTAGTTCCGCGTTTGGTTTTAGTTTTTCCGGTTTCAGTATAGGGCCTATAGGCTGAATATGATCCGTGAGTTTATGCTCATGTAACATGGAGATATAATATTAAGTAAATCTAAAACCCATTGGATATACTCAATAATATTATATACATCTGACATGAAAACTTAGTGACTTTTTAATAATTTCATCAACTTAGCATAAAACTTTTTGGGCATCAAGTACAAAAGCCTCGTCATCAAGATCCAAACGTTTCCAATCTCGGATATTTTATTAATTATAAGTCAATTTTTATCTTTTGAATTTATATTATAACTTCTGTAATAAATTTATAGTAGTTGATTGTTCACATTTCATTTAAAGTTTTCGCGCCCAATTTGTCATAAATCTCCAATTTAATATAAATCATATTTTCTTCTCGGTCTTCGTCCCACGTCAAATTGGTATCCGCGCTCTAGGTTAAGAATATTTTTATTCGATAGATAAAGAACTAAGGGAGCAATTAAAACTAAAATATGGATCACAAAGAGTTCATTAAAAAGTTTATGGACCTTTACGATTCTGAATGTGATAAAACTTTGTACTAAATTTGAAGCTAGATTAACAGCTATTTTTGGCAATTATGGTGTGAGAAATTTGTCCCAATAGTTAGGTCTTCTAAATATTTTGAATTTGTCCCAATAGCTAGACCCGTAAAAAATTATATTATTTGTTGTTACGAGTAATAGTTTGTAGAAAATAATAATTGATTGTCGGAACGATTATTTTGTCTTTTTTGGACACATTGAAACCGCCGCCATTTATTAAGGTGCATAATGTTAGGTCCCTAGTTATTGTGCTTCTTCCACCCCTATACACGTCAGTACCACCATGGAATTTCATCGTATTTTCATAATTCTCTGTGTTAACTAGACTACCGAATCAGATGCCTCCACCATGGCCGATTTGAATGTCTCCGCCATAGCCGATTTGAAGGACATCACCAGGTGCATAATTCTCAGATTTCACACTTGCATGATTCACCGGGAGGTGAATTTTTCGAAGCCGGGGAGAAGAGGAAAACCAATTTAGATTTTATGTTATGTTCAGTTTTTTTTTTTTTAGATAGAGATTATTTTTATCAATTTTCACAGTTATAATTTTAAGTTAGCTTAGGGATAAACTTTTAGAAATTGGCTTTATTTTCTTTTTATTCCTTGAGAGTCTATAAATAGTCTATATGTTCATAATTTATTGATTAAAGAATGAGAAATCTATTTTTAAGTTTGTATGATGTGATGCCAAAATCCTAAAGTGGATCTCTTCATCTCGTCTCCTTCTCCGTCTCTGGCACTAACATTCATTGGGTCTCGAGTACAGAAGCTGTGTCATCAAGATCCAACGCAACCTGCATGTTTCCATACACAGGTATATTTTCATTAATTATAAGTCAATTGTTATGTTTTGCATTTCTATTATTTTTTCAATAAATTTATAATAGTTGATTGTTCACATTTCATTTAAACCTTCCGTGCCCAATTTGTCATAAATTCCTAATTCCATACAAATCATATTTTCTGTCTCCGTCCCACGTCACAAGATTTCCAACCTCTTGGGGGCAAACAAATTTATAGGTTTTTGGTCCGCCAATGAGTGAATGCAAAGTATTAACCACTGCCAGTAATTGCTAACACTATTATGAATGCCGGCATTGACTACAATCAGTTACTGAACTAACCCAAAATTATTAAAAAAGGAACAAAATTTGTCGGCATACTGTATAACCTAATATCTCTCTTATTTGCTAGGATGTTCATCTCACAAACAGATGAGCTGTTAACACCACCAGTTGAAAGTTGAATGAACAAGATGGCTAAATGACTACATGCTGACTGCCAAAATGCTATAAAGAATTCAAAAATGAAATTAGTCCCAACTGGGAACGCCATGTAAGTTAGATTACTTGGTGTGTGCAATAGGCAACTTCAAATTTTATGTGGATGTACGAAACTTGATTCACAGGGTAGACATATCAACAACTTAAAAATTAGTGAAATTGCAGAGCATTAATTATACACTGTTGAAGTACCTTGTGACAGCACCCATGGATCGTCCCCATAGCCCTATGCAGGATACTTTTTTGTTGCTCCTCAGATATGAAACTGCGGTTTTAAGATCATCTTTCTGGCATTTACATCATAGGCAACATCAGGTTCAGAACTTCAGCAAGAAAACATGAATTCACAGAAAAAGAGACTAAAATACCTCATGCCAACCAAGGCTAACATAATCACCACCAGATAAACCAGATCCTGAAAAGTCAAGGGTGAAGACAGTAATATTTGAAGGAAGAAGGATTACAGCTGCTTCATTTGCGTCTGCTCTGCACCCACTGCATTGTAAATAAGAAACAAGTATCATTCAGCTTCCAAAAACAGAGGAAAACAAAGGGGAACACTTTAAGGACTACAGCCAACCACCTGACAAAGCCATCATTTGGTCCTCTTGCTTACAAATAGGCCTCACCAGAGTGACAGATGAATCTAGGAACGGATGTCAGCAAGAGGGCTAACTTGACTTACTAACCTCTACAACTAAAATTACCCTACAACTGAATGTCACTAACACATCCTTATTATCCTTACGCTCTTATGAAATGGTTTAAACTTTAAACATAAAAATGATCACCTTTCTTGTAAACAAGTTCAATAAAGAGTTATTACAGTATCCTGTGTTTTGCACTTAGCAAATGTCATGCCTTTTCTCTCTTTGGAATAATGTGCCACAGAGATTAATGCAATTCCCTATAGCAAACAGCATTATCTTGCCTCTTCATCTAGACACTTCTCTAGTCTAGAGGAACTTGGAGCCTTGAAAGATGCTCCTTGTTACGTGAGCTTAAGCTGCATGACCAATAAGGAAGGTCTACCTACCAACGTACTGAACTTCTAGATTTATAGGTAAGAACCCTGTTTTGCTCACAGCTACCTTCACTAGGAATTTCGGACCAGCTCAAAGAGTTGATGTCAGATTGTCACCCCGTCATAGAACTTTCTGAATATTCTTTTGAGGAGCTTTCTTGCACTCGACAACCCCAATTGGATGTGTTCAGGCTTAGATGATGATTATGAATATTGTCTTGCGTTTTGTAAACTAGAAGGTAAAATGAAACGGGGTGTTCAATCTCACATATTTTCAAAAATAAATAGGAGGCAATAATGGAAGACAAATACTGACCTGTTTCCATGGCAGTAAATTACACAGGGCAGAGCAGTGTCATCTGGAATGACACATGGAAAGTAGTGGCTGCATTGCAAGGTATGGCCTCTTCCATTTGTGAGCTGTTAGGTTTCAACATACAATATTCGAGAAAAGTTAGCAAATCCATGGAAAGTAGGTTCTACCTCTCAAAAAGGGCAGAAAAACAGAAGAATCTTCGCTAACTGATTTCCGTACTTGCCTCCAAATCTTGCCGTTTGTACTTTCTGCCTGCCAGAGTGAATTCTGGTTCCCATAAATACTGGTCTGGATTATACTCTGCCTGTATATCACCAAATTAAATGGTGCACAAATAATTGAAAGCTAATAACTCGTCTAGTAATGGTTATATAACTTATATTCCCAACAAGGATAACAAACAAGAATACAGAGAAAGAATGACTGCTAGACATTTACAAGATACAATTTAAAACACAGCAGCTGCATGGTTTTGTGGCAACTCTCAAGTATTCCTCATCATCATCATCATTCAAAGCTTCTAGCATCACAATGGGGTCAGTTGTGGAGCATAAGGGAGCTCCATAAAGGATTTGACAATTTTTATGATCGGTTATCGGCCTAATGTCAGCCCTACATGTTGGTGTCAGATTCCTAACCACGGCAGCTTTGAGCATGAGAAAGTCGTGCATAACCTATGCGGCCAGCTGGGCGGTAGGTAGATCTACCTTTTTGGATATGCAATTTAAGCTCATGCAATCAAGGAATACCCTCAAAACTCTAGACTATATTATAAAGAGTTTAGACGAAGAGGTAAGATGCAAGGTTCAAAATATCGGTATCAAATCATACCCTTTTATGAGTATTGATATTGGTGGTTTCAGTATTATCGGGCGTCTCTGATCGGAGCAAAGGGATAGCACCCTCCAGTCAAGGAATCGATCTTTCTTTGCCTACATTGCTTCTTATTCAACCATGAGGTTTGAATCAACCAAAAATATCCCCGATCATGGGGTACGAACTAGATATTCCCTCTTCATACCTTGGATTATGGGCCACAAAACCCAATTTTGTTGTTTTTCGTGGGTTCTATCAATGATACATCTCTATCAATTGCTAGCTATGGATCAAGTAGTTACACAATAGATGGCTTACCTTATAAAGTAGATCAAACTATTAACCAGAGTATCTAGAGGCCTTGAAATTTGTTCAAAGCATGTTAATATGTCAGCAATGGTGGCTGAGCCAGAATCTCATTGCAAGGCGAACAAAAGGTTCAAAAACTTAGTTTCGGACCACTGCAATGAGTAACAGTTTCGGAAGTATCGTGGGGGTTCGGGGGGTTCAGTGGTTCTGACTTGTTCGTTTTGGTGGTTTCGGTCGATACTTAGAACCTTGGAGGGATCAGTGATGGAAAAGTAATAGTAGTAAAAATAATCCAATAACAGTATATAGCAGCACATTATCTATTTTAAATGGCTTCATATGATGTTGTGCTCCAATGAGTTTAAAACCGAAATATAGTGCAAAAGATTAAATGAAGTCCACATTTGTTTACCCGTCAACACTCGAGATATTGTACTTTCTTCTCACTTACAAAACAAAGATATAAAACAAATAATAAACCACTGGCAAGTGAAAAGTATGTCGCAGATCAGTAACTTGACCTGAATCACAGTACCCAATTTATCATTTATATATTTATAAACAAGTAAAAATTAGATCAAAGTAGAGAGAGGCAGAAAGTACATATAAGTGCTCATTTTGTTGATTTATAAAATTATCTGCACTAACTTGTAAAAATTAGATCACAATTCACAGGTGTCCACTGGCTGCGTAATTATGTTTATAAATTAGTACGTTGACTCTAGAAAATGGATAAGAAAGTTACATCAAAGGTGGAACAGTGACAAGGAGTAAGAGAGAGAGAGAGAGAGAGGTATGGATGAAGAAGTAGAAGAGATTAAGAACTGAAAGGACAGAGAAAGAATCTGAAGTCATGCTTGTAATGTAGTAAATATAAAGAGAGAAAAGGGTGTGTGTGTGTGTGTGTGTGAGAGAGACGAACGAGGAAATCTACGAGTATAGTTTAAGTAAAAAAGAGGATCGGAGTGCCACGACGCTCCCGCTTTGCAAGGTCGGGGGAGGATCATGATGTCCGCAGAGAGACCTGTTTCCACGAAAGAATTAAAAAGGAGAGAGGTTTCAGATTTATATTTGCAATCTGGTAAATTTGGAGCCAAGCCAATAGATACTTGAAAGAGTATACACTTTAGATAGCATCCTTAAAGATATGAAATGGACAGCTTATTTTCCTACTAGAGGTTATATTTAGGATGCTAGTTATGCCTAAGGATATATGAAGACCATGTTATAATGATTTGTGGGGCCTGTATCCACCAAGACTTCTTTGGTTTACCTTCAATATAAGTTACCTGCCTCCTTGTCTAAGAGGCTTATTCATCCTACGAAACAACCGCAAACATTAATTTTCTTTTGTGAACACCAAAAGATCTACCAACCTGGCAACCGGTCACCTAGGTTCTATGGCATGACCCTCTCATACTCATAGCTACCATGGCTAGGAATTTGGCATCAACTTAGAGGATTGACGCCAAGAAGGGTCATAAAACTTTGTCAATATTATACAGCTTTCTTATTCCCCATAGCCGACCCCGTTCTGATGGGAGAAGGCGTGGATGATGATGATGATGATGAACACCAAAAGGTTGGTCGTACCTCATATAAATGATCAAAAAAGATGAGACTATAAAGTGAAGTTTCTGAGATTGCTCAACTTTTCCTTACTAGATAAGAAGCCAAACACTGTATAGGGCAATCTAACATAGAATGTGTCTAAAACTTGATTGCATGCATATGTTAATCTATTATTGCATGATGAGCACAAAGATAGAACGCATAGAGGCATATAACATTTTGGACTCAGTTTAAGCACAGACCTAGGGGGCCGAATGACAAAGTTGATAAATTGATCTATCATCCTCCTTCCCAGAGACACCCCCCTTGTGGAAGAGATAGGCGGAGACTCTGAGAGCATCAATATCTCAATTGTCAGCCATTTCAACCTGCAACCAAAAATGATGGAAATTGGAACTCTCAATTACAGCTCTCCACAATAAAAACCCTAAATTGGTTGCTATTGAAATAACAAAAACTATGAAGGAACCATAAACACCAAGAATCGACATAATCCATCACTATAGCATAAATACATAATATTTCTCACAATTCTAATCTAACAACTCAAACTCCATAGGCTTCTACATCTACAATAACTAGAATAAAATTAACAATCAAAACCTTAAGATTTCACATTTTTCTCAACAAATCGCCACAAACAATGCTGATGTTGGTCACATTAATTGCTGCAGAATACCTGAAAATTCCAATTTTTAAAGAGTATAATGATCAAAATCAAAGCATCCAACAAAGAAAGAAAACAACTAGGATAAAATTTTCAATTAAAAAAAATTCTTTCAGCCCAAATTACAAGAATTTACGGTTTCCGCTAACATTCAAATAAATTGAACCCAAATTTTCATTAAAAAAAACTTCTAGCGACTAGAAACCCTAATTTTCACCTTCTTTTCAGCTCAAATTTCAATAACCAACAATTTAAAAAAATCTAAATTTTCATGAAGAAAAAAAAACCTATAATCACTAGAAACCCCCAAATTTCAATTAAAAAAACTTCTTTTTAGCTCAAATTTCCAAGAACTATACAGATTCACCAAATAATCAAACAAATTGAAACAAAATTTCCATAACCAAACTTCTAACCACTAGAAACCCCAAATTGCCATTAAACCCCTCATTTCAGCACAAGTATCCAAGAAGCATACAAATTCACCTAATAATCGAGAAAATTAGAACAAAATCACCAAATTTCTACGAATTTGGAGGGATCGAGGACTATACTAGGCCATTTGGAGAGATCCGACGGTCGGAATGCTCGCGGAGCGATGGAGAATCCGAAGAGTGGGAGGAGGAACCCTAACGACCGGCGAGAGACCGTCGATTCACGTGGAAGCGGCGAGGAGTCGATGCGAACGGAAGCGAATGGAGGAGAGAGAAACAGAGGCTTAAAAAATTTGTTTTTAGTTTTTATTTTTAGTAAATTTAGTTGAAGCTGATGATGTATTTCATCTTTAATTTAATTTACTAATGTATTTATGGGAGTTTCGCATATATGTCGCTTACAATAATGCTAAGTCTACTATCAAATGCTTACAATCTTCTTACAACTACTCACCCATGTGCTGACATGTGGACCATAGCCCACATGTTATCAATGGGTGAAGGTTGTAAGAGGGATGTAAGCATTTAGTTGTAACTGTAGCATTACTCGCTTACAATAATGCTAAGTCTACTATCAAATGCTTACAATCTTCTTACAACCACTCACCCATGTGCTGACATGTGGACCATGGCCCACATGTTATCAATGGGTGAAGGTTGTAAGAGGGATGTAAGCATTTAGTTGTAACTGTAGCATTACTCTATATATATAGACATGGACAATGGAGACGGGATCCCTAATGGAAGTAAAAAAACAATAGAGGATCAAAGTAATGATGTTAATTGCAGATCGAAAAATGGTGCTATCAAAGAAAGAAAAAGATAAATTAGTCAAAATTTAATAACTTCCCTGGCCAATTTAACCATAATGATTCGTAGCTTTAGGAGAGTTTTAACTTTTATATTTAAACAATTAACAAGATTTAGGGGACTTATCTAGAAATGGGATAGATTTAAGCGACATGAGTAATGCTACAGTTACAACCAAATGCTTACAATCCTCTTACAACCTTCACCATTGGTGACATGTGGGCCATGGCCCACATGTCAGCACATGGGTGAGTGGTTGTAAGAGAATTGTAAGCATTTGGTAGTAGACTTAGCATTATTGATATATATAGGCTTAAGTGTTCATAATATGTACTTGCTATCAGTCAGATTTTCTAAAAGTTCCTACCTATTTTTGGACAAAAATCTTCTAACAATATACAACTAGATAACTAGATTATCCATCTGAATTGATGACTATCACAACTCATCATGATTTAAAACAACAAAAGCTTTTATACCCTATTTTGGTAGATTTTTCATATTCATTATAATACGTTAACTAATAATCAGATGGTATAAAATCTTTTGTCATGCATCAAAAAAAAAAGATCGAAAAAAAATAAAATTGATGTGTGTATTTTGAGGGTCCAAACATAAAATTGTTGATGTCCTAGATTTTATTATGAGAAAATTTGAGTGGCTCCCCACTTTATTTATCCAAATTTAAGATGCACTCTACTGCTTTATACTAATGTAAGTCACCCCCTTCACTTTTGACGGATTTCGTCCAATATGGACGGTCAACTGGGTTGACCCAAAATTTTTGACAAAAATACCCCCGTAATATTGTCTTCTTCCCTGTGTCTCTCGTCGCTGCCCCCCCTTACCGACCTCGTCGCTGCCCCCCCCCCCGACCTCGCCGCTGCCCCCCCCCCCGACCTCGCCGTTGCACACCCCCGACCTCGCGGCGCTGCTCAGCCGTGCGGGGGTGGGGGCGCGGGAGCGGGGGCGGAGGCTCGGGGGACGAGGGTGGGGCGCGAGGGAGCGGGGGCCAGGACACTGGAGGGGGGGTGTGTTGTTGGTGATGGTGAATGTGGGGTGGTGGTGGTGGTGGTGGTGGTGGAGGTGATGGTGGTGGAGATGATGGTGGAGATGATGGTGGTGGTGGTGGTTGTGGTGGCAGAGGGGAGGGGTGGGGGTGGGGGGGAGCAGCGGCGAGGTCGGGGAGGGGGGCAGCGGCGACTGACACGGGGAAGAAGACAACATTACAGGGGTATTTCTGTCAAAAAATTTGGGTCAACCCAGTTGACCGTCCATATTGGACGGAATCCGTCAAAAGTGGAGGGTGAATTATTTAGTGTAAAGCAGTGGGGTGCACCTTAAATTTGAGTAAATAAAGTGGGGTGCCACTCAAATTTTTTCTTTTATTATTTGTATACACAACTTCTGTGCATGACAAATTGGCTCATTTATTTTATATTTTAACTATGCAAAAGTAGAAACAAATACAACGATTTAATTTATAAAATGGATGAGGTAGTTATGTACATAAAGGATATTTTCTTCTCCATTTAAATTAATTGATATTTGTTTTCCTTAAACCAGTAAATGAACTACTCTAGTTAATGAATTGTCTGTGGTCATACTTTAATTTCAGGCATGAACTATGTCTTATTTTATATTATATGTGATTTATTTATTTTTCTATTTGATTTGATTGTTACTTTGAAATTAGGTGGAAAAGGAGGGAAATGGTTGTGCGAACAAGAAGAGTATTATCGTGCATGTTAGTTGGTTTTGAATTAAAAAAAGACTTAATTGCAACTTGATACCCTCAACTATTCTATTTTTTCAATTTGATACCATAAACTTTTTTACTCAACAACTTAATACCATCAACTATTTAATATTTTTAATTTGATACCAAAATTTAAAAAAAAGACAAAATTATCCCTCCTATCACGTCATGGCCCGCTAAATCGTTCGTCCTTGCATCGATTCAGCCGAAACGATTGTCCTCGCTGGGACATAATGTCGTACGATTCTAAAGTTGCACCCATACAAGGCAAGATAATTCAATCTTAAAATGGTTATCTCAATTCAATCATTCGCAACGGAAGAAAGCAGTCATATTGAAGTTACACAGAGTATACAAAATAATCCTTTTTATTGAATAAGCAGCGGAATACAAAAGCTCTTAGTAGTCCCAAATGATTATGCAAATTAGCTTACAACACCCATGATCTCTCAAGTCCACAAAGGATCTGACATTTCATACATCATGTCTTTTATCCCAACCGCATCATCATGTTACAAGTCCGAGATGTCACGATCCGCGTCCACATGATCGGGTACGAATGTGTGGATACGTTCAGCCTATGCCGCAGAATCGGTGGTAGTATGTCTAGACCTCAATAATCGGCAAATGCTCATAAATCGATTTGTCCATCACAGCTACCAAATACATGCCCAATATCAAATTACCACCATCACATATTTCACTATCCCTTTAATACATCTTTTACAAACATGTTTGAAGACAAATTCGGTGAAGCTAGTAAAGCAACATCATCATAGATACAATTATCCATAACATGTACATCACCATCAAGTCTGAAAGTAAATCTATACATCATTAGTCCTAAGTCATTATTGATCCTCGTGTGCCTCCATGCCAACTATTCCTATCACCTCGCCTTGTAAACCGTAAAAACTAAGATAGAAGTCATCGTCACCTTCAACGTATCCAATCAGGAAAGGAGCAACCCCGACAAGAAATTTATACAAATTAAATCTAAAATACAACAAGTAATAATATGGACTAACCTGCAATATGAAACAATAATACAATAACTAAATAATGAACAAGACAATCAATGCAATAGTGAATTTTAAATATTAGTCTAATATGTGACCAGCTGGAAACTACAATATCACAATAAGGTGCGATTTAATCGTACGTGAGGTGTACGATTAGGATATTCATAATACCTAACTAAGGGGGCGTGGTCACACACTAAATAATATTTTCTCAATCTCCGCAAGACAATCAATAGAACATGGAACAATCATATCAATCTCGTGTCAAACATGAGAACAAAAAACAAGACAGAAATACAAAGTAGAAGCTCAAGTCGGTGTACTTGCCTCAAGTCCAATTTGCTGATGTTGCGTCTAGCCCAAAACCTACCATAAAATAAATCCTCATGAATATCATCTCATATACTCTATTTTAAGTCTTAGAAATCCCTAAATTCTAAATTACTAACTAAGCTCATTATCTAAATATTCTAATTTCCAATACTATTTAATCAATAATTCAATTAAACATTCAAAACTATTGGGTCACGAGTTCAGCCCAAAAATTCACTAAGATGGGGCCTAAGCATGTATTCTTCTTTCTTGGACTTAGCCCAATACCCAAGCCCTTCTATTTATGGCCCACAGCCTTAAGCCCAACATTATTCCTAAATTATATAATTAAAAGTCCAACCCCTCACATTCTTAATTTTAACAACCCACTCCTTGTTATAACCCATATTATAGGCCCACTCCAACTCAGTCTTTAGACTAAGCCACTAAATTATTCTTGAATTAACTTCTCAAGTCCTTGGGCCTAGCCAAATTAATCTACTAATAAAAAATATTATTATTCTTTTTCCCAAAACCAAGAAGAGAAGAGAGAGAGAGAGAGAGAGAGAGAGAGGAGAAAGAAATCACTTTAACTCTTCTATCAAGAAAGAGAGGGGGAGAAAATTGTTGAAGAAACTCATCTACGGGAAGCACACACCGACAAAGAAGAGGATCGGTCGTGTTGGAAGAGTACACGGTGGAGGTGCTAGTTCCTGCGGCGAGTCGGGACTCAGGGATCAGTCGGTCACAGAGGGGAGTTGGGTGCTCATCGGACTCCGACGAGGTAGTTTTCTCGAGAAGGAGGAAAGAACGGGAGACGGTAGAGCTGGTGCGTCCGATGAGGCAACGATGCGGAGGACGACTCGAAGCCCAAGATTCTTCTTTAGATCTGGTGGCTTGAGGTCGAGGCGAAAGGTAGATGCTCATGACGTGGCAGTGGTTCTGAGCTGTGAAAACGGGAAAGACGGAGATGTGGGCGGTTGGTCTCTAGGCAAATAAATCGATGGTGCCCATTGGAGGCAGCAAGTTCGGGGCGGCCACGATCACCTTTGCTAGAGGGGAGGGCTGGAAGAGCTCCAGTCGAAAGGTAGGATGGTTAGTGGAGGAGCTTCGGCCAGGCAACGACAGTGAAGGTCAGGGTTGGCCGAAGGTTGATGGAGACACTGGAAAGGATTGCTCGCTTCGAGGACAAGACTCAAGGATACGGCAGTGGAGCAGTCACCGGAGACGTTGGATCGAAACAAGGGCTTCTGGAGGAGACACAGGACCAATACGGTGTCCTGGTGTGTCGGAGTGGGGGTTTAGGATGTTGTTTTTATTTTTATTGGTTTTTGATGTACTGCATACAATATTGGATATAAAAATGAGTATGGACACTCCTGGGTCAGACCCAGAATACGATACGACTGATACGAAAATTCTGGACACAATATTTTTATGGTGAACACAGCAGGACACTACTACAAAGTTGACTTGATTAGGTTTGGGTTTATGGGTTTTGGAAACCAAAAATGGTTGGTATTGGGGAGCATGTGTCACGCCCCCATTTCGCAGAGTCATTCATCATCACATTTATCTCTAGGACATCGTCCTCGCTTGGACGTGATGCAGTACATATCCAAATTATACTTGTACAAGGCAAAGACAGGCATAATTGATAATCTTCAATAGGAACGCATCGCAGCGGCACAAGCAAACAAATTGAAGATAAAAAAGATACATCTCTTTATTGAAAGAACCCTTTATTGACAAGCAGATAACTTGAAGTCACACAGAGATATGTAGAAATATGTTCTCTTTATTGATAATTGAAATAAAGTACAAGGCTTGCACCAGAATACAGAACTTACAACACAACTCATATTTCTCTTGGTAGCCAACTCTGAGACACATGCCATCTAGCCTTACATTTAATACTTGATACATGGACTTACAACTGGATATGCCGACTTGGCTTACAACTCACTAGTACAACTGATATACAATATTTCATACATTATGCCCTTTAAACACAGAAGATATCATCTTTATAAGGAGAGCTTCTGCATGCCCAATAAATCTTCGATGTCGCGGGACTGATCAATGCCAATCTTGGTGTATTGAATTTCCAACACGAGCACCTGAAAAGAGTGCCCACAACGTGGGTCAGTACATTGGTGTGTATTGGCGAGCAGAACCAACCCACAAGCCTAAACCAACGCTAAGTAGTCATGTGAGCAAATATTTATTAACATGATCTTTTTATTTGGGCCTAGCATCAGTTTATTTCTCCTGCAGTATCATAAAAGGCATGTAAACATGTTATAGCATTATTCATGTAAAGGCATCAATGTTGCATCATTGTATTTAACTTATTGAATATGTTATAGCAATACTCATGGAAAGGCAACATTATAGCATCATTGATATTTATATGTTATAGCAGGCAAGTTGAATTAACATGTATGACAATATCACTTTTGAGTGATTCTTACCGATAGTCGACTTCCTCATACCCACATAAAAAATAGGATATGTAATATACTTACTCTGCCTGCACAAAAACGTTCATTAGCATGCATCCTGACTACATGCTGGTCCCTAGCATTGTTATACCATACGGACTTTTGCCATATAGGACTTTAAGATAATGTAATGACTTCAAAGTAGGTAGCTAGTCTCCATGAATGTCTCGCAAAACCCGTACTACCAAAGGACGCCAATATTTTCTTTCGGGTCGGATCAGCCCAGCACCCCAGGCATACCGTCCGAGGAAACTAATCACCCCTTATGCACAAGTTGTCCATAGCCATACAAATGCGTGTCCGACTCGATCGTGAAAATAATTGCATAGTAAAATATAAAAGTAAGTAAAGGCAACTGTGCACCCTCTCATCTCATCTAAGCCGTATTCAACGAATTATCAGTTCCATCATTCACAACATTCCCACATTTGGTGATCTCATCAATCTCAAGCCAAAATATTTCATATTGCATCAATTCATCACATTGTGACATTATTACATCGTTTTCTTAAAATGGACATGTAGCATTTAATTCATTTCATAGGGGCATTTTATTCATTCACTGTGTCAATAGCATAGCTAATTCATTTCTCATGTATCAATCACATAACAGTTTATTAATCAAGTATCTCATTCATTTGACATTAGACATGACAACAATATCAATTCATTTCTAGTGGGTGATTCACATTGGCA